>LPNX010618000.1:216459-299904 GCA_001517045.1 Pseudotsuga menziesii | reverse complement strand
CTATTCCTTTAGCGCCCCTCTAAAATGCATTGGCGCCCCTTTAAACATGTAGCGCTCCTCTAAATTTAGATTGGCGCCCTCCAATGCATGACGTCCTCCTTTATTTAGCTAGACGCCCTCTAACTTGGAGCGCCCTCTCTATATTTAGTGGCTTCCCTTTATTTAGTGGACGCGCTCCCTTTATTTAGCATGCGCCCCACTAAATTTTACATTGGACGCCCCACTAAAATGGGGTTTTTTACTTGGACGCCATATTTAGAGGGGTTTCTAGGATGACTGCCCCCTCTAGATGCCTTTTATCACATTAGCGCCCTCTCTAGCAAGGGTTTGAGCACCACGTTTTGCCTCTAGATTTGGCTTTGACCATAGCCTTTAGTTCCAAAATGACATTTAACCTTCAAACTTAGGCTAAATTTAATATTCACCTTAGATTAAAAATTTTCAATTTAATTTTTGAAATTTCCCAATTTTTTAACTTAGGAAAAATTAAAAATAACTTGAAAAATTAATATCTAGGCCATGGGGGGGTGGAAAAATTTGAAATAAATTTTCCTAGGCTTAACAACCCCCAAACAAATTTACCATGGCATTATTTGATTTTTTCCTTCAAAATCAAATAATGTGAATTTTTGACTTAGGGAAAATTAAAATTTCCCTAGGGGAGATAGACCCCTCTTGACCAAAATTGATCTATCTCTTCGACCGCCTGTCAGAATAACATGGGACTCGAAGCAGTGGCTTAGGGGGTTTCATAGCAATTTTACTTTGTATTCATAGCCCCTATTACAAAATGCCATGCTTGAGCAATTACATTATTACATAAAAAACTGAGTTAATTAATCACCAAGGGGTGAAATTAATTAACTTGAAAAAATAATTAAAAATACAACAACACAACGAAACTCCGCAAGACTCTATACAGATGCCTAGCATGGTCATGAATCACTCCTTGAAGCCTTAGCCACCTCATGGACTTGACTGGTAGAACGCCCGTCACCACTTTGGAGGATTTTGAGTGAAAACCAAACCGATTAAACTCGTTTATACAACAAGGTCAATTGGAAAGGGAAAAACACTTGATGAGGGGACTTCCCTAACAACCAGTTCCATGGTGTGGCATCCGTATTATATGACCATACTTAGCACATAAAATTACATTAATTTTCCCACGCAGGGGAGCGGACATTTCGTTTTACAAAGGGGCAATTGTCCTGCAAAATTGAAAAATCCTCAGATTTTTCTAAGGTACAATTATGTACACCCTCATGTACATGGAGTTGCCACCTAGTCGAAATAGGTGGGCAACAGATTTCACTGCTAAAACCTTTGTTAGTTGAAGACCTTGTCTTCAACCCCAACTGCTGTTGCTGCACTTGCTGTTGCTACTCCAAAACCCGAAATCAACAATAATAATCATCGATGTCTTCTTTGGTCCAGTCACCCTTCTTAAATAGCTTAGCATGCACTTTTAGGGTTTGCATGCCATTTTTAGGGTTTACGTGTCACTTTTGCATGCATGCAATTCTAATTTCATGTTGACTTTAAGCCTAAAGAAATAAGGCTTTATTTGCCATACTTATGACTTAATACTGAATGAATGCCCTGTTCTGTTGTAAGTATCAAATGTCCTCAGTCAATTCCGTTTTATGTAGTACCCGCTCGAACCTATGGGAATTAAGTAGGTTAGCGGGTGTTTTGGTGCTTAATTAGAAGAGGACATTTCAGTCCTCCCCGCTTGAAATTGCTTGCCCTTAAGCAAATGCAAACTACGATGTTGCAATACCTGTTCTCCCTCCCATGTGGCATCCTCCATAGGTAATTCTTTCCATTTTACCAAGCATTCTCAAATGACCTTGTTTCAGAGTTTCCATTCTCGAACCTGTAGGATTCTCTCCGGAATCGGTACCAAAATGCCTTCATCATCTAAGGGAGACAACTCGATGGATGGAGCAATGTGTTGCCCTACTGTTTTCTTGAGGTTGGATACATGAAATACATTGTGAATTTTGCTTTCCTCTGGAAGTTCTAGTTCATAAGCCACCTCTCCAACCTTCCTAACTACTTTATAAGGACCATAGAAGTGAGGTTTTAGCTTTTCCGCCCTTTTTTCTTGAGTGAAAATTGCCTGTAAGGTTGTAGCCGTAAATATACCATATCTCCTACCTCAAAACTAGGCTCAACCCTGTGTCGGCCTGCATATAGCTTCTATTGATTCTGAGCTGCCTATAGATTCTCTTTTAGGACCTTAAGAATATCTTGACTATCTTGTACCCAATCTTTTGCCTTTGGTGCTTTGCTGTCTCCAAAAGCTAAATCTACAAAGTTCAGTGCCTCATAGCTATATAGAACCTTGAAATGTGTCATCTTAATAGACATATGGTGGATGGTATTGTAGCAGTACTCCCATAGGTGTAACCATTTAATCCATGTCATCTGTTGTCATGCTACATAATTTTTCAGATACCCCTCAATCCATTTGTTGATAATCTCAGTCTGCCCATCACTCTGAGGATGATAACTTGTGCTAGTAGCAAGTTCTGTCCCCACTAATCTTAACAACTCTTGCCAGAAAGCACTGGTGAATTTACTGTCACGATCACTGATAATGGTTTTGGGTAGCCCATGGAGTCTGAAAACCTATCTTAAAAACAAGTCGGCTACCTGTGATGTTGAATAGTTGGAAGAAATAGCAAAGAAGTGGGCAAATTTGGTCAATCGATCTACTACCACATATAAGCAATCATGTCCCTGTACGTTGGGTAAACCTGTAATGAAGTCCATTGGGATGCTTTCCCATTTCTGCTCCGGTATCGGTAATGGCTGAAGTAACCTTGCCGGATGAGTGTGTTCGATTTTATTTTGTTGGCAGATACTGCATTCCTAAACATGCTGTATTACATCCTCCTTGAGGCCTTTCCTTGAGAACCTCTCTCTGATCTGTCTGTAAGTTTTCAAGAACCCCTGATGCCCTGATAATGGTGAATCATGCGATGCTTGTATAACCTTTCTCTTTAAAGCTGACTCTGAAACGAGGTATATTCTACTCTTGTAATAGATGATGTCGTCAATTACCTTGTACTTGTCATCTTGTATTTGTCCATCTAATAATTCACAAGCAAATTTGTTTTTGGAATATTCTACCAAGAGAAGAGACCTCCAATCAATAGATATACTCATGAGTGATAATGAGGCAGGTCGCCTTGAGAAAGTATCCGCTACAACATTGTTCTTTCCCTTAACATATTCTATTTCAAAGTCGTATGCTTGTTCCTTGCTGACCCATTTTTGTTGACGCTCATTCAACTCTTTCTACTCTAAGAAGTATTTGAGGCTGTTGTGATTTGTCTTAATTTTAATTCTGCTGCCCACCAAATATTGTCTGAATTTTGTTAAGGCATGTACGATTGCTAGTATCTCCTTATCATATATAGAGTAGTGGCACTCATAATCTTTAAGCTTCCTACTTTTAAATGCAATCAAATGATGGCTTTGCATCATTACTACCCCTAGTCCCTCTCCTGAAGCATCACAATCAACTTTGAATGGTTGTGAGAAATCTTGCAGTGCCAAGATTGGACAAGAACTCATGATTGTTTTCTTTTTTTTAAAGGTTTGATGTGCCACTTTTGTCTAGGTGAATGCCCCTTTCCTTGTAAGATCGGTGAGTGCTGTGGCAAATTGAGAGAACCCCTTAACGTATCTCCTGTAATATGTGCAAAAGCCTAAGAATCCCTTCGGTTATGTTACTGTCTTTGTTGTAGGCCAATCCAAGATAGCTCTAATCTTTTCCATGTGAACCTGTACTCCCTCTGCGCTGACTATATGCCATAGATACAACATCTCCTTCATACCAAACTCACACTTAGATATTTTTGCGTAAAGTGACTGTTCTTTTAGAATTCCCAGTACCTCATCCAAGGGTCTCAAATGCTCCTCCCAAGTTTTACTGTAAATCAAAATATCATCAAAGAACACCAGTAAATATTTCCGTAACTGAGCCTAGAAGGTGTGGTTCATGCAAGATTGGAAAGTTGCTGGGGCGTTGGTGAGTCCAAAAGGCATGACTAAGAACTCATAATGACCATAGTGGCAACGAAATGCTGTCTTTGAAATATCCTGATCCCTTACTCGGATCTGATGGTACCCTGATCGACGATCAATTTTTGAAAAGTATTTTGCCCCTTGTAACTCATCCCTTAATTCATCAATCCTGGGGATGGGATACCTATTTTTGATGGTTTTCTTATTGAGTGCTCTATAATCAAAACACATCCGTAAGGTGCCATCTTTCTTTTTAACCAAAACCACTGATGATGTAAAAGGACTAGAACTCGGCCGAATATATCCTAGTTCCAGCAATTCCTTGATTGTTTTCTCGATCTCATCCTTGTACCTTTTGGGATGTCTGTATGGAGTGGTGATGACTACTTGTATCCCCTCCTCAAACTCAATAATGTGCTCAAATCCCCTATCTGGTGGTCGACTTGTTGGAAGATCTCTAAATACCCTCTCATGCTTCTGTAATAGTGCCTGGATATCTGCTGGATGTTGGGTGTTTTTATCGGGAGGTCTTCTAAAAGTAACAAGGCATTCTGATGACCATTCTATGTCTCCCTGTCTGAGTACAACCTCCATTCTTTGTGATGATACTGGTTTGGGGGGATAAGTGTTCATGCCCCTCAAGACTACTCGTTTTCAATCCTGTCCCTGGAATTCCATTTCTATTGCCCTGTAATCCGTAGTATATTTCCCCATTGATTAGAGCCATTGAAACCCTAATACTACATTTGTATCAGCTACGTTCACCACATAAAATGAGTCGGTCATATTGTAGCTCCCTAATGTGACATTCAATTTGGGAATCCAATGGTTGCATTCCATGCTATTATTACCTGCTACCGCTACGGTAAATCCTTCAAATTTATGTGTCTGAATACCCCCCCATCAATGAAGTTGTGGGTTGTCCCCCCATCAATTAACATACCTACCCCGTGGCCCTGTACTACTCCCCTGAACCTGAGAGTATGAAACCTGGGTACTTTGGATAATGTAGCAATGAATCCTCCCGGTGTTTCTCCCTGAACTGACTCCTCCTCTACTGCCATCAATTCCTCAGTTGTTTCTTGTTTGGATTCCTCCTCTTCACTATCGGAGTAGACTTCTATATAGTGAGCCTTTTCCTTCCCTACGCACATGTGGCCTGGAACCCATGGTTCTTGACAAGTAAAACACAATTTTTTCCTTCTCAAATCTTTCCTCATGTCATCGTCCAACCAAGTTTTCTTTGGCCATTTCTGTTGAAAAGGTTTTTTGTCTTTGTCTTTTATTGGGAAGTTTGTTTTTCTCGGAAACCTGTTCTTAGGGACTGAGTCTTGTAAATCTTTGGTTATGCTGATCGCATCCTGCAGAGTGGATGGCTTGTAGGATTTCACCCACCCACGTAAAGGTTCTGTGAAAGCCTCTGAAAATAACATAATCAATCTGCTCTCGGACACATCTATTATGATAACAACTACTCTTTGAAACTATGGGATGAAGGCCTCAACACTGCTTGTCTGTTTGAGCTGTGCCAACTCTCTAAAATGTATCCCTGGATCTCTTTTGTCAAATCGCTCCATGAGCTTCTGGGTGAACTCACTGTAGGAACTGATGGTGTTGTGACCCAATGTCACCAACCCATGGTACCACCACTCATGAGCCTCTCCGTCCAAATGTAAGGTAGCCAATTTAGTGGCATCTGTTTTCGTCATAGGGTTGAGTTGGAAGTAAGTATTCAACTTCTGGACCCATATTCTCGTTGAACACCTGCGAGTCCCTTCAAAATTAGGGATGGTCAATCTGCCCAAGGTTTTCTACAATTCATAATTCTGGGTAAACCCTCTGTTAATGTTCCTTGCTCGGTTCCCGCTTTTCATATTGCAAAAGTCTGAAAACGACATAGCTGCGTGGAACTCATCTCCCAAATCCCTGTACTCCTGTAAATAAGCCTCGAATGGTTCACTAGGTTCTGCTGGCATGACTGGTCCTGCTACTACATTCTCCAGGAAGTGAGGCATAATAGGTATGCTGGAAGGTTTGTTATATATATGAGGCGTGTTTTGCATATTAGTTTATGCATGTTTCCTGCTACTACTGGTAGATCCTCTATCTACTGGTGAAAGAAGTATACTGCTATGACTCGGTTTTGGCTTGAGAGCCATTCTGTTTATTGCATGCAATACTTCTTTCTGGCCTTTAGCTAAGTCATTCAATGCACTCACCAAGTTACGAAATTCCAACCTGTCTTCCTCTTCTCCTGTTCCTTTCCCTCTGTCAGAGTGTATACCTATTGGGTCCATGTTTGAATTGGTGTTTTGTAAGCGAATATCCTCAAATTCCTGCTCCTCAGTGTACCTACTTTTCCTTCTTCTATAAGTTACAATAGTATCTTCTTTCAGATTCATTTAATTTTCATGTTCAAGCCCACAGCTGGTAGGGAACATGCTCTGATACCACTGTAATATCCCACACTGATATTCTACTGTTTTATTACTATGTTGTTTTGCTCATACACTCAAGATAGTGCAAAAATACTGAATAAAATGTGTATGCATAGGTGTCGTGCCAAATGGCCCTAAAAAATAACTAACTTGGAGAGATTATATGGTAGAGATTTTCAGTAAGCTGATGTACACATACCACTGATAACGAAGCTGATAGTCCTCCAAATATAAGATGCATGCAGTGTGTGCCAGAAGAGTGGTGCTCCCCTCCTTTACTGACGCCCAACTACAAGGTGCCCTCCTACAAATGATATTGACATTTTTCGGGAAGGAGTGGTTCGATACTACTGAAAGTTTGTCGGGATGATGGTCTTTACCTGCCGGAGATACTGAATGCCACATGCAGGACTTTTGCCTCCTCTAAGGCACCTAGCGAATTGATCTTCCTACCTAGTGCTCACATCCCCCTTCCTCACGTATCTGTTGATAACTGCTCTGGATAAGCAAACAGGGAACTGATAATCACCCTAGGCAGTGGAGTGAGCCTGCTGAGAAAGATGAAGCTGACCTGCGAAGGAAAAACTTAGCTTTAGGGTCTTAGCGAATCCTTCTGGGGGTTTCCAGCTATTCCCTAGCTGCAAAACATGAACCTGCAAATAAACCTTCTATGTGTGCTGGATCACTGAATACGGATGAATATGATGAATGCTGATGATAGACCTGGATGGCCTACCCCGAAAGAGATTAGGGCAGATAGATTTCACTGTCGAAACCCTCGTTAGCTAAAGACCTTATCTTCAACCCCACCTGCTGCTGCTGCTTCTCCAAAACCCGAAATCAACAATAATAATCATCGATGTCTTCTTTGGTCCAATAACCCTTCTTAAATAGTTTAACATGTACTTTTAGGGTTTGCATGCCATTTTTAGGGTTTACGCGTCACTTTTGCATGCATGCAATTCTAATTTCATGTTAACTTTAAGCCTAAAGAAATAAGGCTTTCTTTACCATACCGATGACTTAATACTGAATGAATGCCTTGTTATGTTCTAAGTATCAAATGTCCTCAGTCAGTTCCCTTTTATGCAGTACCCCCTCGAGCCTATGGGAATTAAGTAGGTTAGTGGGTGTTTTGGTGCTTAATTAGAAGAGGACATTACACCTAGACCTGCTGCCAACGAGCAATCCATAGCCTCGACGGGTTTGCCTCTCTCTGCCGCCCTTGTGGATGGAAGATTGAGCCTTACATTATACAATGAATGAGTGCTCAAACCCTTGGCCACTGACTACCTTTTAAACATTTATAACTTTTGCATCCTTTAGATATAGCTTTTATGCGTTTTGATGCTTTAGTGTTTAGCAACATTGTTATGGTGGAGCACTTGTTTTGAGTACTAAAGTAGAACTACCCTGTGAACCCAGCCACACTGGCCAAGCCACATACTTCATATCCAGAGACACATAGCAACATGGAGTCTATCATACATAGGGGTCACAATGGGGAAAAGATCTTCAATCTCACAATTCTCAATGAGTCTAAGTCATGGAATACAATTGAAGGTGGATGGACTGGATGGATGGGGACAAGTGACATGGAACCAACCTAACACCAAGGTTTATAATTTGTACAAGCATGGCATGAGCAACAATCTTCACATCAAATTCCTTGATTAGTCATAACACAAGTTGAAGCAACAATAGATATAAGCATAGGTCACCATAATCATCCTAACATGATAAGCATAGGTACCTGACATACATCATAGAGCAAAATCAAACCAAGGAAGTGTATACCTGATCTCACCAAATATACCTCTAATAAGCCCCTCTATATTTGTGTGTACCAACTCTGATCTGCTGCTCTGCTACAATGAACTAGATCATCAACAAAAACATCTCAATGGACCCCTGAATCTTAGTCTTGGCAAGGAAAATCTGATGAACAAGGCTCTGGAATAACTGAAGTTGTAAAGATCCATGCTAATATCTCATGTGAAAAATAGCCCGGAACAGAAAAAGAGACAAGTTTGTATGCTTCATCACGGTAGCCCAGCTGCAGAATGTATATGTGATAACAACATCCATCATGATCATTCCTTGGAGTTGGATTGGAGTGACTCACCTTTATGGCTAGCACTCTCTTGTTAGAGATGGTTGACTCGCTTTATGGATACTTTGGTTATTTTGTGGACTAAATTTGGTTGGTCATTGGAGAAGTTTAGGGGTCGAATCCTAGATCATTGGGTTTGTGCACACCATTTCATGCTTCATGGACCATATTCCTTATGTGAAAGTCTTTGTAGGCTAAGACTTGGTCATCATGTCATTATTGTTTCCTGGAAGTGCGGCCTTCTTGTTGGGCCTTTTGTAATCTTGAATTTTGTACTTGTGTCTTGGACCATTTCTTTAGAAAGTTTGTTAGCTATAGTGGGGTTTTGTCATTTGTTTACCCCACTCTAGGCTAGATCTTAGGGATATATGATTATTTTATTGTAGGAGGATGAGGATCTTAAAGCTTTATCAAGCTTTTCTCTCTCCCTCATTTGGGATGGTTGAATTGTGAGAGCTCTCTCTCTTTGGAGCCTAATTGTTTTATCTTTTATGAAGCATCTTGAAGCGTAAAGGTTTTCTTCTCTTGGGTTCAACTTGATGGAATATTATTGAAGTAACATGCTATATTTCATCATTGCAACGTCTTTAACCTAGTTTAGTTAAAGAGTAAAATTAAGTGGGGTTTATCCTTGTGGCTTGTCTTGTGGTTTGGCTAACTTAGTAGGGGATGTGAATCAAACTTGCATAGGTTAGGGTACAAGCTAAGGTTATAGGTTGGAGGTGTGTGCCAAAGAGCCACCCTTTCTTAGTGAAAATTTGCTTGTAGTTTTTATAGCTTGTGGTAGGGATTTGTCTTACATTTTGCAAAGACGTTGGATGTAACTGAATTCATAGTTCTTTTAGATACATCCCTCATCTTTCTTGTGGTTAAGGTACATTCTTGTTTAGTATTTTGGTGAGATTTGTTTTGATCTAACTTGACAGGTTTCTCCTGGCGACTCCACTTGAGAAGATTAAAAGAGGTACTCTACAAGAACAAGGCCAAGAGGTAAGCCTTGCTTTGTCCTTTGATAAGATCTTTGTTAAAGGCTAACCTTGCAGATCTTATCCGGTAACTCCACTGAGGAAAACAAGTTAAATAAGTGCAATTCAAAGCGACCGACCTCAACTCTTAATAAGAAGATGATATGTGGTTCTTTGATACACTAGTTTTTTTGAACATTCCAGGATATTTGAATGATTTGGATAAACGTGGTTGTCTTAAGTCCGTCCCATATTCCAAGGTTTCATGAATATGAAGATACAGTTGCAAAACGTATTACGACGTTCATGGAATTTTTTGTGGCCTGGGATATCATGGACGAGGATATCCGAATAAGGATATTTGTAATATCTCTTAATCCACTGAATAATCAAGGTGTCAGAAATTGGTATCAAGAGATTTCTCCTTAGGAAATACGTTCACTTGGACATTTAGTCGAGGTATTTAGCAAAGAGTGGAAACCTAATATGGATGAAGATTCTAGACGTAAGGAAATACTTGATTGCCCATCTATAGGAAAGAATACAAGAAGGCATCCGTAACAAAGATCGTGATGAATAATGGAAGTGTGTTTTGATCCTCCTAATTTATCAAATTTTCTAGGGTATCCAAATGAGTTACCAGAGACATTTTGGTTAGATTTTTGTGATTATGATAATGATGCCGAGGAACAGGTTGACAAGTTTATGCTATTGGTTCTAGATCATGGTATAAAGGAAGAAGATGTCTACATGAGGTTATTCGTTCTTCACTTGGAAGGAAAGGCCCGTGCTTGGTTTGTGAGCCAAGCCAAAGGCACGATATCCTCTTTCGCAAAATTGATAGAGATATTTTGTAGCTATTGGTGTCTAGAAAGACATAACTAATGGATGTCTCATGTCGATTACGCTAAGGGCTTATTCAAGAAGGAAGAGCACGTGGATCTTGTTGAAGAGATCCCAAAATAGCATGAAGCAATCCTTGTTGAAGATGCTCATGATGATGATTGGGTCTCAGAAGGCTTGCTCGAAGAAACCATTGTTTAGGATCTAGTCGATGATATCCTAAGCCTTATGTTCGAAGGTGAAGGTTCTACTAAAGATGAATACGATTACGCTGCAAGAAATGAAGAACAAGAAGCCCTAGTTGAAGAAATTGAAGAACACAAAGAAACAGTGAGTTCTCCTTACCATCATGTCATAGTTTCTCGTGATATTTTGGATCTCTTGGAGGAAGATAACAGGATTCTTGAAGACGATGATTATTGGAAGGTTATTGGTCCATCGATATATGATTCATGCTAAAAGAGAGAGCGTTTTGTAGTGTGTCTCATGTCAATATCGCTTTTGAATCCTTTAAAAACTCCTAAAAACAATCCCATCCACAACTAATAAATAACAAAGAGCCTTAGAAACTCTTTCATAGGGACTGCCCCCCTTGGCTTCGTTAGGAGTTTTGCCTAAATGGAGGACTCAAGATCAGGTGACAACACTTGGCTCGAAACTTGCCCCCAAAGATGATCTTGACAACTTGAATAATTCTGCTGCGCTAACCCCTCCAGGTGCGTGAAAGGTGGCAACACTTTTGGCGCCTTTGTCGGGGATAAATCTTTTTATTCCCGGGTTATGAATTTTTTTCTTTCTTTTTTTGTTTTTTCTTTGTTTGATGAATGATTAGAGTAGATGTCTGTTTCTTTGTCTGGCTTATCTTGGTGCTTATCTTGCTAGACATTATCATCCTTTTGACTTCTCAAACATCTCAGGTTTTCCTAACCTTGGTGATGGCGATGGGAAGCTATATAAATGGCTTCTGGTCTTCCATGGAAATTATGGTGAATCAACCATCTAGCATATCAATTCTTTCCTTCAGTTTATGGCTGACTTCAACATTTTGTATGAAGACAATATGATGCAGTTATTTACTCGTACTTTGCAGCAAGATGCCTTTTGTTGGTTTTTTGAGGGCCTTCCAAATATGTGTATCACCTCCCTTTCAAGCTTCCTTCGGATATTTTTGAAGTAGTGGCATTATGGTAGGGGTAGCATGAAAGGTTTGGAAAAGTTTCTTAAAGCAATCTTTACGTTTTATTTGCCAAACATAGAATATCATAAAGATGAACCCCCTCATTTTTCCACGGTAAAAAGCATTGAAGACTTGGAGCTTGTCCTTGATCACTTCAATAAAAGTGATGACAATTGTATTTCGAAGATGCATTACGAAGAATACATCACAAAAGCACATGAAGAACCCTTGGTTGAGGATATGTTCAGATACCTTCCTCATAATGCCATGATATGCAACATTGAGGCGTTGGAATGTCCTCAGGACCATCTCAGTAATAATGATAACATTTTTTCAGATTGGCACCAGGATGAAACTATTATAGAGATTGACACTTATGAAGAAGTTCATAATGACTATAATGTGTGATGACACTCCCCCATGTTCTTCACATGGTGTTGAAGGTTGGGAAACTTGGGTCCCATGTGATATCATTGAAACTCAACGTTTTGAAGAAGATTGTTTTGAGCAGAATGGGGAGTGTAGCCAGGGACTTGATACCAGTGATGAGGAATCTCTCATATCTGACATAGATGGGGATGATAACTATTGGACTCTTATTGAAAATCCAATTTATGAGACTTTGGAATTAACTAAGTCTCTTGAACCACTGTCATAAGATGAGGTCAAGAGTGTTCTCTGTCGGAGAGTTTTAATCAATTAACTTAATAAAGTTTGCAACGCACACCCCCTAATTAATTAACTTCGTTTTCTCTTTGCCGAAGTATGCTCTGACCGACCTCAAAATCGGAGTACCCAGAAAAGGCACTGGATTTCTAATCATGCAAGAAAAATTTAATAAAATTTAAACCCTATAACCAACGCATCGGCGTTGTAGGGAATTTTCTAAAGTACATCTTAGTAAAGGCGCCGGAACTGCTGTTGTCTAAGCTTCTCAGCTAGTTGGTCAAACTCTTTGATACTGGGCAGGCCCGTCATGTCTCCAACGGATTGAATTTGGAATATTCTCCCGACTTTTTGACAAACCTTCGTTGACACCCTCATCAAGAGCACTTAAAATTCTTAAAATCTACCAAGAGCACTCGCACAACCTAATATTCACTAGTTTGATTTCGAGACTTGTTATTGAATTCTTTACGCATTTCAATACTTTGACTCCATAAGGCACTGGTCCTTTTTTAATCTGCATAATTAGTTGATTTTGATTAGTTGTCTGTGGCCTGTTTTAATTTCTATCTGTGAATGCATAATTAACTACGTCTGGAATCATTACTTATCTTTTAATCTCTTTCTAGCAACATGGATTGCTTTTGATTTATGTGTCATAATCATATTAAGTAAACACCTTTAATCACAATAACTCCTAAACAACACCCATCCGCTTCCGCAACCTTTTAAAACATTTTAACAACTTAAGAGCCATAGAAACTCTTTTGTAGGGACTACCCCCCTTGGCTTCTTTAGGAGTTAGCCTAAATGGAGGAGCTAGGAGTAGGTGACAGTACCTGGCTCTGTGCTTACCCCCAAGGTCACACCTCTACCACTTTTCTAAGTGAGGAGACAGCTTTCGGAAGATTTCTGCTGCTGGTGTGCAATCGACAGACAACATCTTTTGGCGCCGTTGCCAGGGACAAATCTTTTTGTTCCTGGACGACCTTTGTTTATTTTTAGTTTCTTACCTTCTTTCTCATTTTTGGTAGATTTTTAGTCCAATCACTCTCCGAAATTAGACTTGAATCCACTTGCCAATTCCACTATCAGTAAACACCTTAAGGTATTCAACTAGAAGAAACTCTAAAGGTTTGCTCAATTTCATCCCCGAGCCTGAAAAGGTTTATAGGAGGAGACTGAACAAACTTGCTTCTTGTAGGATCCTTGAAGAACTTGGATATGAGTCTATTTCAGACATCCACCTTTTATTTCAAGAAAACTTACAAAATTTTCAAAACAATAACTGTTTTCCTAACACAATGGGTGAGTTTTTTACTCAGCTCAATTTCACTGAGATAGCAGGTCAACCCCATGACATTCCCGAAAAAGCTATTGATAAGCTTGTCACTTTCACAGGCACTGATGCCTCTACCTCTGCTGAGCAACATCTCAGATATTTTTCAAAACACTGTGGTGCCTATGTCAGGGGTACCGACAAACATGAAGATGTAGACATGACCCTTTTGCTCTATATTTGGATGGTAAAGCTGGAAATTTGTACGACAATTTGCCAATAAACTCTTTCACTACCATAGCTGATTTCAAGTCTGCTTTCCTCGAAAAATTTGGCAGCAAGAAGGAACCTATACATCTAGTGGCAGCCTTGACTAGTATGAAGAAGTCTGATACAGAAACCATGGACGAGTTCAACAATAGGTTCACAGAGTTGTCAAATTCCATCCCTGCCACTCATGCTCCTCCTGCAGCTTCCACTTTGGATTATTACATAGAAGTATTAAGTGGCAAGATCCAGTACCAGATTAGAGACAAGGAGCCAACCACACTGCTTCAAGCTCAGAATTTGGCCATTAAAATTGATAAGAATATGCAATCTTCAGGAGAGTCAAACATCCAGGGTTATTCTAGATCATCAACTCCTCTAAAAACTGTTGAACCTAAAGGAAAAGAGTCATCAAATGAAGCATATGAGAAGAAGCTCATGGATCTGACAGAGAAAATGCAAGACATGGAAAGGAAGCACTTAATGCAGATTAAAGAGGTTCAAAATAGGGTCATAACTGTTGAAAGAACTCAACCTCCGCCACCTCCTAGAACTTTCCCTGCAAGGCAAACATGGCAGAGAAAGAATCCCAACCATGAGCAGAGGCCTCCTCATCAGCTAGAGGCTACTAATGTGGTTGAGCCTTACAAACCATTCTGTAGGGCGTGCAGGGATTTCCATGAGGAATCTTCTTGCTATTATGCATGCTATATTCAAGAGCATGGTTTTCCACAGGGTTGTGGTCCTAAAGCATCATCAAGCGAGCCTGAGTACATAAACTATGTAGATGACATGCATGATATTTCCAGAGAAAGTTGGAGAGAGGCAAAACAATATTCAAGAGAGCCTGAGTACATTAACACAGTTGGACAACTTCATCCTGTCACCACAAAAACCCGGTGTCAAGTCAAAGATTATAGTCAACAATTGGATAACTTCACTAAAAACTTTGGTACTAATCCTACAAATGAGCATAATGATGATAGTTTGGAAGGTTTACTACCTTGTGACCTTTTTTCTGAAGAAGATGGCTATGATCATGAGGAGGGATATAGCCAAGGACTTGATACCAGTGATGAGGCATCTCTCATATCCGACATAGACGACGATGATGATTATTGGACTTTTATTGAAAATCCAACCTATGATATTTTTGAAAATATTTTTGAGAATATCATCTATGATGTGTCCAGCGAGGGGAGTGTTTATTCTGAGACTTATGAAAGTTGTAAAGAAGAACAGTTAGAGTTTTCATATGATCAATCAGAATTGTATCTGAGTATCTATAATAAGGACTTGATAAAGCAGTGCGGTGAAGAATCAGATGGGATACAACTAGTTTAAGTATTTTCTCAACCATCGTCTTCACATATAGATGTTCTTTATGTTTTGGAGCAGCTTGGGGCTTATACAACAAGTTATTATTTGATAAGCCTTGATGATCAACATGATGGAGTAGTCGACCTGCCGCATCATCTCGATTTGTATATCAGCGCTATCCAGTCATGGATAGAAGCAACCTGCGCGAGCACCTACCAGTTTGGGAAGAAGTTTGATGACACTATCGATGCCTATGATTCCACATCCAGCCCTCCCATTCTGGATCATCATGCAGGTTTGCATTTTCTGGAGTTTGTGTCCTTACTATGGTTGGTAACCAAAGACAAGGCAAAACTTTTTTATATTAATAAAATGCTTAGGTGGCTACACTGGATTTATGATTACACCTAACCTTTTGTGTATCATGCTTAGAGTAGGAAAATAGGCTCCTTAAAGTGAGCGTTTACTTTAGCATTTTCTTTATGTACTTAGAAATAAATAAATTTTTCAGTGAAGTTTTTTCTTTGAATAAAGCAACTTTTGGATCATTGACACTTTTTCATGAAACTTGTGCTACTAAGGTTTTCTTGTCAAGTTGAGATGTTTTTACAGGATATGGAAACCAGAGATTCTGGGGTTCTCGTATGCTCTCCTTGCATAAGAGACTAGATCGAGCACACGTCCCACAGTTGCAGCCAGATGTTATCCAATTATTTGTACCATAGTTGGATTAGCTGAGGAGCCGCCAGTTGACAAACATGACAAATGTTTGATTTCAGTGTATCAGATGATCTGCCTTTGTGTCTAGCCAGTTTTGGCTAGTCAGTTTTTTTTTTGAATAATTTTGACCATGGTTCCGCGGGGTTTGTAATAAAATGTGCTAGTAGGGTATTTTGAGTGGTTCGGTCTCCTAAGACGTAGAATTTCAAGTAAGGTATTCCAGGGAGTTTTTTGCCCTTGACAATTATGCTTTGCCTATAGCCGAGTATAATTGACAGGGTTTTCTCCCGCTTCCTCCAAAGCTGGAATGCTCGATTTTGAATTCTGGGCCTTGGGGCGTTATTAGAGCCCAACTGAGTATATATAAACCTACTATACATTTTTAGAATAGAGCATGGTCATGTCCTAAGTCACTAGGACCCTCCGAATTTTTTTTACCGGACGCGTTAAATTTTGGATTTTGGATTTTTTAATTTTTTAATTTTTCCTAAGTTTTTAATTAAATTTTCCCATAATTTAAATTGAAAATTTAATTTTGTAATAAGTCAGCCATCCGGGGTTTGATTTCAGTGATTGAAGGCTCTAACCTTAGCCAATAATCATTCTTGATCAGCCAGCCAGCTAGCACCAAGTTTAAGATCATCATTCGACTGCATAACTCATATTTTCTCAAAAAAGTTAGTTTTGGGGAAAATATTGATTAATTAAAAAAAATGATTATTTTGGAGACAATCCAAATCTCTCCAAATTAATCCGAATTTAGCGAAATAAAAGGCTAAATGACATGGCACGGAGCATTTATGATGATTCCAATCAATATCAATTAGTTTCAGATCAAGTATTGGAGTGTAGCAGTTGAACTATCAGTCAGAAATTTGCCCTCTTTGGTCAAATCCGTTTTTGGTTGAAGTGTGGGTTATCTATTGGTTGGGTGGTCATTACGAGGGAGGATGAGCCACCTCACCCCTCCTCATTACTCCAGCACTCAGTTGCAGCTCAGTTCAACTCCAAATCATCATGCCAAGCTCATTCAATTACTCCGGTCTTACTCTTAGTTTGGCTTTAGGGTTTTGGTCTTCATTCATTGTATAAATAGAGGTTCTTTCAGCTCTATCAAGTGTGTAAAGAATTTCGACTTTGGAGGTCCATGGGCTCTTGCATGTGGTATACATTTCATGGTTGAGGTGACATTGCTTCTAACCCTTTGCTTTTAAATACTTTGAATGAGATCAATTTTGTTTTGTTAAAGCTCAAGAGGGCCACTGTTGGAATGGTAGGGTAATCATTTGAAGTTCCAAGTTGATTATTTATGCAAAGTAAAGTGAAATCTTGATGAACATGAGTAGTCAGTAATACGTAGTGTTGATCCTGATTTATTTTTCTTAGCATACTTTCATATGATTTGATCCTGATTTATTTTTATTAGGTTTCACAGGTTGAAGAAGGGTGTGAGTTCAGCTACATCTAGCCCAAGCTTAAAGCAACCTCTTTGTTTTAACACTTTGTGATTGCAGGACCTACACAAATCGCATTCTTCTCTTACAAAAGAAAGCTGGAAACTTCTCTTCCGCTCTTGTGTTCCATCCACAAGAACCCCTTCTTCTTTACCCTTTCCTTTTTTGTTTTGCATTGCTTCAGAAGTAGATCCACTCTTTCATTGCTTATATTTAGATCTGTCTTCTTTAAGCTTTGTTAGATCTAGTATTATTCATTAGATCTAGGAAGAAGTTTGTATTTTCCATGCAAAATTTTCAAATTTTTTTCTCAGGACAAAAAAAATTTCCAAATTTTTTTCCTGTTTGCATTGTCTTTCCTATCATTTTTTAGTATTGTTAACTTGTTGATTTTTTATTTTTGTGACAGGTACAGCGGAAGTGTTGGCAAAAATTTGAAGATTCAAGGTGTTAAAAAGACTCATTATCCCCCTTTCTTCATTCCCCTTTCTCAGCTCAATCCAGAAGGCCTTCCAAGGATAGAAAAAGAGGCAAATAGCATCAAAAGAAAGGTATTGTAAAGAATTAATAAAAGAGCAAGTGGGATTAAGGCTCCCACACACCACTTCCCCCATTTGGGGGAAGCCTGTATCGCCATTGTCCATATTTCATTTTCTTTCAATTTGCTTTATACCTGCAAAATAAATAAATAGTGAAAGTAGAATAGGGTAATCAGTTTCAATTTGATAAAAACCTTAGTTAGATTTGATTACATTAGTATATTCTTGCTAGTTCCTCTTATGCAATCTATTCTCATGCTAGATTAGGCTTGGTTTCATTTTGCTTGCATACAATTATCAGAAAAGAAAAATTTGTTTGATTAGTTGTTTATTAGTTTATCATCCATGAATAATGAAGTGAAATGTCTCTCTGATTATTTACTTGGTTAATGTATTGCTTCTTTACTTTTTTATAGAGTTTTGCTTACCCCCTTGCTTTCCCGATTAGGGCCCTAAAAAGCCTGAAAGAGACTCTTGGGCTGTTTAGATCTTTGTGCTTCGTTTAGTTTTAACAAATTAATTATGTCTATTGAACTTGCAGTAACACAAGTCAAGAGCACTCTCTATCGGAGAGCATACTTAGAATTGCACATCCTTGCATTAGGCATTCTAGATTAGCTAAGTCTGTTGAACCATTGTCATAAGACGAGGTCAAGAACGCTTTTTGTCCGAGAGTTTTAATCAATTAACTTAATAAGACGAGGTCAAGAACGCTCTTTGTCAGAGAGTTTTAATCAATTAACTTAATAAAATTTGCAAGGCACACCCCCTAATTAATTAACTTCGTTTTCTCCTTGCAGAAGTATGCTCTGACCGACCTCAAAATCGGAATACCCAGAAACGACACTGGATTTCTAATCTTGCAAGAAAAATTTAATAAAATTTAAACCCTTTAACCAACGCACCGGGGTTGTAGGGAATTTTCTAAAGTACATCTTAGTAAAGACACCGGAACCCCCGCTGTCTAAGCTTCTCAGCTAACTGGTCAATCTCTGCGATACCAGCCTGGGATACTGGGCAGGCCCGTCATGTCTCCAACGGATTGAATTTGGAATATTCTCCCGACTTTTTGACAAACCTTCGTTGACACCCTCATCAAGAGCACTTAAAACTCTTAAAATCTACCAAGAGCACTCGCACAACCTAATATTCACTAGTTTGATTTCGAGACTTGTTATTGAATTCTTTACGCATTTCAGTACTTTGACTCCATAAGGCAGTGGTCCTTTCTTAATCTGCATAATTAATTGATTTTGATTAGTTGTCTGTGGCCTGTTTTAATTTCTATCTGTGAATGCATAATTAACTAAGTCTGGAATCATTACTTATCTTTTAATCTCTTTCTAGCAACGCCGATTGCTTTTGATTTATGTGTCATAATCATATTAAGTAAACACATTTAATCACAACAACTCCTAAACAACACCCATCCACATCCGCAACCAATTAAAACACTTTAACCACATTGAGCCTTAGAAAACTCTTTGTTAGGGACTACCCCCCTTGGCTTTGTTAGGAGTTAGCCTAAACGGAGGAGCTAGGAGTAGGTGATAGTACCTAGCTCTGTGCTTGCCCCCAAGGTCACACCTCTCCCACTTTCCTAAGTGAGGAGACAACTTTCAGAAGATTTCTTTTGCTAATGTGCAATCGGAGGACAACACTCCATATAGATTCATTGTTTTGATGCTGAACGAAATTTTTGGAAGAGCTAATGGGAAAAGTTTTAAGCTGGGTTGGATACCTGTTATTTATTATGTTGCTACACTTGGGACCATTTTTAACTGGGCAAGCATAGTATCCAACAGCCTGTCGGCATGCATAAGCGCAGCATTGGGAGGAGTATCCCAAAAGAAGTCTGAAGTTTACATGAGTTCTATTTTGATTGATTGCATTCTGTGCACTCAACCTTTCCCTGCATTAAAGTGCCATTGGGATAAGGACTGAGCTCCATTGTATGCAGCTTATAAATTGTTTTGGGCTCACAAATATTACAGCTATTATAAGGAGATCTGTGAGCATGTCATCATGCCTTTATACATTTTGATTTTCTTGGTAGAATGCAATTGCATGTCAGAAGAAGCTTTCAAGGTCATGGAAGAATATGGAAGTTATTATCTAACAGAGGATGGTTTATATGTAAGAATGTATGGTGGTTCAAGGGCCCCTTCTCTGCTCCCGAGATAAGCTACTGATTATGTAATCCCTAAAAAAAGTTGTTAGACAGTTCTATATTGAACAGAAAAAGACAGTATATCCTGCAGTGCCCTTTTTTGTTGGAAGTTACAAATTTTCAAGGGTAAAGAATGCAGTAGAGTTTGTCAAAGAATTGGAATACTTTCACTTCGGTGAAATGAATTATCATAGGAATGACTCCGAGCACTAAGTAGTTGATTATTGCAAAGAAGCTGGAGTACATTTTGAGTACACAGACTTTTGGGACAAAGATGAGGAGACTTTCCACAATGCTAAGAATATGACAACGCTAAAAAAAAGATTCAAGCAAAAGATAGAAACTGTGGATCGTGAAGGAAAAGCTGCGGAGAAATTGAAAAGGCAAGAAGAAGAAGAAGCCAAGAAGAGAGAGGAGGAGGCTAACAGACTAGTACAGGAGGCAGAGAACTGGTTTAGAATCGAAAAAGAAGAAATGAAACGAGCAGTTGAAGAAGCAGCTAAGAACGTTGAAGAAGAAAAGAAAAGAAAAGAGGAAGATGAGATACAGAAAAAGCAGGCAGAGAGTGAGGGTTTCAGACTAGAAGATGCCCAAAAGGGAAGACAGCCAGCAGAACTAGCAGGTAAAGGACTGAGAGAAGGGAATCAAGAAGAGCAAGGCCCGATTGATCAAGGACAGATGCAATCGGATATTGATCCATTAGAACCTGTGGTTCCTTCTGGTAGTGTGGTAGGAGAAGGTTCTATGTCATTTTATGGAGTTGAGTTAATTCCTTTCATGTCTACTGAAGGGAAGGAGGTGCCAGATTTCAACACTATCTTTTCCGACAAAGAGAAAAAGAGAATTGTCAAACGAACTGAAAAGAAGGTGAACACTGGGGGTAAACCAAAAGTAATGGTGACTGACAAAACAGTAGTTCATGACACACACAGAGATCCACGATTACTAGCAAGGGCTGGGGTAGCTTTATCCCTAGCCACTGAAGACAATGTGGATAGGATCATGACGGACCTAGAGCAGTCTGGAGCAAAGCTCAGACAACTAAAAGAGACTTTGAAGAAGGAAAGGAGCGAAGGCCAGAATTTGAAAAGAAAGTATAAGGACATGATCAGTGAAATTGAGGTATCAAACGTCCAATGTCAAAATTTACAGGCAGATAAAGAAGCTTTGGAAATATTTGCAGGAAACATAGAGAGGAATGCCCAGGCCACCTCTGCAGAGTTTGAGAAGCTACAACAGAAATATCAGAGTTTGGAGGCTGAGAAAGATCATCTTCAGTTATCGGTTGAAGAATTGAATAAAGAAAAGAATAGATTGGAAGGTAAAGTGACAGAGCTGGAAGAGCAGAAGACCACTGCAGAAGGGAAGGCTAAGCTATATGAGACTCAGATAGCAGCCTTGGAGGATCAAAAGAATTTACTAGCACCTTCACCGAAGTCAGCTATGGAGCAGAAGGTTGATATTGAACCTTTAAAGAAGCATGCTCTTATGCTCAGAAAGAAGATTCATCAAATGCAACTGCAGATAGCGGAAGAAAGATTTAAAGTCCAATAGATAGACATCAAATTAGAGGAAATTGTAAATACAACTTCCTATTTTTTGGATAGAACCTAGGATATCTTGGATACTTTGTCGGGAAGGATGACTTGGATAGAAACAAACAAAGAATTCCCGCAGATATATCTGTCGAAGATCAAGAGAAAATAAAGTAAGAATACGAGCTGATTGAGTTTGCCAATAACGCAGCAGAAGAATTAAAGAAGACAGTGAAGAAAACAAAGAATGCTTGTGCTGAATTTTGTAGGAGAGTACTCCTAACCTATAATCGGTGTCAGACCTCTGCTGCGAAGAGATTGGAAGCGCTGCTAGAACATGAAATGTTTTTGAAACAATTACAAGAAAGATGCAGCGAGGATGAACATGCCATCCAGCAAGTCAAGGAGTTAGATGAAAAGATACTAAAGATTGAAATAGCACATGCAGCTGTGAGTATTCACTTGCTAGAAGACCAGCTACACTTGATTCCTGCCAGGACAGCGGGTGTAAAAGCCCAAGTTGCTCAGCACGAAATTACCATCAAATTTCTCGAACCTTCTGGTTTTGAGAGTATAGTAGTAGATGCAAATGTGTGGAGGAAGTTCATGAGTGAGCAAACTGGGCCTTCTTAGTTGGATTGTCTAGCATTTTGATAAATAATGTAATTTATTGTATTTATTTTTCTTTTGTTCACAAGCTAAAAGACAAAAGTTTTGTAGAGGAAAAGGTGGGGAATCCCAAAAGACAATGAGGGCAGGCCAAGAGTTTTTGCTTTTTGTATAAGTATAGGCAAGCTTGATGTATCAAAGGACCTATTTTCAGACTTTTTTGGTGCAAAATTATTGTTTTGTAGAGGAAAAGGTGGGGAAGCCCAAAAGGCAATGAGGGCAGCCCAAGAGTTTTTGCTTTTTGTATAAGTATAGGCAAGCTTGATGTATCAAAGGACCTTTTTTCAGACTATCTTGGTGCAAAATTATTGTAAGAAGAACTATCTCATCTTCTAATAAAGAGTTGTATTTTTTTGGCTGGAGAAAGCACTATGGGGTTTCAAATGTTTGACATGGACTTGTTGGATGTGAACTATTTCTGTTTCAGCTTGTTTTCATGAACTGTGAGATCGTCTACCTGAATATATTCAGTGCAGCTGATAAACCGTCTGAGCATGCTCTAATTGAGTACTATACCTCAGTCCTTGGGCCTGATCTAGCCATGTTTGCCAAGAGATCAGTTAGGCCCACTTTGGTAGATACTTATGAAGAAGCTGAGAAGGCAGAAGCAGAATTGGAGAGTATAGAGCACTATCCTACGTAGTCAGATGAAAGAACTTATGGAAACAAAAATCCCCTATTATTAACTAAACCTAAGGATGAACGATCACAGGAGTTAGATGGGATGGTGAAGATGATGCAGAAGTTATCAAACCGGGCGATTGATTTAGAGAAAGAAAAGCAGGCTCATAAGCAATACAAGCCTTATTATAAAAAAAGAGAAGACAATAGTCAACCTAAACCTTCTCCACACAGCCCTTCAGCAATTGATTTGACCGATGTAGGAATGGATAACTTTTGCACTTTCCATCAACAACCTCATTCTGAAAAGAACTGCTCACAGTGGATTAATTCTATGACATTAGTAATGAACCAATTATTGGATTCCAAGCTAACAGAAACTGAGGAAGAGAAAGGGAAAGATCATGAACCTACAGAAACACAAGAGGAAGACACCTTTGTTGTATGGGACTGTGGGTCTATGTTCAACTTAGAAGATGAAGATTTCCCTAACAAAAAAGAAACATCAGAGACCAATTTCATAACAAGGAGTCAGAATCCATTAAAAGAAGATAACTTCATACTTCCAAAGATCAAGAAACTCCAAGAGAACATGAAGAAAATGAAGAGTAATACTTCAACTGTTAACATACCTGAGTTTGTCATTTCAAACTAGAACCCTAAGAAAGTCAATACGCCTGTAAAGCCTACTGAAAATAAAACTGAAAATGTCAAGAAGTATCGGGATGAACATGAGATGGGATATGACATTGTGGAAGACAAAAAGGCTAAAGCAAATATCTCTTTGTTTGAAATGTGCAATTTACCGCAGCAAAAAGAAAAGCTTTTGAAAGCGCTTGAGACACCCGAGAAGGAGCCTCCCATTGACAACCAACCTGAGGAAGAGATTGGTGAGGCGAGCTTAGGAGGAAAATCTAAGTATAAAACTCCAGCATTTCTTCTAACCTTTAAGATTTTCAACTTTAATGTGCATAACTGTTTAGTGGATTCAGGACCTGTTGCCGCCTAATTCACACTTTAAGACGCAGGAAAGTCACAACCTGCTATGTGTGTCCTTGGGGGCAAGCGAGAGCTGGGGACCACTGTCACCACAGTCTACAGCTCCTCCGTTTAGGCAACATCCCAATAGAGCCAAGGGGGGTAGTCCCTATGGGAAAACTAAGTTCCAGATTTATTAATTAATTACAGATTAATTAAAGGGATCTTTTATTAAGGTTGAGGCTAAGGTTCTAGGAGATGACAGTCAAACTAATGCAATATGCAGGACTTAAATGACAGTCAGTCTTTTTATTTGAAAACCAGTGCCTAAAGAATGGAGTCAGAAAATGCAACCTTTAATGGATGCAAATCTAAGTTATTTAACCACAGACTAAGTTGTCTAACAACGATATGAATAAATAAACCAGTGACACAATTATGAACCAGATATCCAAGCAACGTACAATTGATCTAAATTTATCAATATTAACCAATGAACAAGATTTACAAGTTATGAACCAAAGAATGCAGAAGAAAACTTTAGATGGAAATTATTGATCAACAGTAAATAAAGGAAAGAAAGACTTTTAAGTTTGATTTACTTGAAGCACTTTGACAAATGTTAAGCATTTACCACATGAGCAATTATAGAACAGAAAGTAAATGAAACTGAAAGTGAAGTGTTGAAGTGCTTGCGGTAAAATAAAAATGAAAGTGCTTGTAGTGAAACCTTGAACAGCAAGGTGATAGTAAAATGGACCAATGTTTGTAGGACGTTTTGCAGTGTCTCTTGGTAAATTTTAATAAATTTTATTAGAGTTGTTCTTCTTGAAGTTAGTTTTAGATCCGGTGGTGTGACTACCCCGATCTAGTTCTTCTCAAACCGAAGAGGGAATGCTGTTGCGCTCAACAGGTGGGAGCAAGCCCACCCCTAGTTCACAGGTCAATCCCCAATGGCTCGGTGCTCACAAGGAGGACGTCAAAGCGCCTAGAGACTGTCCCCAGCCTGCTACCCCTTGCAGCTTTCGAGTCACTGTTTTTAATCGATTCAAAAGTCTCTAGATGGATGCCTATTAGACTACGACTTCCTTTTCCCCTGGTCGTATCTTGGAGTACCCCGGAGGGTGATAACCGAGTAGAGGAGCAGGAGATAGAGAAGCTTGGTTGGTTAATTTTATGGGTTGATTTTAAATCTTGGGTGATTAAGATGCAAAATGTAAATTTTAAAGATATCAACAAGATCACCAAGCGATGTCCCTTATGGGAGGTGCTGGTATTTGATCTTGGACTGAAAGTAATGTGTGTTGAAGATTGTAGCAGAAAAAATAAAATGTTTCTTTAATTACCTAAGCCCTCACTTCTCCTGCTTTTCATATCCAACTTGAATTCCCTAAAGGGAGATGACAAGTGGATAGAGGATACACAGGATGGGCGAGTTGTATGATTACTTCCCTTTTTAAACAGTAAATGAAAGAGCTGAACCTGAAAAGAAACTGCAACTTAACTAGAACAATGCTTAACCTCACAACAATCTCTGTGACAGAGATGGTGGTCTGTCACAGAGATAGGTAGGTGGAAAGGAAACTAATTAAGCTAACCTCACAACAATCTCTGTTACAGAGATGATGGTCTGTAACAGAGATAGGTGGGTGAACAAATAAAGCAGTAAACAGAAATAAATAGTACACTAACCTCACTTCAATCTTTGTGACAGAGATGGTGGTCTGTCACAAAGATAGGTGGGTGAATGGAAATGGAACTATTGATCTACTTTACTTTCTAATCTACTTACAGATTACAAATGCTTTACAAAAACTTCAGAAAATACCCCAAGAGACTCTCTTTGGGGTTTACAATATCAGAAAGAAGAAAGGAAAGAGTTGGGGTTTGAACCCCCTTTGAACCGGTTGAGGGTTGAGATGTTTCTACGCCCTTTTGGGCAGCAACTCTCCTTTAAACCTGCACTACCTGTCAAAAACCAGCGAACTATTCTTCGCTGCAAATCATATGAAATACAAAAAAAAAACTGCTGTTACAATATTAGTACAAAACTTACAATTTTTTACATAAAAATCTGAGCGAAAGTATGACAGAAATATGAAGTTTAGGGGGCTGAAAACTGAGTTTCCAGCCACCTAAATGATACTAAAACAGTAAATTTAAAGCCTCTAACTAATATATAACATATGGGGGCCCTAAAACAAGGGTTATATTCACTATACAGTGAATAAAACCCAGTTTCAGAACACAAAAACAGATATGGCCGAATTGAAATTCTGAAAAAAAAAACACTATACTGTTATGCAGACTGAATAATATTTATCTAAGAGGTATGCAATAAGTTAATCCCGAAGGAAGTTGCGTTCGGCTCGAGAGATTGGGTAAACCAATTCAGACCGACTTCATTCACCGCAGATGCGGATCAATTGATACCACAAGTATTCGAGACAGAGCTATTTTTGCATAGAGCTCACAGATTGACTGGAAACTGAGTTTCCAGCCACCTAAATAATACTAAAATAGCAGAAATAACAAGTTAAATTAATATGTATAAGGTCAGGGCTCTAAAACAAGGTTTATACCCACTAAACAGTGAATAAAACCCTGTTTAAAACAGGCTGAAAGTAGATGGCCAAATTGAAATTTTGCAGAAATGAGGCCCTGGAGAGATGCCCTTGCTTGGAAAACCTGCAACAAATCTAACTCTGCAAGAAATTGTAAGCCTAGAGGAGAATGCTCAACGATCCTTGCAAAATACTTTGAAGAAAAACGTCAAACAGTTCACAAAAGAGAGCAAAAATACTTCTACTCTCTAATCTCTCCACAAAATACTTTGTGGAGAGCTAACTAGACAAATACAAAGATGCAAAGCTAAACAAATATACAAGTTACCTTACAACATTTGATCATGAAAATGGAAAGTGTAGCACAATGTCCCTCCAAAGATTCCTTAGATTAAGTGGCCCAACTAGGGCAAAAAGATTACAATAGCAAGAGAGAGAGAACTTGAGAAGATAGTGGAGAAATAATCCGACAGCATAACAATAGCATGAGAGAGCATGAGAAATGAGGGAGTGAGGCCCCCATTTTATAGTTGAGGAAGACCCCCAACCCCTTGAAGATCAATGGCTGAGATTAGACCTAGATCTAGGTTAAATCTCCACCACTAGATCTAGGTTTTTGGCTTTTATTCCTCTCAATCAATCTCCACCCTTGGATTAATTCTTGATCAATGGCTTAGAAGCTTGATCCATGTCTTGAGCATTTCCACCCTTAGATCTAGGTATTTGACCAAGATCCACCTCTAAATCAATGGCTTGGGCTTCTTCTGGCAAAAACGTGGGCCCAAGGAGGCGCCCCCTCCAAATTTAGCCTTGACTTTTAAAAACGTGGTGAGCTCCTCCAAATGTGGCGCCCTCTAAAACCATGCTAGCGCCCTTCTTTTTTGGCTAGCGCCCCTCTAATGTATTGACGCCCCACTTTAATGCTTGGTGCCTCCATTAATAGTGGCGCCCCTCTACATTTAGCATGCGCCCCTCCAATATTGGGGACGTCTTCCTTAATGTGACGTTCTCCTTTAAAATGGGGCGTCCACCAAATGTAGTGCCTACCTCCAATACATTGGCGCCCTCCTCTAAATATTTGGTGAGGGTTTTACATTAGCGCCCTTCATTAAACTGGTGGAGTCTTCATATGGTAGCGCCCTCTATCTTTTAGCAAGGGTTTGGCCATTCATTCATCCTTAGATTTCCTTTAACTTAGCTTTGACTTGGCCATCCCCTCCATTTATAGCTTGGACTTTGCCATTTCTCTCCAAAAATGATATTTAACCCTTAGACTTAGGATAAATATTTATTTCTCCTTAGATTTAATTTTTCACTTTAATTTTTAAATTTTCCAAATTTGAGTTAGGAAAAAATTAAAAATAACTTGGAAAAATTAAATCTTGGCCATGGGGGGGTGGAAAAATTTGGAATAAAATTTTCCTAGGCTTAACAACCCCCAAACAAAATTACCATGGCATTATTTGATTTTTTTCTTCAAAATCAAATAATATGAACTTTGACTTAGGAAAATTAAAAATTTCCCTAGGGGAGATAGACCCCTCCTGACCAAAATTGGTCTATCTCTTTAACCACTTATCAGAACGACATGGGACTCGAAGCAGTGGCTTAGGGGGTTTCATAGCAATTTTACTTTGCATTCATAGCCCCTATTACAAAATGCCATGCTTGAGTAATTACATTATTACATCAAAACTCAGTTAATTAACCACCAAGGGGTGGAATTAATTAAGTGGAAAAATTTAATAAAATTTCAAAAACATAACGAAACTCCGCAAGACTCTAGACAGATGCCTAGCATGGTCATGAATTACATTTTAAAGCCTTAGCCACCTCATGGACTTGACTGGTAGAATGCCCGTCACCACTTTGGAGGATTTTGAGTGAAAACCAAACCAATTAAACTCGTTTGTTCAACAAGATCAATTGGAAAGGGAAAAACACTCGATGAGGGGACTTCCCTAACAACCAGTTCCATGGTGTGGCATCCGTATCATATGATCCACACTAGTACATAAAATTACATTAATTTTCCCATGCAGGGGAGCGGACATTTCGTTTTACAAAGGGGCAATTGCCCTGCAGAAGTGAAAAAATCCTCAGATTTCTCCAAGGTACAATTATGTACACCACATGTACATGGAGTTGCCACCTAGTCGAAATAGGTGGGCAACAGGACCATCAGTAAATGTCATTCCTCTTTCAGTCTGCAAGCAACTAAATGGTCAATTTAAACCTACTACTGGCCAAGTTCTTCAATTAGACAGAACAACAGTCAAAGTAATAGGAGAAATGGAAGATGTTCTGATCTGTTTATCCGCAGATGAGAGGGTATGTCAGTACATAGACATTGTCGTAGCAGATGTAATGTCCTTATCTAATTAGGCATTGAGGACCAAAACCGCTAACCTATGTGATTCCTGTGGGTTCGAGCGGTTACTGACAGTTACGCAATCATCTAAAGACTGATGCCATCTATAGAAAATCTAGGGCATCATCATGTTATCACCATTAGGTCAAGAAGGGCCACCATCATGCATGCCATCTAAGCATTATTTAATGATGCATGCACTCATTTAAGTCTCCATGTGCATGCATGCAAGTCAATTGCAAATTAGAAAATAAAGTGACCTAATTAGGTCAAAGATTAGGGTTTTCGCAGTTGAAAGTTATAAAAGGAAGATAAAGTGAAAGGAGACTCACCTTTGATGATTATTATTTTGGAGCTTTTGAATAGCAGCACAGCAGTTGGGGTTGGAGACAGTGTCTTCAGCTAACGGGGTTTCGGCAGTGAGATATCTGCCCTAGTCTCATTCAGGGTAAGCCATACAGGTTCACCATTTGCTCTTCCATTCATTCATAGTTATCCTGTATACTACAGAGATTGTTGCAGGGGCACGTGTGCAGCCGTAAGGGGTTTTCAGCCAGAAATCCCTAATCATTCGTTGGGTCTTCAGATCTCAGTTTTACTTCGAAACCCAGGCACCATTCTCATCATCGGCATCTTACTCCAGTACCCGGTGATTATCAGATCCGATCGTGCTCATCCTGAGCAGTTATCAGCCATTTCGGGATCAGGGGGGCGTGAGCAGCTGCACCTCTAGAACAATTCGCTAGCCTGCTTAGAGACCTCAGAACTTCCGCATGTGCCAGGCATTCTCTCCGGCACGGGAAGGCTATCAGTCCTGCAAATCAACAGCTTCATTAGACACCTACTTCACTGAAAATGTCACCCTTAGTTGATCTAGGGTTCGTGCTGCTAGGTTTTCACCGGAAGCAGAAAATATCAGTTCATCTCCGATTCAACTCTTGATGCATGCATACTCTCTCAAGAGCAAACCATCCATCTTATCAGTGGTAAGTGTTCATTCTATCCTACAAACCCTAACCCTAACTTTTTCTATAAAATAGGGATTTTTGCATAGCAGTTTGCATGCCCGGTTGTATCAGCGTATTTGCTTAGAATTAGAAAATATCGGGACTTGGGATATTACACCAGATATCCCGGATGCTTATGGTTTGGTTTTGAGCTGAGATTGGTCAGCGAGGTTAGAAGGATATTTTGCATCGGATTGGTCACATTTGTGGTTGCCTTTTAAAGGATGTCAAAATCAGATAAAGGTGTTAAGAGAGCCTCAAATGAAGTATAATGTGACTCAGTTAGAAGGAACAAATGAACTGGTAAACTCTGTGTTGGGAAACTATTTCATTAAACTGGAACCAGGAAATTACCAAGCGGAAGAAGCCAGCAGTATACCTGATATCCAACCCGATCTCCTTCAATTTTCATGGGTTGATGAGTTTGATTGTAACATAGTAGATGAGTTTGATTGTAACATAGTAGATGGAAGGATCAGGAGCTGGTTGTGTCCTGATTGACCCAAAAAAGAATAAACATTTTCTTTCATGTAGATTAGAATTCGAATGCACAAATAACACAGCCGAATACGAAGCACTAGTTCAAGGACTTAAAAAAGTAATAGAATTAAAAGTAAAAAATCTAAAAGTATATGGAGACTCTGAAATCGTTGTTAAACAAATTCGGAACAAAATTCACTGCATATCACCGCATTTGAAGGCTTACCAAAATAAAGTATGGGATTTATTGATAAATTTTCATGCATTAAATATTTCTTCAATTCCTAGGGAAAAAAATGCAGTAGCGGATTTGTTGGCCACATCAGCTGCAAGATTGGTACCTACGAATAATAGATGTTCGATTGAATTGTTTTTCAGGCCTTTTGTTCCAGATAACATCACTAATATGAGGGTGTTCGATGATGATCAACAAATATTGGAATGCTTAACAAATAATGATACATTTAAAGGAGCAATAATAGATGACGAAGAACATCAAGCGAAATTACAGTACGGGAATTTCATTCCAAAAGGAGTTGGAACTTTGGAACAGATGTTTGATTTAGACAATAAGTTCAGAAACCCAACGAATGTCAAGACTCATAGCTCGTCTTTACAAGTGGGGAGAGGTATATAGGATGATTTCAAGCCAGAGTATCCCTGATGCTGGTTTTGAGGATATGCCCATATATGCTAACATTGAAAGATCAACCCTGATGAAAATGGCTACCACTCCTAAGCTTTTTCCATGTTCGGAAATGATAGGTTGGATTCTGCCTAGGGCAGATGTAATAAGGATGATCCTAGCAAATACCGAGAAGCAAGGTTATGCCGCATACAGCCCTGCTTATGTGTCCATGGCATATCATCTACCATCATCACAGACTTATCTAACTGAAGGTTGGTTAAAGGAGTTAGGTCTGGACATGGTAGAGATAGTGAAGAAAATGATGATCTCGGGTAGAAATTTCAGGACAAGGCCTTCTGGAGAATATGAGGCATCAACTCTCCGTACTCCATATAGATTCATTGTTTTGATGCTTAACAGAATTTTTGGAAGAGCTAATGGGAAAAGTTTTAAGCTGGGTTGAATACTTGTTATTTATTATGTTGCTACACAAGGGACCATTTTTAACTGGGCAAGCATAGTATCCAACAGCCTGTCGGCATGCATAAGCGCAACATTGGGAGGAGTATCCCAAAAGAAGTCTAAATTTTATATGAGTTCTATTTTGATTGATTGCATTCTTTGCACTTAGCTTTTCCCTGCATTAAAGTGCCATTGGGATAAGGACCGAGCTCCAGTGTATGCAACTTATAAATTGTTTTGGGCTCACAAATATTACAGCTATTATAAGGAGATTTGTGAGCATTTCATCATGCCTTTATACACTTTGATTTTCTTGGTAGAATGCAATTGCATGTCAGAACAAGCTTTCAAGGTCACGGAAGAATATGGAAGTTATTATCTAACAAAGGATGGTTTATATGTAAGAATGTATGGTGGTTCAAGGGCCCCTTCTCTACTCCCGAGATATGCTACTGATTATGTAATCCATAAAGAAGTTGTTAAACAGTTATATATTGATGGAGTAGGGAATTTTCTTTTGGAACAGAAAAAGACAGTATATCCTGCAGTGCCCTCTTTTGTTGGAAGTTACAAATTTTCAAGGGTAAAGAATGCAGTAGAGTTTGTCAAGGAAGTGGAATACTTTCACTTCTGTGAAATGAATTATCATAGGAATAACTCCGAGCACAAAGTAGCTAATTATTACAAATAAGCTGGAGTACATTTTGAGTACACAGACTTTTGGGACAAAGATGAGGAGACTTTCCACAATGCTAAGATATTGACAGCCCTAAGAAAAATATTCAAGCAAAAGATAGCAACTGTGGGTGGTAAAGGAAAAGTTGCAGAGAAATTGAAAAGGCAAGAAGAACAAGAAGCCAAGAAGAGAGAGGAGGAGGCTAACAGACTAGTACAAGAGGCAGAGAATTGGTTGAGAACCGAAGAAGAAGAAAAGAGACGAGCAGTTGAAGAAGCAGCTAAGAAGGCTGAAGAAGAAAAGAAAAGAAAAGAGGAAGATGAGATACAGAAAAAGCAGGCAGAGAGTGAGGGTTTCAGACTAGAAGATGCCCAAAATGGAAGACAGCCAGCAGAACTAGCAGGTAAAGGACTGAGAGAAGGGACTCAAGAAGAGCAAGACCCGATTGATCAAGGACAGATGCAGTCGGATATTAATCCATTAGAACCTGTTGTTCCTTCTGGTAGTGTGGTAGGAGAAGGTTATGTGTCATTTTCTGGAGTTGAGTTAATTCCTTTCATGCCTACTGAAGGGGAGGAGGTGCCAGATTTCAACACTATCTTTTATGACAAGGAGAAAAAGAGAATTGTCAAATGAACTGAAAAGAAGGTGAACACTGGGGGTAAACTAGGAGTAATGGTGACTGACAAAATAGTAGTTCACAGCACACACAGAGATCCACGATTACTAGCAAGGGTTGGGGTAGCTTTATCCCTAGCCACTGAAGACAATGTGGATATGATCATGACGGACCTAGAGCAGTCTCAAGAAAAGGTCACACAGCTGAAAGAGACTTTGAAGAAGGAAGGGAGCGAAGGCCAGAATTTGAAAAGAAAGTATGAGGATATGATCGGTGAAATTGAGGTATCAAAAGCCGAATGTCAAAATTTACAGGCAGATAAAGAAGCTTTGGAAATATCTGCTGGAAATATAGAGAGGAATGCCCAGGCCACCTCTGCAGAGTTTGAGAAGCCACAGCAGAAATATCAGAGTTTGGAGGCTGAGAAAGATCATCTTTAGTTATCGGTTGAAGAATTGAATAAAGAAAAGAGTAGATAGGAAGGTAAAGTGACAGAGTTAGAAGAGCAGAAGACCACTGTAGAATGGAAGGCTAAGCTATATGAGACTCAGATGGCAGCCTTGGAGGATCAAAAGAATTTACTAGCAACTTTACTGAAGTCATCTATGGAGCAGAAGGTTGATATTGAACCTTTAAAGAAGCATGCTCTTATGCTCAGAAAGAAGATTCATCAAATGCAACTGCAGATAGTGGAAGAAAGATTTAAAGTCCAACAGATAGACATTAGATTAGAGGAAATTGTAAATACAACTTCCTATATTCTGGATAGGACCCAGGATATCTTGAAGACTCTGTCGGGAAGGATGACTTGGATAGAAACAAACAAAGAATTCCCCGCAGATATATCTGTCAAAGATCAGGAGAAAATAAAGCAAGAATACGAGCTGATTGAGTTTGCCACTAACGCAGCAGAAGAGATAAAGAAGACAATGAAGAAAACAAAGAATGCCTATGCTGAATTTTGTAGGAGAGTGCTCCTAACCTATAATCGGTGTCAAACCTCTGCTGCGAAGAGATTGGAAGCACTGCCAGAACATGAAATGTTTTTGAAACAATTACAGGAAAGATGCAGTGAGGATGAACAGGCCATCCAACAAGTCAAGGAGATAGATGAAAAGATACTAAAGACTGAAATAACACATGCAGCTATGAGTATCACTTGCTAGAAGATGAGCTGCACTTGATTCCTGCCAGGATAGCGGGTGTAAAAGCCCAGGCTGCTCAGCACGAAAATACTATCAAATTTCTCGAACCTTCTGGTTTTGAGAGTATAGCAGCAGATGCAAATGTGTGGAGGAAGTTCATGAGCGAGCAAGCTGGGCCTTCTTAGTTGGATTTTCTAGCGTTTTGATAAATAATGTAATATATTGTATTTATTTTTCTTTTGTTCCCAAGCTAAAAGACAAACGTTTTGTAGAGGAAAAGGTGGGGAAGCCCAAAAGGCAACGAGGGAAGCCCAAGAGTTTTTACTTTTTGTATATGTATAGGTAAGGTTGATGTATCAAAGGACCTTTTTTCATACTATCATGGTGCAAAATTATTGTAAGAAGAACTATTTCATCTTATAATAAAGAGTTATATTTTTTCGGCTGGAGAAAGCGCTGTGGGGTTTCAAATGTTTGACATGGACTTGTTGGATGTGAACTATTTCTGTTTCAGCTTGTTTTTATGAACTGTGAGATCATTCTAACTTATGAACTCTTTCATGTTATGAATGTGCTCCTGTGAAATTTCTGTGAAATTTCCACAATCGTATTTGAGTAATGAATGCTTTAATTAACAATGAGTTATCTCTTTATTTATCTGTCCATTGAAATTCATGTATTGAGAAATATTAACAGCTACCTGTAAGTGTTCTTAATGCATGATATACAATACATTACTCAACATTAATTACAGTATTGCTCCCTAGGGATAGGTTAGTGAGTCTTAGTTAGTTGTTCTTTGTTTATGATTTAGAAGCAAGAGAGGTAAGACGAGAAGTAAGAACCTGCGCATCACATTGTGACACTCCTCGTTATCTCTATCGTCTGCATTTAGTTAGGCACTTGCATTTCATACATAAACATAAAACTAAAAATTACACATAAACGGTGGACCAGGCCGCAACCAGTAAAAGAAGCTTTAACCATTACTTAACCTATGGTAGCCGGACCGTAAACTGGACGGATTCCCGATACCAAACAATAACGAGTTAATTGAGAACGCTTATTGGGGAGAATCCCTATTGTTGTTACCTGTGATTTTTCAGGCCTCAACAGGAAGTAAAATGCTAAAAGTAAATGCTCACTTTAAGGACCTTATTTTCCTACTTTAAGCATATCATAAAAAGTTAGGTGTAATCGAAAATCCAATGTAGCCACCTAAGCATTTAATTAATATAAACAACTTTTGCCTTATCTTTGGTTACCATCCAAAGTAAGGACACATTTTCCAGAAAATGCAAACCTGCGTGAATATTCAAGATGGGAGGGCTCGATTGGAAATTACAGGTATGTAAAACTTCGTTGAACTGCTTCCACAACTGGCAGGTCCTCTTGCTGGCTTCTTCTATCCAAGGTTGGATAGGACTAATGTACAAATTCGTATGATGAGGCAGGTCATCTTCCTCATCGGAAGAGCTTATCTGCTGATAACTCTATGTGTAAGCCCCAAACCGCTCCAAATCATAAGGAACCTTTGTATGCCAAGATGATGGTTGAGAAAACTATTCAACTACTTGCACCCAATCTGATTCTTTACTGCACTGCTTCTCCAAGTCCTCATTACAGATACTCAAATACAACTCTTACCAGTCATATAAAAGCTGTGACTATTCTTCTTTACAACTTTCCTAAGTTTCAAAATAAACACTCCCCTCATTGGACATATCGTAGATGGGATTTTCAAATAGAATGCCTAATGCAAGGATGTGCAATTCTAAGTATGCTCTCCGATAGAGAGTGCTCTTGACTTGTGTTACTGCAAGTTCAATAGACTTAATTAATTTGTTAAAACTAAAAGAAGCACAAAGATCTAAACCACCAAAGAGTCTCTTTCAGGCTTTTTAGGGCCCTAATCGGGAAAGCAAGGGGGTAAGCAAAACTCTATCAAAAAGTAAAGAAGCAATGCATTAACCAAGTAAATAATCAAAGAGACATTTCACTTCATTTTTCATGGATGATAAACTAATCAACAACTAATCAAACAAATTTTTCTTTTCTGATAATTTTATGCAAGCAAAATGAAACCAAGCCTAACCTAGCATGAGAACAGATTGCATAAGAGGAACTAGCAAGAATATACTAATGTAATCAAATCTAACTAAGCTTTTTATCAAATTGAAATTGTTTACCCTATTCTACTTTTACCATTTATTTATTTTGCAGGTATAAAGCAAATTGAAAGAAAATAAAATATGGACAATGGCGATACAGGCTTCCCCCAAATGGGGGAAGTGGGGTGTGGGAGCCTTAATCCCACTTGCTTTTTTATTAATTCTTTACAATGCCTTTCTTTTGATGCTATTTGCCTATTTTTCTATCCTTGGAAGGCTTTCGGATTGAGCTGAGAAAGGGGAATGAAGAAAGAGGGATAATGAGTCTTTTTAAAGCCTTGAATCTTCAAATTTTTGCCAGTACTTCCGCTGTACCTGTCACAAAAATAAAAAATCAGCAAGCTAACAATACTAAAAAGTGATGGGAAAGACAATGCAAACAAAAAAAAAATTCGGAAATTTTTTTTGTACTTAGAATTTTTTTTGAAAATTTTGCATGGAAAGTACAAACTTCTTCCTAGATCTAATGAATAATACTAGATCTAACAAAGCTTAAAGAAGACAGATCTAAATATAATCAATGAAAGACTGGATCTACTTCTTAAGCAATGCAAAACAAAAAAGGAAAGGGTAAAGAAGAAGGGGTTCTTGTGGATGGAACACAAGAGCGGAAGAGAAGTTTCCAACTTTCTTTTGTAAGAGAAGAATGTGATCTGTGTAGGTCCTGCAATCACAAAGCGTTAAAACAAAGAGGTTGCTTGAAGCGTGGGCTAGATGTAGCTGAACTCACACCCTTTTTCAATCTGTGAAACCTAATAACAACAAAAACTCAAACACAAAGTGAGATCAAATCATATGAAAGTATGCTAATAAAAATAAATCAGGATCAACACTACGTATTACTGACTACTCATGTTCATCAAGATTTTACTTTACTTTGCATAAATAATCAAGTTGGAACTTCAAATGATTACCCTACCGTGCCAACAGTGGCCCTCATGAGCTTTAATGAAACAAAATTGATCTCATTCAAAGTATTTAAAAGCAAAGGGTTAGAAGCAATGTCACCTCAACCATGAAATGTATACCCCATGCAAGAGCCCATGGACCTCCAAAGTCGAATTTTTTTACTAAAAATTCAAAGCAAAGCCTGATACAATTTCTACAGAGTAACTCTGCCACAAAAGTTCCACACTTGATAGATCTGAAAGAACCTCTATTTATACAATGAATGAAGACCAAAACCCTAAGGCCAAACTAAGAGTAACACCGAAGTAATTGAATGAGCTCGGCATGATGATTTGGAGTTGAAGTGAATTGCAACTGAGCATTGGAGTAATGAGGGGGGCTGAGGTGGCTCATCCTCCCTTGTAATGATCACCCAACCAATAGATAACCCACACTTCAACCAAAAACGGATTTGACCAAAGAGGGCAAATTTTGTTAGGATATTTAGACACTTAGGAGTTAGTTAAGATCAACTTGTGTAACATATCCGTTAGGTAAAAGTGTGTTTCTTTAGTATGCATTTGTAAATATTCTAATTCGACGGTCACGGTATGTTCTAGACATAGAGTGATCCGACGGTTCAACTTTTCTTAGATCATACCTACCATTGATCCATGGCTTAACACCCGATTGGTCTATGATCTCTATTTAAAGAGCATAGAGGGTCCTTGTCTAATTGATCGATTATGAGAAGCGTATGTAACTTTATTTCTTTCGCATAATAAATTGCTCCAAGTAGCTATTTGGCTGGGGCTGTAGACTGTTTCCCTTTCGAGGGTTTTAACCACGTGACAAACATCAGTGTATTGATCTGTGGTCTATTTGTGTGAAGCGGTTACTCGAGGTGTTCGGTCTTTTGGGAGTACCCTATGTACCCGAACATGGTATCAGAGCTTTTATGAAGAGCCGCTTTTGGTTTTGATCTAGATCTGGAACTGGTGTTGCCGAAACTTTGAAAGGGTTTCTGGTTCTGGATTTTCTGTACATTTTGGCTTGTGGGAGTTGTTCCATTGCGTCCGAAGCGCTGTTTCTATCGGGAAATAGTTTTCGTTTCATCGAAAACTGTTTCCGTTTGTTCCTGAAACACCCATTTCTGCAAATCTGAAGGTGTAATGTTACAGTGACGGAGTTGTCTTTTTTAAATCTCTCATATCTTACCAGTTTTATTATTAGATCTTTTTTGTTTTAGTCTCGGACTGTTGCCTTCCTTGGCTGCATATGCTCTTTGCCGTGCACCTTTCGCGATCGCGGCGAATCAGAAACAGTAAGAGAAAGTTTTTTTCTTGTCTTCTCCGCTACGTATGCTCTTTGCCATGCACCTTGTGCGATCACGACAAATCAGAAACAACGAGAAAACTTGAAAACGTACACTTTCCAGGTAGGCTAACCAAGATCTAACCCCATTGTGTGGAAAATGTTTTTTTTGTTTTTGTTTTTCGTTTTTTTTTGTGATTTGTAGGAAAAAAAGGTAAGCACGGAGAACAAGAGAAAAGAGTAAAAAAAAAAGAAAGCCCCCTTCCTCTTTCCATTCTTTTACGTACCTTTTAGACTTAGCTCACTTGGTCCAAAGTTGCTTTATTTCTTAATAGGTCTTGAGGTCAAGTCTTATTAAACTACTTTTTAGTGCATGCAATTTCTATTTTCAAGTTACTTTATTGTAAAAAGTACATCTCACATAAATAAAATAAAATAAAAAGTGAGTCACTTGAGTCTTTTAATTTATTGCCGCATTATTTAAAAGTAACATAATTGTAAAAGTGAACCTCACTTATTCTACAAAAGCGATTCACTTCAAAGCAACTTTATTGTAAAGTGATTGTCAAAGGTTGATCTTGGGAAGAAGGGGGTTCTTTTTTTTAGTTGGTCAAGTTAATATTTGCCACATCACTATTGGGGACATCTTCAACATTTTCTTTGATCAAGCATAACTTCATAATCCAGAATCAGTTTTCAGTGCTTTTTTTTTTAAAACCGCATATTTTTTTGAGGTCTTTGCAACCAAACAGTTAATTTTTGTTTTTTCAGCCATTATTTTGCAGTATGGCCGCCCCTTGTGATATTATACTTACAAGTTCTAACTATTTCTCATGGAAATCTCGTATGGAGGATGTTCTACGAAGCAGGGGACTTTTCAGGATAACCTCAGGGAAGAAACAGAACCCATTGATGATGACAAGAAAATTAAATGGGCAAATAGATGTGATGAAGCTCGTGGATTGATTGGGATGTCAATCTCTACTGATTTGCGATTCCACATATCTAGAATTGATGAACCTAATAAAGCTTGAGAAAAGTTGGAATCTGTGTTTGGTAAACACAATGAAATTCGGGGTCATCAACTTGAGAATGAGTTGTTTTTCTTGAATCCACATGATTTTTCATGCATTGAAGACTATTTATCTAAGTATAAAACTCTTAGACTCTTATATGCAGAATGCAAGATTAAGAAAGAAGACAAACAATGTATTTATCATATTCTTTCCAAACTTGGACCTGCATATTCTGTTTTTGTATCTACATTCTACTCCATGAAAGAATCTTTGACTGCAACTAGCTATTAAGAGCCTAGTGTTGAATCCTTTTGTGATTCCTTAATTAGAGAGCAAAATAAGCTCATTCATCTTGGAATAATTAACAATGCAGATACATCTGGGAAAGCCTTATTGTCCCAATAGAAAGAAAAGTCCAAGCCTCCCAAGAAACATAATTTTCGCAATAATAAACCAAACAACAAGGGTCCCAAACCCTCTTAGTCAGCTCCTTTTTTAAAAAATGACAAAGGATCCAAGCAAAAAGGAAAGAAAACTGAGCGTCATTGCAATTTTTGTGGGAAAGATAATAATGATGAATCTAAGTGTTTTAAGAAGATGGCAGCCTTGGAAGCACCACATCAGCCTAGATTCGTCTTCAGAATCTAACTCTTATGGACATGCACTTTGTGCTTCTGGTTACTCTTATACTGCATCTTCTTCTTCTACTTCAAATGAATGGCTCATTGATTCTGGAGCATCTTATCATATGGCTAAGGATCAAGCCATCTTTTCTACTATGCATGAATGTAACACCAAACAAAAATTTGTTGGTGATGATAGATCTCTAAGTGTTGTAGGATCTGGAACAGTTCCAGTAGAAAATGGTCATTTTAGTGATGTACTATGTGTTCCAAAAATTTCCTACAATTTGTTATCAGTTTATTAAATTACTCATTCGGGTGAAGGTAAAACTGTGACGTCTACACCTCACCAAGTTGTAATCAAGGATTTTAAAAATCCTCAAAATGTCCTTGCTACTGGAACTGTTGATGATATTACCAAGTTGTACAAATTTAACAACTTTGGGTCATCACCTTTTCCTTCAGTTTTTGTTGCTCATAGTGATAACTTGAGCAAACTTTGGCATGAGCGATTTGGTCACTTAAATTATCGCTCATTGCAACAACTATGTAAAGACAATATGGTGACTGGTCTTCCGATGGTATCTTGCAAGGATGGTGTTTGTTCCAGTTGTGTACTCGAAAAACATCATCGGGACAGTTTTGACAAACGTGCCTCTTGGCACGCCTCGGTTCCTTTGGAGCTTGTGCATAGTGACTTGTGTGGTCCTCTTCCATCTGCATCCTTTTCTGGTTTCAAATATTTCTTAACTTTCATTGATGACTACTCCAGACGCACTTGGGTTTACTTCCTAAAACTTAAGAGCGAAGTATTTAACATGTTCTTAGCCTACAAGGCCCTTGTTGAAAAACAATCTAGTCATCAAATTATTAAGTTAAGATCTGACAATGGAGGAGAATATGTTAACAACAAGTTCACTACTTTCTGCACTGAACAAAGAATTCAACAACAGCACACTGTTCCATATACACCACAACAAAATGGTGTAGCTGAACGAAAGAATCGCACTTTAAAAGAAATGGCTAATTGTATGATCTAATCTAAGGGACTAAGTCTTCAATATTGGGCTGAGGCCATAAATTGTGCAAATTACATAGTTAATTGCACACCCACTAAAGTTTTACAAGGTATAACACCGGAAGAAGCATGGAGTAAAATTAAACCAGATGTAAGTCACTTTCGTGTGTTTGGTTGTGAAACATGGGTTCACATTCCAGATGAAAAACAGAAAGCATTGCAGCCTAAAAGTGAAAAGTGCATATTTGTTGGATATTCAGAAGATGTAAAAGGTTATAGACTTCTTCAGCCCCATTCACATGATATTATCATTAGAAGAGATGTTAAATTTGATGAAAATATCTTAGCCTGCGAGCCTAACTTGGTGAATGTGCCATCTTTGGCCTACGAGCCTGATTCGGCAATTGTGCCTTCTTCTTCTTCTTCTTCTTCTTCCAACTTCCTTGACAGGTTTCCAACTCCAGTTTCTGATGATGACAGTGAGGATGAAAATCCACCTCCACCTGCTCGTGTTCCTTCAATTGCACCAGCACCAATGCCTCCTCGATGGGTCCGTTCAACATGTGAAGCAGCTGGTGATCTTGCCGGTGATCCGAGAGATCAACGTCGAACATGTTCTCAGTTTCAGCAAGCCTCTTCCCTTTTGGCTCAAGTTTCCAAGAATCATGATCCAGAAACTTTTGCAGAAGCTTCAGGAAATCCAGATTGGGATGCAGCTATGGATGAATATCGTTCCTTAATGGCGAACGATACTTGGGATCTTGTTCCTCTTCCAAAAGGAAGAAAACTTGTCAGATGTAAATGGATCTACAGAACTAAGTATGCATTAGATGGAAGTGTTGAAAGACTTGAGGCAAGGTTAGTTGCCAAAGGTTTTTCCCAAGTTGAAGGGATTGACTACAATGAAACCTTTGCTCCTGTCGCAAAAATGAATTCCATCTGCCTTGTTGTTTCCCTTGTAGCCTTACATAACTAGGAAGTCCATCAAATGGATGTCAAGTCTGCCTTTTTACATGGTGATTTACAGAAGGAAATTTACATGTAACAACCTCCTGGATATGTTCAGAATAACTCTAGCCTTGTATGTCTCCTTAAGAAATCCTTATATGGCCTTAAGCAAGCTCCTAGAGCTTGGTATGCCAAAATGGATAGCTTTCTCCTTGACACTGGTTTTTCTAGATGCCATTCTGACCCCAATGTCTATACCAAGAAAGTACGAAACCATCTCATCATACTTGTTCTTTATGTTGATGATCTTATCCTTACTGGTAGTGACCCTAAACTTATAACCCATGTGAAATCTAGTCTTAAGCAAAATTTTGAAATGTTAGACTTAGGACATTTGCATTATTTTCTTGGTCTCCAAGTCTTGCAAACCAAAGAAGGAATCTTTTTTTCTCAGTCTAAGTATGTTTGTGACCTTCTTCGTCGCTTCCACATGGAAGATTGTAAACCAACCCCTTCTCCCTTCTAGTCTGGAGTCAAACTTTCTGCCACTTGTACTTCCCCTGAAGTAGATGCCACCTTGTATCGTCAGCTTGTTGGTAGTCTTTTATACTTGACTCATTCCCGTCCTGACCTTTCCTTTGCCGTTGGTCGTGTTGCCCGTTATATGCAAACACTTCATGAAAGTCACTAGAAAGCAGCAAAAAGAGTACTTCGATATATTTGAAGTACAATTCAGTTTGGGATTCATTACAGTACAGGGGGGAAACCTTTGTTGGTTGGTTTCACTGATTCAGATTGGGCCGACAATCTTGATGATCGGAAGTCTACTGCAGGTTATGTTTTAAGTCTGGGATCTATACCTATCACTTGGGCTTGTAAGAAACAAGCACTTGCTCTTTCTTCAGCAGAAGCAGAATATCGAGCCGCAGTTAATACCAGTCAAGAAGCTTTATGGCTTCGACAGACCCTTTTAGAGTTTGGATTCGAGCAGCAGCAGCCTACTCCACTTTGGTGCGACAATCAAAGTGCCATCAAGCTTGCCAAAGATCCAGTTCTACATCAGCACAGCAAACACATTGAGCTACACGTGCACTTTATTAGAAATCTTGTTCATGATCGTGTTCTTGAAATGCTCTATTGCCCTACAGATGATCAAGTTGCAGACATCTTCACCAAGTCTCTTACAGAAGCAAAGTTTTCTAAACTTAGGTCTATGTTAGGAGTTCAGGAATGTGTCCTTAAGGGGGGGATAGGCTCTAATGCCTCCTTCCTTCCCCTAATAGTGTCACTTTTGTAAATCCTTCAATCCTATCCCAAGTTGTTCTTAAGGGGGGATGTTAGGATATTTAGACACTTAGGAGTTAGTTGAGATCAACTTGTGTAATATATACTTTAGGTAAAAGTGTGTTTCTTTAGTATGCATTAGTATGCATTTGTAAATATTCTAATCCGACGGTCACGATATGTTCTAGACATAGAGTGATCCGACGATTCAACTTCTCTTAGATCATACCTACTATTGATCCGTGGCTTAACACCCGATTGGTATATGATCTCTATTTAAAGAGCATAGAGGGTCCTTGGCTAGTTGATCGATTATGAGAAGCTCATGTAACTTTCTTTTTTTTCCATAATAAATTGCTCCAAGTAGCTATTTGGCTGGGGCCGTGGATTGTTTCCCTCTCGAGGGTTTTAACCACGTGACAAACATCGGTGTGTTGATCTGTGATCTATTTGTGTGAAGTGGTTGCTCAAGGTGTTCGGTCTTTTGGGAGTACCCTATGTACCTGAACAAATTTCTGACTAATAGTTCAACTACTACACTCCGATACTTGATCTGAAACTGACCGATATTGATTGGAATCATCATAAATGTTTCGTGCCATGTCAGTTAGCCTTTTATTTCGCTGAATTCAGATTAATTTGGAGAGATTTGGATTTTCTCCAAAATAATCATTTTTATTAATTAATCGATATTTTCCCCTAAACTGACTTTTTGAAAAAATATGAGTTATGCGACCGAATGATGATCTGAAACTTGGTGCTAGCTAGCTGGCTGATCAAGAATGATTATTGGTTTAAGGTTAGAGCCTTCAATCACTAAAATTGGACCTCGGATGGCTGACTTATTACAAAATTAAAATTTCCATTTAAATTATGGAAAAATTTAATTAAAAACTTAGGAAAAATTAAAAAATTAAAAATCCAAAATTTGACGCGTCCGGTAAATTTTTTTCGGAGGGTCCTTGTGACGTAAGACATGACCATGCTCTATTCTAAAAATGTATAGTAGGTTTATATATACTCAGTTGGGCTCTAATAACCCCCCAAGGCCTAGAATTCAAAATCGGGCATTCCAGCTTTGGAGGAAGCGGGAGAAAACCTCGTCAATTATATTTGGCTATAGGCAAAGCATAATTGTCAAGGGCAGAAAACTCCTTAGAATACCTTAGTTGAAATTCTACGTCTTAGGAGACCGAACCACTCAAAACACCCTACTAGCACATTTTATTACAAACCCCGGGGGGCCATGGTCAAAATTATTCAAACAAAAAATTGACTAGCCAAAACTGGCTAGACACAAAGGCGGATCGTCTGATACACTGGAATCAAACATTTGTCATGTTTGTCAACTGACAGCTCCTCAGCTAATCCAACTATGGTAGAAATAAGTGGATAACATGGAGTACGGAGAGTCGATGTCTCATATTCTCCAGAAGGCCTTGTCCTGAAATTTCTGCCCGAGATCATCATTTTCTTCACTGTCTCTACCATGTCCAGACTTAACTCCTTTAACCAACCTTCAGTTAGATAAGTCTGTGGTGATGGTAGATGATATGCCATGGACACATAAGTAGGGCTATATGCGGCATAACCTTGCTTCTCGGTATTTGCTAGGATCATCCTTGTTACATCTGCCCTGGGCATAATCCAATCTATCACTTCTGAACATGGAAAAAGCTTAGGCCTGGTAGCCACTTTCATTAGGGCTGATCTTTCAATATTAGCATATATGGGCATATCCTCAAAACTAGGATCAGGGATACTCTGGCTTGAAATCATCCTATATTCCTCTCCCCACTTATATTCTGGCTCAGCCCCAATAGTAGCTTTAGTATCTTCATAAATTACTTCCACCTTGGTTATCACTTCCACTTCAGGCTCTTCTTCAGCCGCTTGGGCTTTCTTCTTCTGTTTTCTTGACACGTTGTTGTGCTGAAAATTGACCTGTAACAATTATGCAACATGATCTCAGTCTATTTATCTCTAGCAACTGGTATTGTGAGAAACAATAAAACATACAAATATTACCATCTCTTCGATATGCATACTGAAAATTATTATCTATCACCCATAGCTCCTCTGAATGAGAGATTTTAAAGAAAAACTTGCAAAATATTTCTGCCCCTTAAACCTGCCCAAAATTTTGCTTGCTAAAAAAACCTAAGTTCTCCCAACGTCCTAAAATCTATATGCGTATCTCGCCCGAGGCAAAAGCTCACGCCGCTGTCTGCTTCAATACAAAAATCTAAAACCCTATTGACTGCGCGGTCCTCCTGCGTCCCACGAGATATGGGCATGCAAAAAGACTAAGTTTTTTCAAAAAACTGTTGAACCTTGGGTAAACCCTGGTAGAAATAAAACATCCCTAGGCCGTCTAAATACTAAAAATAAAAGGGGGGACCCTAAAAATCAAATTTTGTCGGGGACAAAAGTTGCAGCTGCAACACTTCCGTACTTAGGAATAAATAAATTTTTGGTTAAGTTCTATCATTCCTTTGAATAGAGCAACTTATGGTTCATTAGGTTTTATATAAAACTTGTGCTACTAAAGGTTTCTTTTGTCAAGTTGAGATGTTTTTATAGGTTTTAGAAATCGAAGATTCTGGTGTTCTCATATGCTTACCTTGCCTAAGAGACTAGATTGAGCACACGTCCTGCAGTTGAAGCCATATGTTATCCACTAATTTTGCTCTTGGTGGATTTCTAGTGAGTTGCCTGTTACCATCTGAGTTGCACTCAGTTGGATTTTCAAGTGAGCCGCTAAAAATGAACAAGTACTTGTTCAAATTCAAAGTTCAGAAGTCCATTCAGGCCCTCCATGGCCCTTTTTTAACCTTTTTACCACATGTTCATACATTGCGGGGGGATTGTAAAAATGTGCTAGCATTGTTTTTTTTAAGAACTTGGCTTCCTAGGACAGAAACATCAATCCAGGTATTCCAAGGTGTTTTTCCTTGTTAATTATATGTTGTTGAAAAGACAACTTATAATATTTGAGTTTTTCACCTGCTCCTCCAAAGCTGGAATGGTTGTCTTGGTGGTTAGACCCTGGGAGGTTATTAAAGTTCACATGTCAATGTATATGAACGTGTTAGACATTAGTATTGAGTCATATGGACATGTGCTACGCCCCCTAGTTTTTTTCTAAAGTTTTGTGAAAAATATTTTTTTCTTGTAAACTTAGACTATTTTTAATAGGTTAATTGAGAAAATTAAAAATGTAATAAAAGTGTGGTCCAGGGTCTGAGTTTGCCATGGGGGTGCTCCTTTTCACACTCAGAGCACCCACTTTACTCTTAGACCCACTTTCCTAAGTTTTCGAGTAAGTATTTATCTCCAAAATTGAATATTACTCGAAAATGGAAAAAAAAATCAAAAAATCAAAAAATAAAGGGAAAAGACAAATTCCTTAATTAGTGGAAACATGTCGGAGACATGTCCGGAGTTAAGGGAAGTTAACTAAACATCAAATAAGAGTTAACTGAGGATTCTATTCGACATTCGGCATCAAATCTAATCAGTATGAGTTTGCCAGATTAAGGGGATGTTTTTCTCTTTAGAAGGGGGCAAAATTGCTCATGTGGCACCCATCTGGCATGTTTTGGAAATCCCAAAGAGGGGTTGTGCCTACCTCTTGAGAGATGGCATTTTTTTCTTGAGTGTAACTCCCTTTAACTCACCCAAATCAAGGGATATACTCATTCTGAATCTCAAAATCAACCTCAGTCTTCTTCAGTTGGCAAAGGCACCCTCTTGGTCCCGGTTTTCTATAAAGGCAATGCTCCTTCCCCATTCAAACGAGTTGGAATGTACTGGGAAGAGCTGGAAATTGTAACTCGTATTCATTTGAGAAATAAAGAGACCTTGGAGGTTTAGATTGTGTTGTGCTCTGGTGGAGTGAATGTTTTATCTTCCAGCTGTATGGAGGTAATCTGTATTTGAAATGTTATGCATGCAATGAATCATATGTAGTTTACTGGAAAGGTTTGGTTCAAATTTGGTAATATAGTTTAGTCATTTTGTTTAATGATCTGAGCTATTGAGAATAGATATTTAAAAGTTTGAATCGATGCTTCATTTGCTTATGGATACCTTTACTTCAATCTATTGAATATATATCCTCCTACATTTGATCTTGTTTGTATAAGTGTGTGATATGCAGATTGTCGTGATGGGATACGTGGAGGATCTTGTTTGATCATTCATCTTTTCTTGTTTCTAATATTGTTTGCTGCAAATAAAGAGGTTCCTCAACACACCACATGTGAGGCTTCAAGTGCACTCTTCTCTCCAAGCTTTCTCCCTTTTTCATTCTGTCAATTTTTTATTTATCATTTCGGTTCTGTTGTTTTAAAAGAAAAGCAGTTCTAGATATAAAAAGTAACTTCATATTCATAAAGAAATCTTGAATGCCTTTTGCTTTATAGATCTAACCAAAAATTTCAAAGTTTCCTCTTTTATGAGTTTAGATCTAGGATACTAGCTTTCTTATTTTAAGTGATTTTTCTAGTAAAAACAAAAGGTTTGATTTATAAGTTAGCACTTGATTTTATTTTCATATCTAGTAAGTTAGTGCTCCGATTTGTTTGCTATCCTTAAGAGGCAAACAAAGACCCTGAGAAAGCAACTTTTTTAGCTCACTTTCTCAGTCACTTTTTACCTAGTTTTTACTATTTTTACTTAGAATTTTTTTGGCAATATTTTTGTATTTTTTCCAAACACTTTTAAAGTGTTTTAGGGCATGTTTAGTTAATGTTTACTTGCTGTTTTTGCAGATTTTACGAAAAAAGAGGAGGAAGCTTTGCTGAAAAATAAAAAATATGAAGTAAAAGAAGACTAACAGAGCTTCCATTTCCAAAAGAATTTCAGTTTTTCAAGTTGTTGTAAGCCTTTGGATCTCGATTTGTGGACCAAAGTGCATTCTTTCATCATTGTAAAAAGTAAATAAGCTTTAGAGTAGGCTTATCAGAGCCCACTCCTCATCCCCCCCTGGGGGTATCCGCATCACTGTACCATTTTTGTGATTTGTGATTTTTAGCTAGTTTATTTTGTTTTTTTGTTTATGCTTTACTTTGGTGATTAAGATAAAAGAAATACTTACCCCATGCTCTCCCGAGTATCCTAGAAAGGGGAAAGGGATTCGTGGTAGAATTTAATTAGAAAATCGTTCCTTTTGTTTTTACAGTATTTAAACTAAACCCCCTTGCTCTCCCGAGTACGATTCATGGATAGGGGCTTGCCCGAGTACTGAACCTGGAAAGAGATTCTTGGGATTTGCATTTTCTAATTAGACAAATTTCGTTCAAAAAATCTTTAAAACCAACAAGGCCCTCATCCTCGTATGCTCTACTTCCACTGCAGCTTCGTTTGATCAGTTGGTTGTATCAAAAATGATTTGGGTGACTAGTAATTAGTTTCATCTTTTAATAAATCTCCTGAACAACGAAACTCCAGCGTTGCATTTTGCTTTGTGTGTGGAAATTGTGCAGAGGATGCGGGAACAACTGAAAAGTGATCACTGGTCTCCGTTAGGCTACATCCTTGTTGGTATAGTGTTGTACATCCCCAAGTGATTCTATTCATCCCACATGTCCTCGTGTGCTACCACACTTGGTGAGTCTAGACATATTCCTGTACCTTTGTGGTATATCGAGAATCCCTCTCCTTTTTAATAATCCAGATAATTACCACATTAATAAAACCAACCAAGAATTTACCCACTCCCTTAATCACTCATCTAATAATTTAAAATTTACCAACCGAGACACTGCAATACTTTCACTGAGACTACACGAGCAACCCACATTGGCAAAACACTTTCTTCATTTTGGCACTGGTCTATTCTATTCTTTTTTGCATAAGTTAATCTCACAATGTGTCTTGAATGATGTGTGTCTATTTGACTAAGGGTTGCTAAAAGTGATTTTACTTGCAGTGGTTGGTGGGTAATATTTAAATTCATTTAATTTCAAAACTCCTAGAAAATCTGTTCCTTCCTACTTTCATAGTTATAAACAACCTTAGATTTATTTTTCATAGGGTCCACCCCCCTTGGCTTCGCTAGGAGTTGGCCTAGATGGAGGAGTTGAGTATCAGGTGACAACACTTGGCTCGAGCTTGCCCTCAAGGTCACGCCCAGTGGCTTGAAGATTTCTGCCACGTTACCCGAGGTGCAAATTAGGTGGCAACATTGCCAAAGTCATGGACAAGCTAGTTGTTCATTTTCAGTGCTTAGAAGGTTCCACGGTTCATCAAGGCCATTTTTTGGCCTCTTTTTTAATAAATGCATGTTCATACGCTGCGGGGATTTTTGTAATAAATGTGCTAGCAATGCAAACTTTTTGTAAAGGAGTTGGATTCCTAGGACTTAGACGTCAATCCGATCATTCCAAGGTGTTTTTCCCTTGTCAATTATGCAATTTTGAATAAGCAATGTATAATTTTCGAGTTTTTCATCGCTCCTCCAAAACTAGAATTTTCATCTGGGTGGTTAAACCCTGGAAGGCTATTAAAGTCCACGTGTTAATGTATATAATCATGCTAGACATGGTTTTGAGTCATTATGAACATGTACTAGGTCCCCCTTAGGTGTTTTTTAAGTTCTGAAAAAATTATTTTTTCCTGCAAAATTTAGCCATTTTTAATGGTTTAATTAGAAATTTTCAAATTGTGATAAACGTGTGGTTCAGAGTCAGTTTTTGGCGTGGATGGGCTTGTTTTTAAGCTCAAAGCACCTCCTTTACCTCGAAACCCACTTTTCCCATGCTCCGGGTGACTAAATTATGTTGTATGGCATTATTCCTCTAACGGTGCGATGAAATGCCCGAAAATGCTAAAAAGCGACAAAATGCACTAAGGACAAAGTCAAAAAGTCAAGTCAAATCTTAATGGAATTACATGGAGGTAGTGTCATTACTTCTTTATTATTAAAGGCGACTTAGCTAAGGTTTAAAACATCATGTTTGAAGTGTGAGTGGGTGACAACAGATCAACCCATGTATGAAGTGTGCCATCTTCATGTGAAGACTCACGCTTGGTAGTTGTGGCATTTCTTAAATGGTTGATGGATCGTTTGGATGGGAGCGCATCTCTCTTATGAGAGGTGGTGCATCCCCTCAAAGTGCCACTCCACTTAAAACTCCATTTAAACTCCACTTATCCCATAATTTACTCAATCTCATTGCCACATTCACTTCATGCTCACGTCAGCATTTGTGTGGCTCCTTTCGAGTGGGTTGATGGGAAGTTTGGTGAGTGCACACCTCTCTTGGAGAGGTGGCGCCTCCTCCATAATATCCAACCAATTAGGATCCCACAAATCACTCCTTCAACTGTTGTTAACTCTGGCCCTTTTCCAGTTGGTTGGTGCCCCCCCAGGGCTTGGTTATTTTGTTTATTCTGTTTGAGCAGAAGGAAGGAACCTCTGCTCATATGCTTTGTAACTGTTTATCATTTTCATGAATAAAGATTGAGACTTTGGAGGTCATGTTGGTGGTGCAAGTTCTCATTGTTGTGAATGTTTAGCTCTTGAACCGAGGTGATATCTGCTTGTATTTAAGTTCTTTTCATACATGTATTGATTAATCTAGCTTGAGAAGGTTATATTCTAATCCATGGATTAAGCATTTGAAAGTTCAATTTGTTTATTTATGAGTAGTTATCAAAGATCCAAGAGTTGCATGTTGTAGTTGGTTATACTTATGCGCTTTTGATTTTATTTAATCCACCATACTAGATCTAATCACTTGTTTGAAGGGTTCTTTAGTTGTGCAGATCACCAAGTATGGAGTAAGATCGGAGCTTGGATGCATCTGGTCTTCTTCACCACATATTTTGGATCTAATGTTTCTTGCTTTTCAGGCATCCTCCTCCTCGATCTTGTTCAAGCTTGGGCTTGAGTTCCTTCTCCTCTTCAAAACTACAAATCTCTTTCTTTCCGGTTACTTTCATTTAACAAGTAAATCATATACTAAAGTTCATCATTTTTATTTACTTGTTTGATTAGATCTAAAAAGTGTTTTTGTTTCAGAATCATAAGCTTAGATCTAGTCTCTCTTTCATAGTACTCGAAGTAGCAAAATATTTCTATCTTTCGACAAGTACTAGGTTGTAGTTTTTATTGTATTTTATTTGATTAACCTGCTAATTTACAAATACATAGCTTGCCGGTTTTTTCATTTTTCGTGATAGGTTAAGCGGAAATGCTAGCGATTTTTCGAAGTTTCAAGCTTCTTGAAACGCCTCTCATTCACTCTTCTTCATTCCCCTTCAAGCAATCTATTGTAAGCCTCTTAATCAACTTTTAAGATCAAAAGGCAGCTCCTTCCAAAAAGCATTGTAATAAAATTAATAAAACAAGCAAGTGGGCTACACAGTGCCCACACTCCATCTTGCTTGGGGAGATTCACAGTGTCTATTGATGGTTTGTCCTTTTTCTAACGTTTTGTTTTGACAACTCATGCACACAATCCATGTTCTAGAAAGGCTGTATAATTTGACTAATCCTTTAGTTTTCTTTTCTTTTATTTTGGACAAAGTAACGAACACTAATCTAGCCTTGCTCTAGCGAGTATGGCCTTCAGTCCTGAAAGAGACCCTTGATTGTAGTAATTAGTCTCATGATTTCCTTTTTGTGCATTTACAATCTTTAATTGGAATCAACGTTTTCCATTCCTGTGTATGCTCTTGCCCATCGTAGGTTTTCCTTGAGCTCTAGAATAATCAAAAGCACGAATGTGCTCTAATTAATTCCTCACATCTAACTAAGGAAACTCACCTAAATAGAATCTACATCTCGTAAACATACGAAAATCTGACGTATCAATCTTTGACATTGTGTGGGAAAATTCTTCAAAGGAAGCGAGAACCACTGGATAGTGGACTCGGGATACCGTGAGGTTGCACCTTCGATTGGTGTAGTGTTGGACATCTCCCAGAGACTCCTATCCATCCCACATTTCCAAGTGCAGAACCACCTTTGTCATAATCCGGACATATTCCCAGTACCTCACAGTATATTGGGAATCCCCTTTTCCCATTCATTCACTCATCATTGAATAAGTTAAAACTGACCAAGACACACTACAAACATTTTACTTTTTCGGCAGCACTTCAATATGTTATGACTCCATTTGGCACTAGCACAATTTATACTACTATCATTTGCTTAAAGTTATCTCGATGTATGAATACTGTAGCTTTATGTTGCTGATCTAATTTTTACTTTGCAATGTCTTTTCAGTAAACCATTTCAAACTCCTAACAAAACAATTCATCCACAACTAATAAGTAATAAAGAGCCTTAGCAACTCTTTCCGAGGGACTACCTCCCTTGGCTTCGTTAGGAGTGGCCTAAACGGAGGAGTCAGGATAAGGTGTCAACACCTGGCTCGAGGCTTGCCCCCAAGGGCGCACTTATCAGTGTTATCACCAACCTTGTAGTTGCCTATGTGTGATGGATCTAGGATAGATGGTAGAGGGGAAAGCAACTAGGGAGGTGGAACCAAGACTGCCTAGACTCCCAAATGGATGGTTATCACGTCAATCAAGGCAGTCTTCGCTTTATGTTATCTAAGTCCAAGACAACAACGGGGGAAACCCGGATCTACTCCCAACAGGAGAGATCAGACCTAGACACCAGAACAGATCAAATGTGGCTTTGAGGTACGTAAGATGTAAGGTAAATGGAAACCCTAGCTCTAGGGTTTAGGTACTAGCAACTGATGAAGATGACCACTGTCTTGGGAAATGTAACTGTGGTAGGGTGAGCAAAGACAGAGTTGGGACTGTCTAGTACCAAGGAGATAGACTCAATGAAAGATGTGAAAGTATCAGGTAACCTAAGTTATCAAGGAATGGTCAACTTTCGGGGAAAAGAGGTCAGGAAGGGCTAGCGCTATGCTTGGAGATTAGTGCCTGTTTAGCCTTGGGTAATGGAATCAGTATCACCACAGTGTTTCAGTGAACCCACCTAGGATATGTCTTGATCTATGGACCTAGAAAAGGATTTGGCCCGGAAGATTTAGGTTACAAGAAAATTAGTAGAAGGAGGGCTAGCGCTAGGGTTTCGAGAGGCAGATCTGCAGATCTAGAGCCACCTGGAGATCATCAGCTCAGTGTTGGGGTGGAAATGAGATCAGGATGGCCCGATCTACAAACCCAAATAAAAAAATTTCAGGAAAAATCAGATTTGGAAAAGTCAAAATCTGATGAGGGGGGCTAACAGGTTGAAAGCTAGTTTTTCAGATATAGGGCAACCTGATAGGAACTAGCTCAATGTTGGGGATGTTCTGGAATGAGGAAGACCTGATCTACACACCCATGTAATTATTTTCTGGATAAAGTCAATTCTGGAAAAAGTAAAATTTTCAGTGGGGCGCTAGGGTTTGAGCAATCAAAAAGTTAGATCTAGGGAAAACCAGTCAGAATTAGGGCAGCGTTGAGCATGATTCAGTGTGGGGGATGCCCGATCTACAAAACCTAGAAATGGTTTTCTCAAAGATAAAGCAGTTCCCCGATTAAATATTTTTTGGATTTTATTATTTAGGAGTTTTTTCAGAAAATTGAAGAAAAGAAGGTACAATGGATTGAGATTTGAAAGAGAAGAGACTTACCTGTTAGATCTTACTTGGAAATGCTTGTAGATGCCTTGTTGATGATGATCCCCGCCATCCCGATCAATTCTGGAAGATATGAGTGAGTTCTAAGACCAACGTTGTGCTCCAAGTGCCCAATGCGCCCTCTCTCGTGCACAAGCAAACGTCAACAATATCAGATTTGCCGTATCATGAAAGAAAAACAAGATCTACAGAAAAGTAACAAGATGCAATTATCGATCACAATGAAACTAATGAAAACCCCCTGTCACAGACGAAACTAGTCCAGCGAGTTGAGTTCCCCCTGCAAAAACGCCCAAGATGAAGTCGCCCTCCCGTAGACAAGACAAAGATCTCGAAAAAAGAGTATAGATCTCACAAAATATTCTGAATGCTAGGAAGCAAAAGATTTTCCAATGACCACCGAAGAACATCGGATGCAAAGCATATCCCGAAAATATCCACAAAAAATCTTTCTATTAATCAGATCCGAGAGCCAAAGACCCCTTACAAATGAGAGGCTCTCTCCTTTAAATAGAAACGAGAGAACCAAAATCCTAACCACTTTCAAAACGAGTCGCTAAGATTAAAAGATAAAATGTTCTAATCAATGGTTGAGATGAGCTCAACATACATACATGGATCAATATAACCATAAAGTACCAAAGTGGACTAAATCACCCATAAGGAGGGTACCCCACTCAACAAGAAATAAATGAAGCACATGGTGGGTCCATGGAGTGTTAACTAACTCCCTCTGGGTGCCCCATGGCATAATAAAATAATATAATATTTTAATTCTTTGACTTTGTGCCTCTTTGAGGAAATCGCGAGCCTCCCAAAAGCTCCAAAAAATAATAATAAAATGCCCAAAAAGTAGGTGTGGGCCCAATCAAGTGCTGTAACTGTTGGAGAAGGTGTGGAGGACATCACACTCATCATCATGACTCATCCCATGTCATTTCCTTGCCTCAATAGTCCAAATCGATTTCTTCAATAGCCATTTAATCATTTTTTAATCTGCCTCGGGAAATGTGAACCTGCCAAAACAGCCTCTTAGGGTGCCTGTGTTATCAAAGTGAGCCCATCAAGCTCTCTGGGATGGGGGTACTGTGGTACAAACAAGTGGCTGCACCCCTATGCCCCATACAACGCCCTAGGAGATCCAAATAAAACATCTCCCTGCCCAGACACATGATCCCATGAAGCAAAACTGCATCAGAAAGGTAAAATGAGCCTGATCATCTCTGTAAGTGCTCGGAACTAAAGATAGGCTATCTCATTAGACTCAGAGAGTCCAAATCCATCTAGGGTGTATACTCATACCCCTCTCAAGTCTCTACTTGATCATCAAACATATCCAATAGACAATATAACCATCTGTAAATGATCAGATACCAATAACATAACTCAGACTATCATCTATCTACTGCAAGTGTTATAAGGCTAAGACATGCTCTACAACTCATTTAAGTAACAATCACAACAAGTAGCAGTCATTTTACTGGCGGCACATCAACCAAATACATATATAGGGTTTATTTATTATTACTCAGACCAGACTTTCAGGACTATACTCACTTCATAGTTGTAGTCAATTCGCTAGTGAAGGGTGAAGGCTGAAATTGAAAAGGCTAGGGAAAAGGATGAATTCCTACTTAACATTATGGCACTTTGGATATGGAAAGGAGAAACTCACTTAACCATATGCAGGAAAAACAACAACACAAGGAACGACAGTGCCTCACAAATGGTTGAGCTGTTCAGAGAGTGCTTATTCAACTTAGGCATCATGTCTACATCAAGTTTGATCCGGTTTCATTAGGATCCTCAATTTTATTTCCATGCCCTTTTTGGCTTATATGCCCTTTTGGGGACTTCACCAGTGCTTAAAAGCACAACTAACTATAGCTTTCATCCAGGACATTTTCACATTTATAAGGTCAACAATATTTAGATATAGCATATATTTAACCATTGCTTTTTTGGACCTTTTCTTATACCCTTCGAGGAGTATTTTAGCATTTCATTGTTCTTGCCCTTTGTCACATATGTTAAGAAACACAGTTTTGGCATTTTCATTTTTGATGGGTGCATATAAACATTTCTAATATAAGTAGTACATGAGCTTTCAGTTTTAGCCAACAACATCTCAAGTGACCAGAGGGAGTTCTGCACAGTGCCAAACATTGGGACAAGCGACCAGAATGTTGATGAAATTGTCATTGATGCCAACATGCACTTGCAGTGGCCCCACAGGATGTCATTGATGCCACCAAGTCCCACCTGCAGAGCCTAGACCCCTCACAGAGTGGGTTTGTACCTTGCAGTGCCTTGGACCCCTTACAGAGTGGGTTTGTGCCTTGAAGCACCTTATACCCAGTTGACAAGGTCCCTGTACCCACAAGACTGGACCTTGATGCCACCACTCTGCTGATGATGTTGAAGACCCTAGAGATGGTCCTGGAGCCTTGGTAGACGATGAGGAAGCCCTAAATGGCTTGGAGAACCATTAATAACCCATTCTGTAGTCATTCATGCTCTGTTGGTGTCATGGTCCCCCAGAAGAAGGCTTGGCAACCCCACAGGTAATGTCATGATGGATCTTGACCCTTGGAGGTCTCCTAGTGTGGGTGAGGTGGTTGAAGAAGCCCATGAAGCCTCCTGCTTGATGAAGAAGCTCACAACTTGGTCCTTAAGCCCACAAGTTGGTTGAAGAAGTCTTAGTTGACATAATGAAGCTCTTGACATATTATGGATCTTGAAGTGTGTATGGGACTCTTGCACTCATGCCCACAAGCTTGATGAAGACTTTGATGCATTATTGAAACCCTTGGTTGGTGTTGTAGCTCTTGATGCCATAAAAATATGTGAAGAAGCCATCAAGAAGAATTCAAGTCATTTCATGAAGGTCTGCACAAATTGAAGAAAATATGAGTGAAGGACCTTGTCAATGCAAGCAAGACCCTCATAAGATGATAGCCCTCGTCATGCCCTTTCCAATGGTAGGTGGCACGTCACATGATTCCTCATGGTTGATGAGATATTAATTTTTGAAGATGACAAGGCAAATCTAAACCATCTTGTAGGGGCAGTCGACCAAACAAAAAGAATTGTTTTTTAAATTAAAATTAAAAGAAATAATAAAAAATTCGATATGACAAGTCGGCTCCACAAATTAATTAAAATGGGAAAATTAAAAAAGGAATATAAAAATGGTAGGTCGGCTCCATAAAAATCTATGAGAAACCAGTATAAATAAGAGGCAAACGACCTCATTTTTTATGTGTAAATTCGCTGGCTGAGCTCTGAATTTCGGGTCTCTGAGGCAGCAGCAGAAGGAGCAGCAGCAGTAAGTTTTTTTTTTTACTGTGGAAATTCGGAGGTGCAGTTGTTGAGTGATTTTCTTTTGCGGTAGCAGCAGTTTGAAGTAGAGAAACAGACCGGAATTTTGTGGTAAGAAGCAGTTTGAATTTATAGCAGCAGCTCTGTGGAATCTCGGTGGAGATTGTTTTGTAGTCTGTGTTTTATTTTTGGTGGAGCAGTCAACTGTGGAAAAACGCAGTGGTATGATAGTCATTTCAAAATTTCAGAGGTAGCTCTGCAATTCTGTGACTGTGGAAGATTTCATGGGAGTAGTCAAACTGTTGGCAGCAATCAGAATTGGTTTGCTCTTTTTGGTGGCAGTCTTATGGTGGATTTGCATGGGCAGCAAAGGACCCTAGTTTGATGACTATCCTAATAATATTGGTGGAGTGAACTGAGAATAGTTGCAGCCCTAAGGAGCAGTCCCGAAAATAGCAGTAGTCAAACCCTCGGAGTATAGAAGCAGTCAAATTCGTGGACGTCAATTTTTCGAGTAGTAGCAGAGCAACAGTGGAATGTGCCCTAACCCTGACTGAGGAAATTCAGTGGAGATAAAACCATTCAAAATTTGCAGCCGCAGTAAAGTTCATTTTTGTTTGTTTTTTGTTTAGGTTTAATCTATGCTGGTTAGATCTTTCCATCGGTGGAACAAGAGTCTGGAATTGAAGACAAAAACAGAGCTTGCTAAGTTTGACAGAGGGTAAGGTTCGATGACAGCAGTAGAAGGAGGAACACTCAAATTTTTGCAGCAGAGAAGCTTGAGTGTTTGCAGCAGTCTTTCCTCCTTTTTAGAGCAGCAGACTATGTTGGTTTATGTCTTGGAGTTGCAGTAGTGAAATCATTCTCAGACCCGAATTTTTTCTTTGCAACAGTATAGACATATGTTGAAGAAAGTGACAGCCCGAGTTTTCAAGGAAAGAACAGTCCGAAATTGAGGAAGTCTGAGACCCTTCCTTACAGTGGTGAAGACTGTGTACAGTTCAGTCCTAGTTTGATGATTGCTTTGGAGAGTTGAAGTTAAGCTCTATTACTGCTATGAGTATGATCAGTCTGATGTCTGCACTCTTCGTGAACAGACAAAGTATGTAAGACTATACTAGTATGTAATTATGTGAACAGTAGAATACATGAAAATGTGTAGCATATGTATGTACAGTGCTGTGTGAAGAGTATACAGTGTGTACTTGTGAATGTGTAAACAAGTGCAAGTAAATGTACATGATATATGTATAGAACAGTATGTTGAGTGTGCAGTTTATGTATCGTGAAGTGTAGAGGTGTTATGTATTGCAGTGTACAAGCAAAAGTACTGCAGTATGCACAGTTGAAGGTATGTATAATTAGGTATGGTAATGAGTATACATATGTATAATGGCAAGTTATATGCAGTACAATGATATTTCATGGACAAGATGATGAGTACACAATGATGAAAGTACACTACAACCTTGATGCGTGTAGTCTGTTCTAAAAGCACATACAAGGTTGACATGCATAGACAAGTGGCATATTGTGATGTATGCAAACTTATTGACACTTAACAACGTGATGCATTCCCACACTTTGATGGTGCCTTATAAAAGATGTTGATGTATAATCCATGCACACAATGATGATGATGATTTATGATGGAGCATAATCTGATGATGGTGTATGCCCTAAGATGATGTTTGGGGATAAACAGTGATACAAATGTATACAGCAGTAGTATGTGCAATGTGGTATGAAGTGAGCACAGTGGTACATTTGTATGCATTATATACAGTAAAGGTATGAGTGTGGATCAAGGGTAAAAGCAGTCAAAGGAAGAGATAGGTCTCTGAAGTAGCAAAGAAGTCTGATATAAGGACAACAAAATCACAGTTCTATGTCAGCAAGGAAGAGTAGATTACGAGGAGTCAAAGTTATAGTCCTGTGGAGCAAATGGAAGCTAATATGAAGAGTTATGATCAAGTACCTGTAGAGAAGAACTGAATGTGTGATCTGAAGAGACTTTTTGAGATCTGCTTGACAGTGACATGCATTGACTTGACAATATAGTGACAGCCATTCATATGACAGTGACAACAGTCTGATATGATATGACAAATGATAGTGACAGGTTGGTGACAAGCAACCAGTAAAGAAGACAATGATGATGATGACAAGTTTGCTTGTTGTTTGACAGTCTGGTTTGGGAAGACCTTTATGTTTGGTTGATTGAGTTGACTATTTTATGAGCAGATCCTTGTGCTTGACATGAACCTTGAGCAGACCTTAATGACTTGGCAGTATTGAAGAGCAGGTGTTGATGAACAAAGAAGATTGAGAAGTGTGTTACAGCAGTCTTGATGAGAGTGATGAGCAGATGATCAGCAGAATTGACCAGCAGCAGAACAAATTGAAGAGACAGATGATGTTGATGTGACAGTGAGCTTTAATTGTAAGAGCAAGCTTGTCTTGCTTTTGAGGTTAGGATATCTCAAACCCTTCTTAGCAGGGTCTAAGAAAACCAGGCAGAGTCCTGGATGCAGAGTAGGTGCTCTTTGTATGAGTAGGTGCTGATTTTACCTAACGGTTGTAGCCGGACCAAAACTAATACAAAAATATTACAAAATTATATGGTGTTGTGTTCTTTTGTGTTATGGTTCTTGATGATTCAAATGCTTATGCTATGTGAATGATGAAGTGAAAGATGTTTATGAAATGATTATGAGATTGATAGAATGATGACTTGGTAGTTAATTATGACAAGCTAAGAAAAGGTTTAAAATTGGCTTTACACTGATTCACCCCCCCCTCTCAGTGTCTAACAATTGGTATCAGAGCCGGCCTTCGTCACAAGCCTAACAAGCTTGAAGGAGATCCTTAGACACAATGGAGGAAAAGAAAGAGTCATGAAGCAATGATGTGCCTATACTTGATATTATAGATTATTTCAGTTGGAGGAGCAAAATGAAGGCTTATTTGAAGAAGTTTGGTATTTGGGAAATTGTTATCAATCCACCTGCTCCATCAAACAAGAAAGGAAAGTCAGCTGCACAGAAGGAAGCAAAAAAGGACAACACTACGGCTTTGAAGTTCCTCATGGATGGACTTCCCAACTCAATGAAGGAAAGTGTAGGAGAGTACACTTCCGCAAAAGGCCTATGGTTCAAGTTGGAGAGTGAGTATCAGAAGGCAAGACCAGAACCTGAAAAGACAGATCAGGAATCAGAAGACAAGCCCCCAAAAGAGCTCAATCAAGAAGAAGACAAATAAGAAGAGGACTCTAGTAAAGGTATGGACTCTTGTGATTATAATGATAGCTTGTGTGATAAAATTGAGAAGGTTCTTGCAGAAGATGATGAAGGGCTATCAAAGACTGCACATGAGATACATTTCACATTGCTAAATATTGATCTCAGAGCCAATTGGTTCCTAAACACAGTAAATATGAACCAGAGTGATTTCACGAAGTTCAAAAATAAAATCTTAGACTCCTTGAATGAATATCAGTAGAAGACCATGTCAATGAAAGTGTTGCTTGTAAAGCTCAAAGACAAGGACAAAGAGTTGCGGGATCAAATGAAAGACAAGGATGTTGAAGTTGAACAATTAAAGAGTGAATTGATCAGTCAAAAGGAAGAATCAGAAAAGCCTACTCAAGAGCTTGAAGAAACTAGAGAGGTCAATCATGATCTGAAGACTCAGCTGGAGGAAGCTAAGAGGACAGAAGAAATCCTGAAGAGTCAGCTAGAAGAAAAGGAGGAGACAGTCCAGAAGTTGGAAATGGAGGTAGTTGGTCTTAGGAAGAAAGGTAAGAAGAACGAAGCCTTGGTCAAGTTCCAGGACAGTTCAATTGTCCTAGATAAGATCTTAGATTGCCAAAGATCTCCATTCGACAAAACTGGTCTTGGTTACAAGAAGAACAAAGAAAAATATGAAGATGACACTTGGTCTCTGAAGACTCCAGAAGCAGGTCCATCAATGTCCAAAGCTGCTCCCCATGCACCTGCACATGACAACAAGGATTTTGGAAGTTCAAAGATGAAACAAGGAGTTAGGTTTATTCCTCAAAGCAACTTCATAAAGGAAACAACTCCAAGACCTAGGTATGAAAGTGGCTTCAATGGTTATTGTTATTTTTGTTCTAACTTTGGTCATCAGGCTATGGATTGTAGATCCTATGGAAGAAGAAGGGATGGAAGCCCCAATGACTCAGTTAGGTGTTGGACATGTAAACAAGTCGGACATGTTGTTGCCACATGTCACACATTGAGATGCTACACTTGCAGTGGGTTTGGCCACAAAGCCCAAGAATGTGCAAGTCAAGGAAGTTAGCCAAGAAGGAGTCCTTCATATACATCAGCAAGAAGATTTGAAGATCAGAAGACAAATGCCTACAGTCAGGGATACGCTCAGGCATGGAGAAATGAAGCTGATCAAAGAAGTGTTGGAAGTTCCAACAGCTCGGTCAGGTGCTGGACATGCAACAATGTTGGTCACATTGCTGGATATTGTCGTATGATCAGGTGTTATAGCTGCAGTGGCCTTGGGCACAAAGCTGAAGATTGTTGGAGTACACGGAAACAACCCTTGAGAAACTTCCTATACAACTCATCAAGGAAAGCCAGTGCAAATGAAGGAACAAATGCTCAAAGGACAGATGTCAAGAAGCAAGTATGGATGAGGAAGACCGAGCAGTTGTAGATAGGAGAAGTTGATCAGAGTAGGGAGGATGGCTGCCATATGGCAAGCCAAGTGTAAGGTCTCTCTCAGACCTTAGCAGACCTTTAGCAGACCTTGAGTTCATAAGGCTGGAGGATGAACTCAACGAAGAAAGGATGGTTACTCCAGGCATACAGACAGGTCTTAGGATCGTGCATATTGATAGGGGGAGCAGTCAGCAATGATTAGAGATTTCAGACACAAGTATGTGGACACCCTTTGCCATTGATGCCAAAGGGGGAGAGATGAAGACAAAGGGAGAAATGCAAACAAAAGGGGAGCATGCTTATAGGGGGAGCATGAGTTGTTGTCATCAATGACAAAGGGGGAGATTGTTGATGAAATTGTCATTGATGCCAACATGGACTTGCAGTGGCCCCACAGGATGTCATTGATGCCACCAAGTCCCACCTGCAGTGCCTAGACCCCTCACAGAGTGGGTTTGTACCTTGCAGTGCCTTGGACCCCTTACAGAGTGGGTTTGTGCCTTGAAGCACCTTATACCTAGTTGACAAGGTCCCTGTACCCACAAGACTGGACCTTGATGCCACCACTCTGCTGATGACGCTGAAGACCCTAGAGATGGTCCTGAAGCCTTGGTAGACGATGAAGAAGCCCTAAATGGCTTGGAGAAGCATTAATGACCCATTTTGTGGTCATTCATGCTTTGTTGGTGTCATGGTCCCTCAGAAGAAGGCCTGGAAACCCCACAGGTAATGTCATGATGGATCTTGACCCTTGGAGGTCTCCTAGTGTGGGTGAGGTGGTTGAAGAAGCATATGAAGCCTTCTGCTTGATGAAGAAGCTCATAACTTGGTCCTTAAGCCCACAAGTTGGTTGAAGAAGTCTTAGTTGACATAATGAAGCTCTTGACATATTATGGATCTTGAAATGTGTATGGGACTCTTGCACTCATGCCCACAAGCTTGACGAAGACTTTGATGCATTATTGAAACCCTTGGTTGGTGTTGTAGCTCTTGATGCCATAAAAGTAGGTGAATAAGCCATCAAAAAGAATTCAAGTCATTTCATGAAGGTCTGCACAAATTGAAGAAAATATGCGTGAAGGACCTTGTCAATGCAAGCAAGACCCTCATAAGATGATAGCCCTCGTCATGCCCTTTCCAGCGGTAGGTGGCACGTCACGTGATTCCTCGTGGTTGATGAGATATTAATTTTTGAAGATGACAAGGCAAATCTAAACCATCTTGTAGGGGCAGCCGACCAAACAAAAGAATTGTTTTTTAAATTAAAATTAAAAGAAATAATAAAAAATTTGATATGACAAGTCGGCTCCACAAATTAATTAAAAAGGGAAAATTAAAAAAAGAATATAAAAATGGTAGGTCGGCTCCATAAAAATCTATGAGAAACCAGTATAAATAAGAGGCAAACGACCTCATTTTTTATGTGTAAATTCGCTCGCTGAGCTTTGAATTTCGGGTCTCTGAGGCAGCCGCAGAAGGAGCAGCAGCAGTAAGGTTTTTTTTTTACTGTGGAAATTCGGAGGTGCAGTTGTTGAGTGATTTCTTTTGGGGTAGCAGCAGTTTGAAGTAGAGAAACAGACTGGAATTGTGTGGTAAGAAGCAGTCTGGATTTATAGCAGCAGCTCTATGGAATCTCGGTGGAGATTGTTTTGTAGTCTGTGTTTTATTTTTGGTAGAGCAGTCAACTGTGGAAAAACGCAGTGGTATGACAGTCATTTCAAAATTTCAGAGGTAGCTTTGCAATTCTGTGACTGTGGAAGATTTCGTGGGAGTAGTCAAACTGTTGGCAGCAGTCGGAATTAGTTTGCTCTTTTTGGTGGCAGTCTTATGGTGGATTTGCATGGGCAGCAAAGGACCCTAGTTTGATGACTATCCTAATAATATTGGTGGAGTGAACTGAGAATAGTTGCAGCCCTAAGGAGCAGTCCCAAAAATAGCAGCAGTCAAACCCTCGGAGTATAGAAGCAGTCAAATTCGTGGACATCAATTTTTCGGGTAGTAGCAAAGCAATAGTGGAATGTGCCCTAACCCTGACTGAGGAAATTCAGTGGAGATAAAACCATTCGAAATTTGCAGCAGCAGTAAAGTTCATTTTTTTTTGTTTTTTGTTTTAAGTTTAATCTATGCTAGTTAGATCTTTCCACCGTTGGAATAAGAGTCTGGAATTGAAGACAAAAACGAAGGTTGCTGAGTTTGACAGAGGGTAAGGTTCGGTGACAGCAGTAGAAGGAGGAACACTCAAATTTTTGCAGCAGAGAAGCTTGAGTGTTTGTAGCAGTCTTTTCTCTTTTCTGGAGCAGCAGACTATGTTGGTTTGTGTCTTGGAGTTGCAGTAGTGACATCATTCTTAGACCCGAATTTTTTCTTTGCAATAGTATAGACATATGTTGAAGAAAGTGAGAGCCCGAGTTTTCAAGGAAAGAACAGTCTGAAATTGAGGAAGTTTGAGACCCTTCCTTACAGTGGTGAAGACTGTGTACAGTTCATTCCTAGTTTGATGATTACTTTGGAGAGTTGAAGTTAAGCTCTATTACTGCTATGAGTATGATCAGTCTGATGTCTGCACACTTCATGAACAGACAAGGTATGTAAGAGTATACTAGTATGTAATTATGTGAACAATAGAATACATGAAAATGTGTAGCATATGTATGTACAGTGCTGTGTGAAGAGTATACAGTGTGTACTTGTGAATGTGTAAACAAGTGCAAGTAAATGTACATGATATATGTATAGAACAGTATGTTGAGTGTGCAGTTTATGTATCGTGAAGTGTAGCGGTGTTATGTACAGCAGTGTACAAGCAAAAGTACTGCAGTATGCACAGTTGAAGGTATGTATAATTAGGTATGGTAATGAGTATACATATGTACAATGGCAAGTTATATGCAGTACAGTGATATTGCATGGACAAGATGATGAGTACACAATGATGAAAGTACACTACAACATTGATGCATGTAGTCTGTTCTAAAAGCACATACAAGGTTGACATGCACAGACAAGTGGCATATTGTGATGTATGCAAACTTATTGACTCTTAATAACGTGATGCATTCCCACAGTTTGATGGTGCCTTATAAAAGATGTTGATATATAATCCATGCACACAATGATGATGATGATTTATGATGGAGCATAATTTGATGATGGTGTATGCCCTAAGATGATGTTTGGTGATAAACAACGATACAAATGTATACAGTAGCAGTATGTGCAATGTGGTATGAAGTGAGCATAGTGGTACATTTGTATGCATGATATACAGTAAAGGTATGAGTGTGGGTCAAGGGTAAAAGCAGTCAAAGGAAGAAACAGGTCTCTGAAGTAGCAAAGAAGTCTGATATAAGGACAACGAAATCACAGTTCTGTGTCAGCAAGGAAGAGTAGATTACGAGGAGTCAAAGTTACAGTCCTGTGGAGTAGATGGAAGCTAAGATGAAGAGTTATGATCAAGTACCTGTAGAGAAGAACTGAATGTGTGATCTGAAGAGACTTGTTGAGATCTGCTTGACAGTGACATACATTGACTTGACAAGATAGTGACCGCCATTCATATGACAGTGACAGCAGTCTGATATGATATGACAAATGATAGTGACAGGTTGATGAAAAGCAACCAGTAAAGAAGACAATGATGATGATGACAAGTTTGCTTGTTGTTTGACAGTCTGGTTTGTGAAGACCTTTATGTTTGGTTGATTGAGTTGACTGTGTTATGAGCATACCCTTGTGCTTAACATGAACCTTGAGCAGACCTTGATGACTTGGCAGTATTGAAGAGCAGGTGTTGATGAACAGAGAAGATTGAGAAGTCTGTTACAACAGTGTTGATGAGAGTGATGAGCAGATGATCAGCAGAATTGACCAGCAACAGAACAGATTGAAGAGACAGATGATGTTGATGTGACAGTGAGCTTTGATTGTAAAAGCAAGCTTGTCTTGCTTTTGAGGTTAGGATATCTCAAACCCTTCTTAGCAGGGTCTAAGAAAACCAGGCAGGGTCCTGTATGCAGAGTAGGTGCTCTTTGTATCAGTAGGTGCTGATTTTACCTAACGGTCGTAGCTGGACCAAAACTAATACAAAAAGATTACAAAATTATATGGTGTTGTGTTCTTTTGTGTTATGGTTCTTGATGATTCAAATGCTTATGCTATGTGAATGATGAAGTGAAAGATGTTTATGAAATGATTATGAGATTGATAGAATGATGAATTGGTAGTTAGTTATGACAAGCTAAGAAAATGTTTAAAATTGGCTTTACACTGATTCACCCCCCCCTCTCAGTGTCTAACACATAATGATTTAGGCATACAATCCAACTCACCAAAGGCAAGTTCTGTCACCAACTCAGAGCCGAGACACAATATAAACAGGGAGGTTTGTCCAACAAAGTTTCTAGCTGGGAAAAGGTCCTCCATGTCACAAGTCAAGTAGTAAGTCGGGTTAGAAACAAAACTGGAAGGTAATGGATGGGTGGAGATAATGAATGATGAAGCCAACACTAGCAAGCCAAAGCAATGGTGGGAATGACTACCTCTATTCTCCCTAAGGAGGGTAAAACCAATGAGTATAGATCAGGAACTTCAAAGTCAGAGTAGGGACATCAATACATAATACAAATACATCGAAGTCCATATAATTATGATCGCCAGATCATGACACTACATGTTAATACATGTCACAAAGATGATATAAGAGAAATGATAACCATAACACAATATAATAAAAGCTGAGTAATAATCATGCATATAATCCATCTGAAACATCATCTGTCCAATGAGAAAGCACTAATATAAAACTGGGCATCAATAACTGTTCTGTAATGACTAAATGGCTACATCGGTCCTCAAATCTGAGTGTCTTGAGATTCAGTCCTGACATGGGAGAGTACAATAGTCCACAAATAAAATAATGATCCGTCAAAACTGCTCATCTCAACATCTCATAAGGTAAGAGATCTGGCTGAAAAATGTACTGTATCTGAAAAATAGAATATGGTAGCAAGGCTACTATATATGTGATAATAAGCAGCTTGAAGGTTTCTGCTGCACTAATTCCCCTTAGGTGCATGTAAGGCAAAAACACGCCTCTCAAAAGGCTGATTTGTAAGGGAAAAACATTCAAACCCTTAAGAATTGAGGATGTAGGTTGCTCCAACATTAAATTGTCTTTCACGAAGGATGAGGATGAAGAATGAGATGAAATTTCAGATCTGGAAATAGAATTTTGTTTGCAAATAGATGGTTGGAAATGACTATCATAAAATATGTACTCAATATTCTATTGTTCCAAACAAATTCCAACACATAAAACATGACTTCCAGCTGAAACATCACATACACAATCATAAAAGTCTAAAGAAGTAGATGGTTGGAAATTTCCAGCGCTTTAATTATTCCTAACAAGCTCAACAATCTGGAATTTTTTTGAATTATGTATGGGAGAAAATTACTATAAATTTTCCACATTCTTAACATGCATAATCTAACGATTTCTGAGTTGTGAAGATTCAAACATGGCTATAAATTAACATTTGAAATGTTTGAACGTAATTTCCTGTTTGTGACAAGCTGAGGAATTTACTAATGACTAATGACAAATAAGAATTAAAGCACACTATTAGCAGGGACATGAAGTCAATAATGGAAAATGGGACTAATTAAGCAGTATCAATTGACATGCGCATCATGCAGTGCATAATTCAAAATGCATGCGACACGCGTATTAAAATTGCATGCATGCATAACTAAAGTTTCATGCGACATGCAAAGGTAAAAAAAGAGCAATAAAAGAAGAAAAAGCAAATGGCTGGGTATCGATCGTCATTATTCATCTTTGAGATTTGGACAAGTGTGACAAACCCTACAAGTGGAACAAACCCTAGACGTCAAGTGGAGGAGCAACGAACTCTTAGAGCAGTCAAGAATAAGATCTTCAATCTTCTCTTGTCAAGACACACACCTAAAATCAAGATTAGGACTTAATTTATAATCTTGACATGTCTTCTAGAAGGGTCTCCCAACTAACCCTAACTTTTAAGAGAGATAGCAAACATAACATATAATAATGTTAGGTTGACTTAGGATAGGGTACTAATGGTCAAGTGGTCACACAAAATAATAACAATAAAAACAATAAAGTTAAGTCATCATAGCAAAAGGGTCAAGGGACCACAACCAAGATGAGCATTAGGACCAATAGGGAACCATAACACCATAAGTCAAGTAGAGGGGTCATATCAAGGTGGGATGACAACCCTTTTACCAACAAGACCAAAGTGTACCAACAAGGTGGGGAAACAACCCTTTTACCTAGAGGACCAAGTTGTACCATCAAGGTGGGGAAGCAAGAATTTTACCCACAAGACCAAGGTGTACCATCAAGATGGGGAAACAAGACTAAGGACTTTAATCTTTCTATCTCAAGGTATATTGTCCACACGTGTTCCATAAAATACTATGAGTTTTATCATCATTCAATAAGGAAGATCCAAACTGGATGATGTGATCCTCTGGTCCTCTTGATTGCTCCTAAAAAAGTCAAATGCTAGTGACATCATCAAGGGGTGGCCAGCCCCTTGAGAAACAACCTAGCAATAACCATTTAGGAAAAGAGGACATCACACATCATCATCTTGGTCAACTGACCAAGATCCACCTAGTTAACTGACCAGGTATGTACCTACAGGATCTACTTGGTCCCAGACCAGGAAGACTCTGTCTCTACTTGTAGGATCTGCTTGGATCTCATGTCCATGAAACTGTTTGGCCCTAGACCAGAATACCCTAGAGACATATAGGGCCTTTGCCACATGCTAGGGACTTTGCCATGGCATAAACTTGCTTGGTCCTAGACCAAGAACCCCAAGAGACTGTTGGGGGCCCTAGGGTACCTTCTAGAGACTTACTTTGCCTGGTTCACTAACCAGAAACCTTAGTTAACTGACTAGGGTACCATCCACCGTGAGAATGTGTCTCGTAGTTGCAACTATCTTTAACATTCATGAGAGAGAAACTATGCAAAACCAAGAATTATGAAGGAATGCCCATCAAATCCCTTCATAGGAATTCAAATTCACTGGTAGAGGCTAGCTTAGGTTCACTAGCCAGCAACTTGAATTCAGCGAGGGCTTTTTCCAAATCATTCGATGACCATTCGAGTTCTCAAGAGAGCAACTCGAATCCACCTAGACTGACTCCAATTTCATTAGAAAAACACACCCAACCATTAGAGACCATTCAAGTTCTCATGAGAGCCACTCGAATCTACCAAAAATGGCTCGAATTTACCCAAAAATCACTCCCATGCACTAGAGACAACTCGAATTCATCAAGATTGACTCAAATTCTACTAAAATCACTCCCATGCACTAAAGACAACTCGAATTGACCGAGAAAGACTCAATTTCCCTTAAAATCAGTCCCATGCACAGAAGACAACTCGAATTCACCCAAATTTACTCCCATTAACTAGAGTTGACTTGGATTATTGTGGGGTTTACAAAAATCAATTGCATGGTTAACAAAGATAGACAAATAGGGCACATAAGATATGAGAGATGATAGAGTGGGTCCCATTGACATCAAATAAGGAATATTCCCATGAAGTGAGGGTGCATGGGTGTAGCAAAGCATCAAGTAGGTGGAATAGGATCTCCATAGTCCAATAAAATAAAAAATAGGAAACATAGAGTAATGTTAAGGAGAGCAGCGACTCCTAACCCCAACCCCCTCACATGTGGAATCCATGATCCCCCCGCCACGTTAGTTGTCCTTGTTGAGCTAGTTATTTATTAAATAGTAATAAAAATATTAAGAATAAGAAGAATAATGTCCAAAGTCCATAGTCCTGACACCTAGTTCCACAATAATAACAAATAACTACATCACATATGTCCGGGGCTTACACTCGAGGCATTACATCCCCTCCCCCTTAAAACAATGCATCATCCTTGATGCATACTTACTGATACATGCCTTGATGCATACTTACTCATACATGCCTTCACGCATGTCTTTATTCGTACATGCCTTCACACAGTTTCAAAAAGATAAGGGTATGCCTCCGTCAAAGCATCTTCTAGTTCCCAAGTATTCCACCGCCATCTACTTTCCCTTCCATCCACAATACTTGGTTAGTTGTCACTGCCTTTCGTTTACAAGTCCCTAAAGATATCACCACCCTCATCCAAGGCTTTACGTGTTGAGAGTAGAGACAAGCAATGGACAATGAGGAAGCAAAGGCAACCAACCAAAAAAATGGAGCAACTTGATTTTTCTGGTTGTACTGGAAAATACTCTTTTGGTTCCACTTGAATCACATTCCAATCAATCACATGATTAGCATCAGGTATATACTTTTTCAACAAGGATACATGAAACACTTCTTCAACCAAGATACATGAATCACATTCCAAATCAATCACACGGTTAGTATCTATCATATACTTTTCAACATGAATTACACCTTCAACCAAGGATACATGGATCCTATTCTAATCATTTACAGGATTAGTAAATACTTTTCGCCAAGATACTTTTACATGAAATATCACCGAGATACGTTTACTACAACGATCTTCCAATAAAGATAAGTGCAATACTGTTAGATTTTTATAGTTTATTCAATATGATCTAGGATCTTATCTGAGAGATTAACATGCACAACAATAATCACAAGGGACAAGAGACACAAAGATTTTCCTTGGGGAAAGCATAAAGGAGAAAACCCCGTAGCTTCCTCAGAGATAGAATGAGCACTAGTAGCAAAAGTAAAACCCAAAAGTATAAAGATGATCTTCGACATCTGCTTTCTCTTTCACTTGTGCGATCTTGTCCTCTCTCTCTCATGCGCACTTGATGAGTGAGTGTGTGTATTAAAATAGAGAGTCACTCTCTCTATTTATACTTTATCCTGACTTGACTTTTTCCCACAACATGGCCGGCTTCTCTTGGAGAGTCTAATAACCCTAATACAACGTAACTGTGGGATCTAATGCCCCTACATACAATGGAGAGTTAACCTCAATGACTTTACATGACTTAAATACAATAATGACTCTCCCGATCAGAGGAATAAACATTTTCTTCTAGGTACCATAAAATACAATATGAAATATACAAGTGAATATCTTTCGAAGTTACAATTACATTAACACTCCCTCTTAACTAGGAAGGTATTCTCTTGACACAAACATCAATACATATAGGCACAAGTCTTCAACGCTGGATCATCATCGTCATTGTTGCTGTTGTCCTCATCATCTCAATCAAATGGTGCTATCTCTCAAATCTACTCGTCATAGGAAGTTCTACAGAGCCAACCCTATTTCATGTTGGATGTAGGCCTAGCCTCCATGTAGGTCTTCAAATCATCAAGTAGGTATAGCTCAAGAATTATTGCCTTGCAAAACCTGAAGGATCTCCTAGGACTAATTATATGCCTTTGCAAAACCTGAAGGAACATCCCAGGACTGATTATACGTCTCTGCAAAACCTGAAGGATCTCCCAGGACTGATTATATACCACTGCAAAATTTGAAGGAACATCCTAGGACTGATTATATGCCTCTGCAAAACCTGAATCCCTTACTATCATCTCATCATCTTCAGATCATCTCATTGTCACTCGGAGCACAACCCAGATGCACACATCTCGACTACAACCCTTACATCTCTACCATGGGAGGACACACCTACCACCATGTAAAAATGGCTCTCGTGCATCTGCGTCTTTAGGATCCATCACCTTCCCTTGGGAGGAACCTCAATTTGAAGTACACCAAGTTTTTCTCTGAAGTATTCAAACTTCACTCTGGCTAGTGGCTTGGTCAACACATCGGCTATCTGTTCGTTCGTCGCAACATACTGGAGATTCACTGCTCCTTTCTGCACCATATCCCTGATATAGTGGTACTTGATCTCAATATGCTTTGACTTGTCATGGAACATTGGGTTCTCGGACAACTTCATAGAACTTTGGTTGTCACAGAAGATACAAGTAGCCTCTAACTGGAGATCAAACAAATCAGATAGTAGCTTCCTAAGCCATAATGCCTCACAACTAGCTGAACAAGCTGCGACATATTCTACTTCGGCTGTACTAAGTGTCACGCAGGACTGCTTCCTGCTAAACCAAGAGATCACACTTGATCCCATACTGAAGCAGCACCCCGAAGTGCTCTTCCTATCTAAGGCACTGCTATCCCAGTCCGAATCAACATAACCCTGCAGGTTAACCTTTTGATTCGCATCATATCTGATCCCATAATCAATTATACCCTTCAGGTACCTCAATATATGCTTTGCAGCGACCAGGTGAACTTGTCTCGGATGCGTCAGCAACTGGCTCAAAGTGTTCACAACAAAACATATGTCTGGTCTCATGTTCATCAGGTACATCAATGATCTAATGATCTGACGATATATCGTGGCATCAACTGAGTCTGATGAAGCATCGTGAAGTAGCTTCAAGTTCGATGCCATGAATGTGGCTATTACCTTGCAGTCCATCATCTCGAACCTCTTCAGTATCTCTATTGTATACTTCCCTTGACCAAGGAAGACTCCATCTATACTCTGCCACACCTCCATACCTAGAAAATAATGCATCATGCCCAAGTCCTTCATCTCGAACTCGGCAGCAAGCTTCCTCTTTGTATCTGCAATCAGCCCATCTTCACCTGTCACAAACAGGTCATCTACATACAGTAGGAGTATTACTGGGTTCCTTTTCTCAACTTTGTAGTAAAGGTTGGAGTATGCTTTACTCTTGGTATAGCCCAAGCTAGTCAGGAAGTTGTCCATCCTGCCGTACCATGTCTTGGGCGCCTGCTTCAATCCGTACAAAGCTTTCTTCAATTTGCACACATGAGTCTGCCTATCATGTGTCTCAAATCCGAGTGGCTTCTCCACATACACTTCCTCTTCCACAACACCATTCAAGAATGTTTTCTTGACATCCATCTGGTGTATCTTCCATTTCATCACTGCAGCCAAAGCAAGTATTGTTCTGATGGAAGTGTATCTGGCTACAAGTGCAAAAGTCTCCTCATAATCTATCCCTTCTTTCTGGGAGAAGCCACATGCCACAAATCTCGCTTTATATTTCTCTATGCTGCCATCTGCAGCATGCTTGATCTTGTAGATCCACTTGGAAGTTATAACAGACTTCCCTTCTAGTCTCGGGACCACATCCCAGACATCATTCTTCATGATCGATTGGTATTCCTTGATCATGGCATCCTTCCATTCTTTCTTTTCTACCACTTCCTCATAGATGGAAGGTTCCTTGTTAATGATGTCACACAACTGGGCTACATAGCTAGAGTATGGCCTAGGTTTCTTGCTTTGTCTGTGTATTCCTTTTGGAGCGCCATATCTCTCTACATCTTGAATTCCCTCTTGTACCCATGCTGGTTTCCTCTTGTGAGAATTCTTCTCACGGGGTGAATCTACAGGTTCCTGAGGTTCTTCCATTTCTCGATCTTCCAGAGTTGCTTCATTCATTGTTGTATCTCGGATCGTGGGTACTTCTAGTTCTTCAATGTCTTCAATAGGTAGTTTTCTGGATTTGTTGTGAGCCAGAGTGTTCGTCAAATGTCACGTCCTTGCTGATATCGATCTTCTTGTACCCTAGGAAGTATATTTTGTAAGCCTTCAAGTTTTCACAATATCCCACAAATATGCCCTTCTTTCCTGAAGGGTCTAACTTCGTTCTTTTCTCCTTTGGAATGTGTATGTACACTGAGCAACCAAATATACTGAGATGGATGACTTCTGGTGTCTTGCCGGAGAAAGTTTCTTCTGGTGTCTTGTTGTCCAGTACTCTGTGTGGAGTACAATTATGTACATACATGGCTGTTCTTGCAGCTTCTGCACATAGATGCATGGGAAGATCGTGATCATGAAGCATTTCCCTTGCTGCTTCCATAATCGTTCTATTCTTCCTTTCTGCAATTCCATTCTGTTGTGGATTGTATGGAGTGATCAACTCCCTCTTAATCCCCGACTCTCTGCATAATTCCTTGAATTCGTCTGATGTGAATTCTCCGCCATTGTCTAATCGAAAGGTCTTGCTTTTCTTTTTTGTGTGATTCTCCATTGGGGCTTTGAATTCCTTAAATTTGTTGAATACTTCATCTTTGCTCTTCAAAAAATATATCCAGGTCTTCATAGAAAAATCATCAACGAAAGAAACATAATATACATACCCACTCAATGAACTGGATGACATTGGACCACATACATCAGAGTGGATGACTTCCAAGATTCCTTTTGCTTTGCTCTCGCTACTTGGAAATGTCTTCTTTATGTTCTTTCCCTTTGCACATCCTTTGCATATGCCTTCATGCTTTGTCTCGATTTCAGGAAGACCGTTAACTGCTTTGCTTGCAAGTGATAGTGCTCTATAGTGCACATGTGCAAGCTTTCTATGCCATAATTCACTTGGATCCATGGAATCATGGACCAAGGCTTGTTCAGGTTGGCCCTTCAGTTTGTATAAGCCTCCCTCTTGCTCTCGAATCACTACTGCATCATCTATGGTCTTTCCTTTTGGCAACATAAGAACTTGGCTATCAATAAATGCAACTCTCATATCTTTTGCATCCAATGCAAATACGGAGAGAAGATTCTTCTTGAGTCTTGGTACATATAGAACATCCTTCATCTTCAAAGATTTTCCAGAGTTTAGCTTGTAAGAGGGTTCACCACTTCCTTTTATGGGGTATTGGTAGTCATTCCCAAGTTTCACCTTGTGAGGTGACTCATGTTCAGATAGATTCACAAAGGATTCCTTAAATCCTGTCATATGCTTAGAAGCCCCACTATCTACAAGCCAATCATTGCTCCCATGTGAAAGAATACCTGTGAGAGTTGAAATCAGAGCATATTCTACATCGCTTGAAGAATCTTCATCGTCTCCTCTAGTTCTCTTCCTGGGAGGTTCATCATCCTCTGTAGTGTGAGCATGATGTCTTTTCTTGTTGTTCTTCTTCTTTTTGTTCTTGGGACGACTCTGGAAAAATGTCCCTTCTCATCACAAGTATAGCATTTGATATTAGATAGATCTCTTTTGGGTCTTCTATGGTTGTCCTTCTGATTCTGGTGGTGATGTTTTTCTTTCTTGTGAGAGTGCTCCCTTTTGTTATTCTTGGTGTGTGCTGTGAGAGCTTGATCTTCATTTCCCACCTTTTCTTCTCGAGCTATGATTCGAGCTTCTTCTTGTGAGCATTCCTCCCACAACCTACTAAAAGTGATTAACTTTCTTCTAGCACAAATTCCTTGAATAAATGAGTCCCATGACCTAGGGACACCATTCAAGGTTGTCATCACAACTTCTCTATTCTCTATGTCTTCTCCCACAACTTCAAGTTGTTCCTTGATTTGATAGACCCTTGTAAAGTATGACTGTATGGTCTCTGCATTCTGGATCTTCACATTCTTCAACTGATTTCGCAAGGTCATCTTCTGATTTACTTCAAATAGCTTGGTCAAGAAATCAAACATCTCTTTAGGTGTCTTTAAGGAAGACACATTTGGTATAAGGTCATCCTTGATGAAATCAACAATAATCCTCTTGGCTTTGACCAAGTTCTTCTTGTGTAAGGCATTAGCCTCCTCTCCCTCTGGAATTGGAACTTCTTCATTTATGTAGGTGTCCAATTCATTCTCTTCAAGGGCTAGTGAAATCCTTTACTTCCATGCTCGGAGGTTATCAGCTCCTTCAAGCTTATCCTCAAGCTTGGTGTAGTGAGACATCTTTAATGAGGACCTCAAATGGAAATACAAAAGATTTAGACCTTACCACTTTGAGTCTTGAGATGCCCGAACTGGATCTAGAGCTGGTCTTCTGCAATTCTGGTTTTCTGGTTTGGAGTCAAATTAGGGTTTGACTTTCTCGGAGTTTTACCCAACCAAAAATTTCGATCTTGGTCTCAAAATTTCGATTTTGAGGAGGAGAAAAATCCTATGTTGATTGCACTCCAAAATTCCACTTCTCTGAAAAGCCTTAATTTCTCGCAGTAGTGATAAGCCAAAAAATGAAAATGCCCAGAATCAGATTCTGCTTCGACAGGAAGATGCACCCTCCTAAGGAGAGTTATCCTAACTTCCTTTCTTTGATGATCTGTGGAGAGACCCAAAAATTAAGAAGCCCTAGCTTCTGCAGCTGCACTATGCCTTCTTCTCAGTTTGGCTCTGATACCATGTTAGATTTTTATACCTTATTCAATATGATCTAGGATCTTATATAAGAGAATAACATGCACAACAATAATCACAAGAGAGAAGAGACACAAAGATTTTCCTCGGGGAAACCATAAAGGAGAAAACCTCGTAACTTCCTCAGAGATAGAATGAGCACCAGTAGCAAAAGTGAAACCCAAAGGTATAAAGATGATCTTCGATAGCTGCTCTCTCTCTCTCACTTGTGCGAGGTTGTCCTCTCTCTCTCATGTCTACTTGATGAGTGCGTGTGTGTGTGTTAAAATAGAGAGGCACTCTCTCTATTTATACTTTATCCTGACTTGACTTTTTCCCTCAACAGGGCTGACTTCTCTAGGAGAGTCTAATAACCCTAATACAACTTAACTCTGGGGTCTAATGCCCTAACATACAATGGAGGGTTAACCTCAATGAGTTTACATGACTTAAATACAATAATGATTCTCCCGATCGGAGGAATAAACATCTCCGTTGGGGCACAATAAAATACAATGTGAAATATACAAGTGAATATCTTCCGAAGTTACATTTACATTAACAAATACCACAAGAATACTCTTCCAACAAGGATACCTTTCAACAAGATATATAAAATACATTATGCACTCTAATCGTTGAATCATCATCACTTTCCTGATGAACACCATTACATATACACACACATGATGCACATTTACTTTGAAGTTGTATTGTGACTTATTGCGCTTAGAATGATGCCAACTTTATAAGCCAGAGTCAGACAATATCACAATCACAGGTTAGGTGCTGAGTGTGGGCCTGTAATGTTTTAAGCACATGACCATTTAACCTTATGCATACACATAATCACTTATCAACATGCATATGCATAACCTGCATGTAACAACGTATTAGCTCTAGGTGCAACACAACGATATAAACAAATGCTACTGTGTGCAACATTGACCATTGTACAAGCACATACTTTGTCTTGTAGCTACCAACTTGGTAAGACTAACAACTTACACATTAAGATCAATTGCAGGAACTACATCTCAACAAGATCTTTATCACATCTCAAGAACACACATAAGAGTACTTGACTTGTTAAGGCAACTGGAGGTGTACCACCCAACAGTAGGCACGCACTGACATATACTCTTTGTGTAATGAGGCCATTCCGAGATGGGAAATGGTGTCTCTAGGGCAAAGGAGAGACAAACACCCTTTCGGGATTTCTTCTTATCGACTGGACATCAAGTCCATAGCCATCTTAGGCTAAGAGACTCAAGCTTGTACCTATCCTTGATTCTTTCACGTGTAGAGAACTAACTCCTACTTATACATAATCATCGTATTATACCAATGATCCTATTTATCCGTACTTACAATCAAACCTGTTACCAAGCAATATAAACAAGCTATTATTTACTCAGAGCTTTCGTAGAGGAGTAAGTCCTCTCATGCTTCTTTATTCAACAACATTAAGGTACATGTATCTATATCAGATGATATTCAATTCAAGGCATATGACAAGAACACACTATTCACTTCCAATAATGTGCACCTACAATCCAATTCTCATGCATACAATATGCAATTGCTCATGCAATCCCATCCCACTTCTAATACATACAATATGCAAGCACTATGCAATCTCATTGCATGTCTCAGGCATACCTATGCATATCTAGTGCATTCACTTTAATAAAAGCAATTATTGTAAAGGGATTAGGGCTATTCCTTCATTTCCCAGCCCATGGTATAACTATCCAACACATGGTATTTCAAATCCAATGCATATTATTTATGTAATTTAGCATGCAATGTAACATGCGGTAAATATGTAATATTAATCAATTACCAAATGCATAATATATTTCCAGCTCCTAGCTATTATAAAATGCACAATATTATAAAATGCCTTCCAATATTAAATCAATGTAACGCACAACAAATGGGCAAGTTACAATTTTAAACGCATTCCAATATTAAACCAATGTAATGCACAGTAAATGTGCAATTACAATATTATCGCAGAGTAAATGCATTCCAACTTTAATTAATTCAATGCATACCCAAGCAAAGCCTCTTAGGAAACATCCTAAACATATGAATGCAATCTATGTAGAGGGATTAAGGTTCTTCCCCCCTCATTTCCCGGATTACTCATTAACACAAAACCTTTCACAATGTAACCTATGTAAAGGGATTAGGACATTGCCCCTCATTTCCCATATTACTCAATACACATACTATGCATACTCTATTAAATGCATATCGATGCAACGCATAACCAACACGTAGTATGTAGGCATATTCCTTCCAATTACCAATCAAGACCACTCCCAGTAAATATGCATAGTAAATGAGCATTTACCAATCAATTCGTTGAACAGTGAATTAGAATGCACATTAATGCCTTCCCACATTATTTATGCAATTACCAATTTCCAATGCAACTTACCATATCATAACTAATGGCTACTAATAATGCATTTACGAGTTCATTCCAATGCATACTGTTTCAATGCATACAAGATTCAATCATCATGCAACCCCAATCACTGTAACACAGTGAATATGCAATCTCCAAAGCTTTATATATTTACAATGAACAGTAAATATGTAACATTAATTAATTCTAAGGCATACAATTTAGGTGCCAATATCACTGGGTTTCCTGCACAACTTATGGTTGTACAAAAATCAATCCATCAATCACTACAAAGAGAAATGCAATGTACAGTAATTGAACATTTACTCCTCAAGCATTATAGTATGCATACGCATCGCTAGTTAACAAAGACCAATATATTACCAATATATTATTATTACCCTTACAATACTATTATCATATACCACATTATCATTACTATATAATTATACGTGTAAATTCATCTTATACATATGCCCATTACATCTACATACATACTATGCTTCATTAATATATATCATATTAATGTCTATATAATTACACTAACCTTATATACCATATATACACAACTCACTACTCTGATTACATATACTTTATCAAATTTAAATACATTATAATACACACATACTACATATGTAAATTTTCCTTGAATATTCAACTAGGGCTAAATAGTGTATTCAAATTTCTACTAATAACCCCACATGAATATCTTTTATAAGTATGCAGCGGAATATAAAGAACTAAGAAATAAATCACAACATCACATCACAATATAGACACTATTATTTTGGGTATAGAAATCCCCGGAAAAACCCAAGATGGGAAAACCGATGCAGCAGTCAGATATAGATTTTATTATGAGAAAACTGTGGAACTTTTACGATCACTACTAATCACCCAAACCTGGTGATGAAGCAGTAACCGATAGAATCACTAGGAAAAACCTAGCTAAACCTCTAGCCCCTTTGCGTGACTGTACGACCAAGTGTATGACCTCCCACACGTGCGGATCTGTACGACTGCTGTACAGAATCCGTACGGTCTATACGACAGCTATACGAAATCCGTATGGTTTGTACGACCTTCCTCTGCAGCTGTTGCCTGTCGATCCATGCGGCCTTTGTCCTGCTTGATGGCTCGGTGATCCTGTTCTCTGGCTCCTTCGTCTTCCCAGCTAAATTCTTTGTTTAACTTTCTCCCCCTGTTTGTATCTTGTCTCTGTCGGAATACACGTGTGTGTCCTCTCAACCAATTGACCTTTCTTTTATAACTTTAGGTAAAGCGAAAACTCTAATTTCACTTTCACTTAAAGTCAATAAATAATTAAATCACTTTAATTATTTTCCAAAGTAAACTTAGAAAAAATAATTAAATACAACTGGTTTCCTGTTTTAGAGTCTTCTGCATGCAAGGACACTTGCATGCAGAAAGACCTTCCTTGTTGCTGCTAATCTAACACTCCCTCTCAACAAGGAAGGGATTCGGTAGCAACCCCAACTTATCCATGAACTTCACAAAACTCTATCTGCAAAGTGCCTTGGTGAAAATGTCCGCCACCTGCTCATCTATCTGTATGTACTCCAACCGAATGGTTCCTCTCTAAACACAATCTCTCATGAAGTGGTACCCGATGTCTATGTGTTTGCTCCGGTCATGGAACACTGGATTCTCATATAGCCTGATGCCACTCTGATTGTCACAGTGAACTACTGTATCCTCTAGCTCACACTCGAACAACCCTAAAATCAACTTCCTCAACCACATACCCTCACAAGCAACCATGCTGGCTGCCATGTACTCGGCCTCTATCAAGCTCAATGCAACTGACTTCTTCTTCCTGCTGAACCAAGAAACAACCCCTGACCCAGTGCTGAAACAACAACCTTAAGTACTCTTCCCGTCCTCTACACATCCTGCCTAGTCAGCATCTGTGAAACCTGCTAACTGCACACTCCCCCTGCGCTCATAAACCAATTGATACTCCACTGTACCTCTGATGTAGCGAAGTATGGGCTTTGCAACCATCCAATGCACTCTTCTTGGGTACACCATGAACTGACTCAAAGAGTTGACTGCAAAGCTGATGTCTGGTTGAGTGTTGACTAGATACATAAGCAATCCGATAAGCTGGCGATACAAGGTAGGATCAAATCCGTCTAACCCTGATGCATCAATCTTCCTTTAGTTGGAAACTAGAGGTATGGCCATAGGCTTGCAGTCCTCCATCCTGAATCTCTTCAAGATCTCTACTGCATACTTCCCCTGTCCAATGAAGAAGCATCCATCTCTTTGCCAAACCTCCAAGCCCAGAAAGTAATGCATAAACCCAAGGTCTTTCATCTCAAACTCCACTGCAAGGTTGAACTTGCAGTCCCCAGTCAGTGTCTCATCTCCTGTCAAAAAGAGATCATCCACATATAGGACCAGTATGAGAAGCACCTCACCTTTTAAGAAGTACAGGTTGTGGTCAACCTCACTCCGCTGAAATCCCATCTCCCATAGATAGATGTCTATCCTAGAGTACCATGCTCAAGGTGCCTGCTTGAGCCCATAGAGAGCTCGATGCAGTCTACATACATGTGTCTCCCTGTTCTCCACTTCAAACACCTCTGGCTGCTCGATATATACCTCCTCCTCTATCACTCCATTGAGGAAGGCAGTCTTGACGTCGATCTGATGGACTTGTTGCTGCCTTTCACACACCTGGGGTAGACTTGGTAGAAATCTTCAAGCCACTCGGTGTGTCCTTGGGGGCAAGTCTCGAGTCAAGGCTGTCACCTTGTTCTTGACTCCTCCGTTTAGGCCAACTCCTAACGAAGCCAAGCGGGTAGACCCTATTAATTGCTAAGGCTGCTAAGGATTTAGTGTTTTATGGTGATGAATGCGTTACTTAAGAATTTTGATAAACAAATCTAACACAGGATATTTGCAATATTGATTAAACCACAACAGCATAAAGATTAATACATGATAAGAAAAGCATGTGGAAACATACGATGATATAAAAAAAGAGACCAGTGCCAATAATGGAGTCCACAAATGAAATTGTTGTTGTATTGCAGAAAAAAATGTTGCAAGTGCTCTTAGTCAAATTTTAAGTTAATGTGGCATGAGTTGATTAAACTTAGGGGGGAAGGGGACTCCCAATATACCTGGGGGTACGGGGAGTATGTCCAAAACCCTTAACCGATACAGCTACCCGCAAGGGTGTATCCTAACTGTGTCTCGAGGTCACTGCCTAGTTGTTCCTGCTTCCTTTGGGTAATTTGCCACTGCAACGGCGTAATTCGAGGCGTTGGATTTTCGCCTGGGGAGGTTTATTGAAATGTGAAAACTAATTATTCTAGTCACCCACGCTGCTTTTGATGCAGTCGGTTGATCGAACGAACCGCAACCAGTGCAGAGCATACACAATGGAGTCTTGTAAAGTTTTAAGGATTTTAACTTTGTGTTCCTTATTAAAAAGAAAACCCTCTAGGAATATCTTTCGATCCAAATGGACCTAAATCGAGAAAGCGCGGAGGGGTTGATTTTAGATAAAAAGAAAGAAAATGCAAAAAAGCTTCACTAATTGTCTAATTAGTCCTACCACGCATCTCTTTCCTCTTTCAGGTCGATCGAGAAATCGTTGGGTAAGAAGTATTGTTACTTTGACTTGAAGAATATTGAAAGCTTGTAATGAAGATTCAAAGTATACAATGTTGCAAAACACAACTAAATTGAAGAAAAAGTGAAAAATGCATAAAACCACAAAACGCAGATTCCCCCCTAGGAGGATGGGGAGTGGGCTTGAAAGAGCCTACTCTAGATCTTTCTTATTAATTGGTTACAAAATTTTTGAATAAATGCACTTTGGTCCTTGTTATTTGGGATCTAAAGGCTTACAATATAGTAAGAAAAGAAGCTCGACTGAGGGGGGAACTTCCTGGAAGCTTTGGATGGCCCAAAAATTGATTTTTGGGCAATGTATCATCCTCTTTTTGGACAGACTTTCTAAAAACCAGCAAACAAAGTTTAGTAAAAAGTGCCCAAAAACACTTTGGAAGTGTCTTTGGACAACGCAAAAATTACCCAAAAAAATCTAAGTTAAAAAAGTTGAAAAAATGTGCAAAAAAGAACCAAGAAAAGCAAGCTTTCCTTGGGATCTTGGCTTGTCTTTTGGGAAGCCAATATGATTTGCACTTCTATGCTAGATATAACTTTAATACTTGAAAGGAAAAAACTATTGCATGCCAGCTATATATTTTACTGAAAATGCCATGCAAAAATTGATTCCTTTATGCCATATCTATTCAAAATGAATGAACAATGTTTACTAGATCTGATCTATTCAAAACTTGAGAACTAGATCTTAGTGCAAGATTTATATTTTTCAAAAGCAAAGATCTAAGTAAACAAGCTGGGTAACAAAGGAGAACAATTGATTTCAAAAGAGGAGAAGGAAAGAGAAAGAGTATTTTTGTTGTTGGGGGTTTCGCTTTGAAACACTTTGTAGTGAGATGCTGAGGGACTATGTCTTTCGTATTTGCTTTGAAAGGGGTAGCATCAAACTAGATCCACACCGTTTTGAAGCTAGGAAACCTGAAACTCAACCAAAACTCAAACAATACCCGTGAGATCTTGAAATCATATACAAAAAGAGGTTAATAACCCATGAAAATAAACTTATTTAGCATGCAATGTTTGACCTCTAAGCATACATTGATAATATAGAAATTAAAGTAATCTTACTTTCAATTCCTATTCCTACCAGTTCAGAGAAACCATCATAGGCAAGATCTAAGCCACAAGTAATGCATAAAAATTGGAAAAATACAAATTTTTACCTCGATAATGCATGACAATCTTGATCTACACAACAGAGCAGACCACCACTAGCTTCCAAATCTTTCTTTTATTCCATGCAAAATAGCAAATAGCATTACAAATTACAATAGCATGCGCTCTCTTCCTCAAACCAAACTAGTTTGTGAGAGAGGCAGAGGCTTTATTTATAGCCAAAGCCAAGCCCCAGGGGGGCTACCAACACTGAAGATACACTCAGAGTTATCTGAGCCTGAACCAACACTTCTCTCAGTTAACTCACAAACAGGTAGCCAACACACTCAATCAAACTCACCAACTCCAAATCGGCTTCCTTCACTCCCTCACATGTGAGCTCATGAGGTTGGTGAA
>LPNX010618000.1:169845-200587 GCA_001517045.1 Pseudotsuga menziesii | reverse complement strand
AAGAGTTTCTATGCATTTTAAAGTTTGATCTAGCAATTTGTGCTTGAGATTTGCTTGCCATCCTTCTCAAGAGGCAAGCAAAGATCCTAAGAAGGCAAGCTTTCTAGCTTAACTTACTTAGTTGTTTCCTTGTTTTTATAATCAGTAGTTACTTAGATTTTTTTTGTAAATTTTTGCATGCTGCCCAAAGACACTTCCAAAGTGTTTTTGGGCATCTTTCACTGACATATGCTTGCTGGTTTTTAGCAGGCCCATCAAAAAAGAGAAGGAAACTCTGCTCGAAATTAGCTTTTTCGAACATTTGGATCTCCCAGGAGGCCTTCCCCTTAGCTGGGCCTATTTCCTTTGCATGTTGTAAGCCTTTGGATCCCAGATAACAAGGACCAAAGAGCATTCTCTGCTGAAGCATTGTAACAGATTAATAAAAACAAAGTTTTGAATAGGCTCAGTAGAGCCCGGTCCCCATCCCCCTTGGAGGATTTGTGTCGGTGTCCTTTTCTGTTTTCTTATATGCTGGTAGCGTAGTGGTATTTCTTTATCATTTTATGCTTTGTTTAAGTTGTGCAAAAGTAACCTGAATACTTACCCACTGCGCTATACCGAAGTACCATAAGGGAAAAGATTTGAGCAGTGTAGTAATTAAAAAACAAAAACAATTTTGTTATGCACTGCTAAGTTAAAATAAACCCCCTCGCTTTCCCGAGTACAGGTTCGTGGATAAGGGCTTGCCCGAGTACTAAATTTGGAAAGATACTGCAGGGTTTTATCTTTTTTTCTAAATCAGAAAACTTGTTCTAATTAAAATAAATCAAGACTCCTTCCCCGTATGCTCTACACCACTGCAGCTTGTCTGATCAGTTGGATGTATCAGAAAGGGATACGAGTTATTAGATCTAATAGGAAAATCCACACAAGTAATTTTCTTGAGAACTCAGGAGGTTGCAAAGAGTAATCACTACAGATTCAGGGGGCTACTCTATGCAGGTCTATGCTCGCCCTGTTGGACACTTGGTATTACTGCTTTAGCACTCAGTTCGAAGGGACTTGACTTGTTGGGCCAAACCCACAATTTACCCATTCCTTAATCAATTCATTTAATAATTTAAAATTTACCAACCGAGACACTGCAATACTTTCATTGAGACTACACTAGCAACCCACTTTTGCAAGCACTTTTTTCATTTTGGCACTGGTCTTTTTTGTTCCTTTTTGCATAAGTTAATCTCGCAATGTGTCATTGAATTTTGTGTATCTAATTTGAGTTAAGGTGTTGCTAAGGTTAAATTGTGATTGGCAGTAATTGGTAATTTCTTAAATGCATCCATTCCATATTAAAACTCCTAGAATTAACTACTTCTCTCGTAGAGTAAAAACCTTAGATTTTACTTTTCATTAGGGTCCACCCCCCTTGGCTTCGCTAGGAGTTGGCCTAGACGGAGGAGCTGAGTATCAGGTGACAGCACTTGGCTCGAGCTTGCCCCCAAGGTCGCACCCAGTGGCTTGAAGATTTCTGCCACGTTACCTGAGGTGCGAATTAGGCGGCAACAAGATACATAGAATAATAGTAGTAGAGCAAGCTACTTGTCACTTCAGTACAGGATACATAGAGTACGAAAGACAGAGGATGAATAATGCTCCGTTTCAGAGGGAGTGACTACAAAAGATCTTGAGGTTTGACATGGTACGACAGGATGGATAGATTACTGATGACTCTAGGCTTACTGAGAGTAAAGCAGATTCCAACCTTTGCTTCAAGGTTGAAGGTGGAAGGCCGGTGATGCTCATGTTATATGTCGATGACTTGTTTTTGACAGAAGTTGCAAGAAGGAGACTTGCTGCCGAGTTCGAGATGAAGGACTTGGATATGATGCACTACTTTCTAGGCATGGAGGTGTGGCAGAATCTCCCTGGGACAAGGGAAGTATGCAGTAGAGATCCTGAAGAGGTTCAGGATGATATACCGCAAGGCCATGACCACACCTATGGCATCGAACCTGAAGCTATTGAGTGATGCTTCATCAGATTCGATTGATGCCACGATGTATCGTTAGATGATTTGTTCCTTGATGTACCTGATGGATACGAGACCATATATTTGCTTTGCTGTGAACACATTGAGACATGTTCACCTGATGGTTGCAAAGCATGCAGTGAAGTACCTGAAGGATATAGTTGATTATGGGCTCCAGTATGAGGCGAATCAGAAGATTAACCTGGAAGGTTATGTTGATTCAGATTGGGCAGGCAGTGCCATCGATAGGAAGAGCACTTTGGGGCGCTACTTCAGTATGGGATCAGGTGTGATCTCTTGGTTTAGCAGGAAGCAGTCCTGTGTGGCACTGAGTACAGCCGAAGCAGAGTATGTCGTAGCTTGTTCGGCTAGCTGTGAGGTAGTGTGGCTTAGGAAGCTACTATCTGATTTGTTTGATCTCCAGTTGGATGCTACTTGTATATATTGCGATAACCAGAGTTGTGTGGAGTTGTCTGAGAACCCGGTGTTCCATGACAAGTCGAAGCATATCAAGATCAAATATCACTAAATCAGGGATATGGTACAGAAAGGAGCAACGAAGCTCCAGTATGTTGCGACGGACGAGCAGACAGCTGATGTGTTGATCAAGCCATTGGCCAGAATGAAGTTTGAGTACTTCAGGGAGAAGCTTGGTGTTCTCCAGATCGAGGTTCCCTCCAAGGGGAGGCGATGAGTCCGAGACCCTTTCTGACATGGTAGGATTGGTTCCTTCCATGGTCAGATATAAGTGTAGGAGCCATTCTGATGTCACTGTGGGATGTGTTCCCACATGATCAGATGTAAGTGCAGAGCCATTCTGATATGACTGTGGGATGTGTTCCCACATGATCAGATGTAAGTGCAGAGTCTTTCTAGCATGGATGCAGGATGTGTTCCCCACATGGCTAGATATAAGTGTTGAGCCCTTCTAGCATGGATGCGGGATGTGTTACCCACGTGGCTGGATATAAGTGCTGAGCCTTTCTGACATCTTTCTTGGATGTGTTCCTCCCATGGTCGGATATAAGTGTTGAGCCTTTCCGACATTGTTCTTGGATGTGTTCCTCCCATGGTCGGATATAAGTGCTGAGCCTTTCCGACATTGTTCTTGGATGTGTTCCTCCCATGGTCGGATATAAGTACTGAGCCTTTTCGACATGGTTGTTGGATGTGTTCCTCCCATGGTCGGATGTGAGTGTTGGGCCTTTCTGACATGGTTGTTGGATGTGTTCCTCCTATGGTCAGATGTGAATGTTGGGCGTGCCTTTCTGACATGGTTGTTGGATGTGTTCCTCCCATGGTCAGTTGTAAGTGTTGGGCAGGCCATTCTGACTTACGGTCAGATATAAGCGTTGAAGAAGACCTACATGGAGGCCAGACCTACAGCCAGCATGAAAAAGGGCTGGCTCTGTAGAACTTCCTATGACGAGAAGAATTGAGAGATAGCACCAATTGATCGAGATGGCAGAAGCAGTGATGATGATGATCCAGTGATGATCCAGCTTTGATGATGATCTAGTGATGATCAAGTGATGATCCGGCCTTGATGAAGATCCAGTGATGATCCAGAGAAGAAGACTTGTACTAATAAATTGTGTCAAGAGAATACCTTCCTAGTTAAGAGGGAGTGTTGATGTATTTGTAACTTCGGAATGTATTCACTTGTATATCTTATGTATTGTACCCCGATGTTTATTCCGGGAAGTATCTGTAATTTAATTGAGTCATGTCATACCCCGATGTTCCTATGGGAGATTCAATAATGTAAACAAGTCATGTAAAGTCATTGAGGGTAACCCTCCTTATTGTTCAAGGGTTAAAGTCCTCGCAGTTGTGGGGCACTAAGGTTATTAGACTCTCCTAGAGAAGTTGGCCCTAGGTGAGTTAATGTAAGTCGGGTCATTAGTACCCCAGTTGTGGTTACTCGAGCCTACATAACTAAGTTAGAATTACTCGAGCCTACATAACAGAGTCAAATATTAAGTGAACGAAAAAATATAAATAGAGAGTGAGACTCTCTATTTATCACACACACACTCACTCATTGGGGCACATGAGTGAGAGAGGAGAAGCTCTCTCAAGTGAGAGAGAGAGAACAACTGTGGAGATCATCTTTTCTGTCTTTGGGTTTTGTTATCACCTGCCTTGTAGTTGCCTGCTTGAGGTGGATCTAGGATGGATGGTAGAGGGGCAAGCAACTAAGGGGTGGAACCACGACTGCCTAGACTCCCAAATGGATGGTTGTCACGCCAATCAAGGCAGCCTTCACTTTAGGTTATCCTAGTCCAGGACAACAATGAGGGAGACTTGGATCTGCTCCCGACAGGAGAGATCGGACCTAGACACCAGAAGAGGATCAGATGGGGCTTCAGGGTACTTAAGGTGCAAGGTGAATGGAAACCCTTAGCTCTAGGGTTTAGGTACTAGCAACTTGTGGAGGTGACCACCATCTTGGGAAACGTAACTGTGACAGGGTAAATAAGGACAAAGTTAGGACTATCCAATACCTAGAAATCAAACTCAATGAAAGGTATTTGAGCTATCAGTAAATGTTGGTAAAGGGCAAAGGCTAAGAGCCTAAAGGCAGCACTAGCTAGGAGATCAGTGCTTTGAGTGCATTGGGCAATGGAGTCAGCAGTACATCAATATTTCAGAGAACTCACCTAGGAGACAACTTGATCTACGAACCCAGAAAGTAGTTGGTCCGGGAAAGCTAAGGTACAGGAAACCTAGCTCAATTGATGGCTAGCGCTGGGGCTTAGGAGGACAGGTCTGCAGTTCTAGGGTTACCTGGAGGCTAATGGCTCAGCGTTGAACGAGAGGAGAGGTCAGGGTGACCTGATCTACAAGCCCAAAACAAAAAATCAGCAGAAAAATCAGATCTGGAAAAGTCAGAATCTGATAAGGGGGGCTAGGAGGCTGAAAACCAATTTTTCAGATCTAGGGAAAACTGGAGAGAACTAGCTCAGCGTTGGGGATGTTCTGGAATGCTCGGGACCCGATCTATCTGCCTATCTTATCAGATTTCAGAAAAAATCACTTCCGGAAAAGTCAAGTTTTCAGTGAGGGCGCTAGCGCAGTTTCAATCAATTTTTCAGATCTAGGCCAAATGGTCAAGCAATTGCACAACGTTGGGGTTGATTTAGGTTGTGTGGGACCCGATCTATTCGTCTGTGAAGTCAGAATTCAGAAAAACTCAAAACCCTAGCAAGTCAATTTTTCAGTGGGGGGTTATGCAGTTTTCTCCTTAAAAATCAGATCTAGGTCAAACTATGACGAATTTGAGTAGCGTTTTAGTTGATTTGATGAAGGGGAGGCCCGATCTATGAAACCCAGAAATGGTTTAGCAAAATATCGGACGGTTCCCTGATTTATTGATTTTTAGGTTTTTTAGTGTTTTAGGAGTTTTCAGAAAAAGTTGAATTTCAGCAAGGTACAATGGAATAAGATCAGAAAAAAGAAGAAACTTACCTGTTGGATCTTATCTGGAAAAGTTTGTAGAAGTCTATAATAGTGACGATCTTTGCTATCCCAATCAATTCTGGAAGATCCCCGTGATTTCTATGGCATATGCAAGCTCCAAGCCACCAAAGCGCCCCCTACCCTGCATGAGCAAACATCAACCATATCAGATTTGCACATACAAAATAAAGAAACTGAATGCTACAAGACAGTAAAATGAAGTAATCATAGATCACAATGAAACTAATGAAAACCTCTGATCCAAGACGAAGAGAACCGAGTGAGTTGAGGTCCCCCTACAAAAACGCTCCAGCCAAAACGCCCTCCTGTAGACAAAACAATGATAGCCACAAAAATATAGATCTCACAAGAATTTACACAATGCTAGGAAGCTAAAGACTAGCTAATCACCATTTGAGCACATCAGATGCAAAGCAGATCCAGAAAAATTTCCACAAAAAAGTCTTTCTATTATTCAGATCCAACAGCCAAAGACCCCTTACAAATGAGAAGCTCTCTCGTTTAAATAGAAATGAGAGAACCTCAATCATAACCAAATCCTAACCACTTTCAAAACGAGTGGCTAAGATTAAAAGATGAAATGTTGTAATCAATGGCTGAGATGAACTCAACATACAACACTTGGATCAATATAACCATAATTTACCAAAGTGGACTAAACCACCCAAATAAAGGTAACCCACTCAACAAGAAATAAATGAAAGCACATGGTGGGTCCAAGGAGTGTTTGATTAACTCCCTTTGGGTGTCTCCATGGCACAATAAATAATATAACAATTTAATTCTTTGACTTTTGTGCCTCCTTGAGGAAATCGTGAGCCTCCAAAAATAGCTCCAGAAAATAGTAAAAAATGCTCAAAAAATAGGTGTGGGCCCAATCAGGAGCTGCAACTGCTGGAGAAGGTGTGGAGGACATCACTCTCATCATCATGACTCATCCCATGTCATTTCCTTGCCTCAGTAGCCCAAATCGATTTCTTCAATAGCCATTTAATCATTTTTTAATCTGCCTTGAGAAATGTGATCCTACCAAAACAACCTCCTAGGGTGCCTGCGTTGTCGAATTGAGCCCACTAGGCTCTCAGGGATGGGGTTACTATGGTACAAAAAAGTGGCTGCACCCCCTATGCCCCTACAATGCCCTAGGAGATCCAACTGAAACATCTCCCTGCTCAAATATATCAATCTGTGAAGAAAAACTGCATCAAAAAGGAAGAATGAGCCTGATCACATATGTAAGTGCCCAGAACTGGAAATAAATTGTCTCATTGGACTCAGAGCGTCCAAATCCATCTAAGGTGTATACTCATACCCCTCATAGGTCTCTATCTTACCATCAACCACATCAAATAAATAATATAAACATCTATAACTGATCAGATACCCATAATAACTCAGAATACATCCATCTGATGCAAGTGTTAAAAGGTTAAGACATTCTCTACAACTCATTCAAGTAACAATCACAACAAGTAGCATTCATTTCACTGGCGGTACATCAACCAATACATATATAAGGCTTTATTTATTACTACTTAGACTTAGACTTTCAAGACTATACTCACTTCATAGCTGTAGCCAATTTGCTAGTGAAGGGTGAAAGGTGAAAATGACAAGGCTAAGAAAAATGATGACTTCCTACTCAACATCATGACACTTTGGATAAGGAAAGGGAAAACTCACTATAACCAATGTCGGACAAACAACAACACAAGGAATGGCAGTGCCTCACAAATGGATGAGTTGTTTAGAGAGTGTTTATTCAACTTAAGCATCATGTCTACATCAAGCTTGATCAAAGTTCATTAGGATCACATTTTATTCCATGGCCTTTTTGGCCTATATGACCCTTTTGAGACTTCACCAGTGCTTAAAAGCACAGCTAATCGCAGCTTTCATCTAGGACATATTTATTTTAATAAGGTCAGCCATTTTTGGATATAGCACATTTTAAACTATTGCTTTTTTGGACCTTTTCTTATACTCTTCAAGGAGTAATTTAGCATTTCATTGCTCTTGCCCTTTTTACATATGTTAAGAAACATAGTTTTACAATTTTCATTTTCCATGGACGCATATTCAATATTTCAATACAAGTAGTACATGAGCTTTTAGTTTTAGCCAACAACATCTGAAGTGACTAGGGGGAGTTCTGCACAATGCCAAACATTGGGACAACTGACCAAAATGATTTAGGCATACAATACAACTTACCAAGGCAAGTTCTATCACCAACTCAAAGCCAAGACACAATATAAACAGGGAGGCTTGTCCAACAAAGGTTCTAGCAGGGAAAAAGATCCTCCATGCCATAAGTCATGAAATCAGTCCAGTTGAAAACTAAACTGGAAGGTAATGGATGGGTGAAGTCAATAAATGGAGCCAACACTAGCAAGCCAAAACAATGTTGGGAATGACTACCTCTATTCTCCCTAAGGAGGGCAAAACCAATGAGTATAAATCAAGAACTTCCAAGTCTAAGCAAGGACATCAATACATAGTACAAGATACAACCAAGTTCATATAATTATGACCGCCAGATCATGATACCACAAGTTAATATATGTCACAAGAATCAGTATAAGAGCATGTTGAGGCTTGGAAATTCGCAGGCAACAACAGAAAGGGATTCTCCCCAGTCAACGTTCCCAACTAGCCCGTGACTGTTTGGTATAGGGAATCCGTCCGGTTTGCGGTCCAGCTACCGTAGGTCAAAGTAACAAAAACAAAGGTTTTACCGGTTGCAGCCCGGTCCACTGTGTATTTTGTATTTTTTGACTTAAGTATGATATGCAAGTGCCTAATTAACAATGCAGGGTGATAAAGATGCAAAGAGTAGTCACAATGTGATGCGCAGGTTCTTACCTCTCGTCTTAGAACTCACAAGCATCCAAATCATGCAAGAAAATAAATGCTAACTAAACTATCTCTAGAGAGCTGGGTGTTCATTCATGAGTAATGCACCCCTGTTCATGTGTTGTGGCAAATCACAGATAGCTGTTCTTATAACCAAACATATAAACATGAAGAAAAGTATATATGATAAGATAGCTCATCAACAGTTAAAAATTTCATTACTCATAGTGGAAAGGACGTCATAAAGGTATTGAAGAACATTCAGACAAGAACATAGGTTCAAGAAATTAGAACGCTCTTACAGCTAATGAGGCACAACTGAAAACGAAATAGTTCACATTCAACATTGCTCATCTAATCACATCAACATATTCCACACAGCACTTCCTCCACCAGGCAAAATTTGCAGTCTCTGGTTGTAAAACGAAATAGTTCCTCTTACAAGCATTAAGTTACAAGTTTTTCCAGGGAAAAAGCCCTGGTAAATTCTAACTTTCCAGTATTTAAACTCAAACAGTAGATCGTTTGGGCTCCCCCCAAACGTGTGACTTTTCGGTTCTTCCAACGTTTCATATCCCTCTCTCCATCTTTTCTTCGTATGCTCATGATCAGTTGAGTAACTGCTGGACCTTTCAGATCTGCGTTTTCTGTTGCTTTCGATTTTTTGTCTTTTCCTTCGCTTGTCTCCCTTGCGACTCTGCCGGTTTCGATTTGATTTTTTACAAACTGTCAAGCTACGCCTTCACACCGTGATCACCCCAACAGTCCCTGCAATCAATTACTGTGCATCATTCGTTGGAATGGCATCTTAAAACATTAACTTAAACCACCTGAAATGGCTAATCCACAAGAAAACGGCCAGGTGCATCCCTTGATCTGAGAATTTTAATAAACGGAAGAGTTTTGACTAAGCCTCGAGCGGGAAAGTTCTAAATCGGAAGTCGGAAGGATATCGACATCGGACGCGAAAAGGCTTTCCTAGCCGCAACGGCGGAAAAGGAAAGGTTAAGGATACGCGACCCGCGGGCGGGAAAGCTTCTCAATCGGAAGTCGGAAGGTTTTACACTTCGGAAGCTTAATCACTTTGGGAGCCGCAATGGCGGAAGAGACAAGGGCTAAAGACACGCGAAAAGCGGGCGGGAAAAGCTTTAGTCAGCAGTCGGAAGATATTTACATCGGAAGCTGAATGACTTTCCCAGCCGCAACGGCGGAAAATGAAAGGTTAAAGACACACGCGACTAAAAGACTGATAAGCATCGGTAGTCGGAGCACTTTGTACTTCGTGTGCTTAGCTGCTTTACGAGCCGCAACGGCGGAAGAGGAAAGACTACGACTTCCGATTGAACAAAAAATGGCGCCCGATCAATAGAAACTCTTAAGTGTTCGGACAGCTTTAAAATTCAACAGCGGTCAAAATCCATTTCACCTTCGAAACAGCGGCCCATCAAAGAACAATTAGCAAAACTTAACTCAAATTTGCGACCCGCGGCAAAATTCAAACACAAACAACTTCGGAGACAAGCTGCAAGTAAATCATTAAAATCATCCAAAATTAAAACATGACCAAGAATCTACGGATAAAACGAGTTGAAGCAACCTTCAGTCATGAGGAGGGGACCAAAATTTTAAGAAATTTGAGGAGAACAGTTACAGCTACAACAATTGGCGACTACCTGGTGAACCTAGATCTTTGGACAACCACTTCCTTAAGTAACAAACTGTTTAACAATAAAATCAACATGTTGAATTCTTCTAGATGTATGGATTTCCCAAATGGCAGATACATGAACTTTGAATCATTGAGGGTAGTCCTGTTCAGGAAATGGAAACCAAGGTTTCAAAGTCAAGATAACTCTTTCGAGGCCAAAAGTATGAGTTTCATTTTTTACCTCTGTCTTTGGGTAGCTTCCAGCTTGGACACCACAGGATCGTAACATCTGGTAAACAGAAATATTCATTTGTTCCTCATTCCCATGCCATTTTGCACTTTTTTGTGCTTTTTTGGACTTTTGTCCTTTGAGTCTTCTTGATGCCTTTCTTTCTGAAATTTTATTCATGCTCCTCTATCCATAGTGTCCTTTTGTATGAGTGATGTATTTAGTTTTCAGTTCACGGACAAAGAGGAACTTTTGGCAATTTTATACTCATATGATTTCGTACTTTGTTTTGATATACATTGCTTTCTTAGGAGTTTTGACTTTTTTTAGCCTTTGGGCTTTCAATTCTTGGCATGGGATCATTTATATATAATATACTGTTTACCCTACTTCCTTTCCATGGGTCTTTTGCTGTCACCTCCCTAGGACATTTTCAAGTGTGAGATGGATGGAGCCTCGAAATAGTATTCCAGACCTTTTAATCTTGAGTTACTTTACAGGGATTACGCAGGAATTCAATGCGTTCACAGCCATTTAAGAAAACTGCTAAACTAGAAGAAACTCTATCAGATAAAACCATAATACACAGTCTTATAATCAAGGACTTTAGTTGGTCCAGAATTCTAATGCTCTCCATGCGACCAAAGCTTGCTTCTTTTATTTAAAATCAAACAAAAAATCTAAAGTAAAACAAAACTAAACTTCATGACTCAAAGACTCAAAAAGACAGCCAAAACAAATTATTTATATACAAGACAGGCAAACTCAAACAACTCCTCAGGAAAAATAAGGCTTGAGAACCAACCCATTTACTGGTAAGTTCTCTTCCCAACCCTGTAGATCTTGCAACTTATAAGTAGAAGGGCCTACCCACAACTGCTGGAATTTAGTATGCTTTCCTTTCTCATCATGGGGGTGATCCCACTTGAGAACCAGATCTCCCACTTCAAACTCTTTTGTTCTTGCCTTATGTTTGTCAAACCATCTCTTTATCACCTCCTGTTGTTGCTTAAAGCGCTTTCTGGCTTTAGATCTAGCCTCTTCTGCTTTCAGGAGATTATTTATCCTTATTTGCAAAACTTCATCATCCGACCCTCTAGATTCTTGGGCTATTATGGAAGAAGGTAGCATGATATTGGGAGGAAGAATGGCTTCTTTACCGTAGACAAGGGTATATGGTGACACTCCTATAGCAGACTTGGGTGTGACTCTATCAACCCAAAGGGCATTTGGTAGTGCTGAGTGCCAACTCCTCTGATTTTCTATTACAGTCTTCTTTAAGATTCTAATCAGATTTTTGTTAGAGGACTCAGCCAGGCCATTTCCTTGTGGATAGTAATTAGCAGAATAATGCAATTTAATCCCTTTATCATGAGCAAAAGCAGTTAATTTAATTGATGAAAAGTACTTAGCATTATCAAAGACTAACGAAATTGGAACTCCAAACCTGGTCATGATATGATCTTGTAGGAAGCTGATGACCACGTCTTCATTTATCTTGTGCAGCAGGATAGCTTCAACCCAGCGAGTGAAATAATCGGTCGCGGTCAGAATGTACTTGTGCTGCAGAGAGGAATTCGGTTTTATTTCTCCAATAATATCCAACCCCCATTGCTCGAATGGCTCCGTGATCATCACCGGCTTTAGGGGTGCCGCTGCTTTAGGTTGTCTCCCACTACACCTTTGGCAAATATCACACTTCCTGACATGTGCGTGTGCATCTTTGAAGAGCGTAGGCCAATAGTAACCGACTCTGAGAATTTTGTGGGCTGTAGTATCCCCTGAATAATGTCCCCCAGCAGGCCCGTCATGCAAATTTGTCATTACTTTTTCCACATCTTCTTTCTCTAAGTATCTCAGAAGAACTCCGTCATAATTCTTTCTGAACAATACTCCTTCAACAATTTGATAGGAAGCTGATTTAAGACGCAGCGCTCTTCTTTGCTTAGAATTCCAATGTTCTGGCAACAGCCCTGCCTGCAGGTAATGCACGAGGTCTCTATACCAAGACTCGGGAGCTGTAAACAAAGGACATACCTCCATTACATGTAACTCGGCTTCATCCTCCCAGGCGTGTTCTTCATTTCTTCCATTTTCAGTCATCAGTTTGCACAACCCTTGTCCCTTCACTATAGAGGCTGGCTTGAATTCCAGGTCGTACTCTTGAAGAGCTGTTACCCAATTGCCCCTTCTTTCTCCTAACTCTTTCTGTACAAGAAGGGACCTTACAGCTGGGTAGGGGACGGTCACCTTGGTTCGATTTTTAAAAATATAAGGCCTGAATTGCTTCACTGCTTTGAATAATGCATAAGCTTGTTTATCAATCGCTAGGTAATTTAATTCGGCCCCTTGTAGACCAGTGCTCATGAAAGATATTGGGAATTCATTCCCTCCATCTTCCTTTTGCGTAAGCACAGCTGCTAGCGAATCATCGGATGCAAAGGTATACATAATAAAGTCTTTATCGAAATCTGGGCTTCTCAGGGAGGGTGCGTGTGCAACAGTAGTTTTAATTTTGCTGAAAGCATTCTTCTCAATCTCAGTCCACTTGAATTGTGCATTTTGCTTCACCATCGGCTGCAGCGGCTTCACGATCTGAGTGAAATCAGGCACAAATCTTCGCACGAAATTTATAGTTCCCATAAATGATTGCATACCCTTTTTATTATGGGGCAAGGGGATTTGTTCAATGGCCTTAATTCTTTCTGGATCTATAGAGATTCCTTTCTTTGAAACTATGTGACCCAGCAACTTGCCCTCCGTGACAGCGAACACACACTTCTTGGGATTGAGTGAGATGCCATATTTCTGACAGCGTTCAAAAATCTGCCTTAAGTGGAACGCGTGTTCTTCTTTCCTTTTGGAGAATATCGTAATATCGTCAAGGTACACTACAACACTACGGCCAATCAATCCGCGGAAAGCTATGTCCATAGCCCTCTGAAACGTCGCTCCAGCATTTATAAGCCCAAAAGGCATCCTTCTATAGGCAAAGGTTCCCCATTTGGTCCTGAACGTTGTCTTCAATCTGTCTTCTTCGGCTGCTAATACTTGATTGTAGCCAGAGAAACCATCTAATAATGAAAACAGCTCAGAACTTGAAACCATTTGTAGCAGTTGCTCCATGGGTGGGACAGGATAGTTATCTTTGTCTGAAGCACGGTTTAAATTCCTGAAATCCACGCAGAGTCTGATTTCTCCTGACTTTTTCCTCACTGGTACCAGATTTGATACCCACTCAGAGTGTCTGACCTTGAAAATGATTCTAGCATCCAATAATTTCTTCACTTCACTCTGAATCAGCGGTTCCAATTTTGGATGCATTTTTCTCAAAGGTTGCTGATACGGCTTGACGCCAGCTTTGATGGGAATAACATGCTTGATGATGCTGGTGTCGTATGTTTTCAAATCTTCGTATGTCCATGCGAAAACATCTTTATATTGTTTAAACAGACTGACGAACTTGTCTCTTTCTACTGGTGAACAACATTTGCCAAGATTCACAAATTTAGGATTCGTCTCAGTCCCTAAATTTATCAGCTCGAACTGTAGAGATGAGCTGTGGGTCTTCACGTTGGCTGGTCTTCTGAACTTTTCATTTAAATCGAACATTCTTTCTAATGTTCTGACTCCTTTAGGAATGAAATTATCATACTTTAGCTCAACCTGATGTTCTTCATCGTCTATAATTGCTCCTTTAAATACCTCGTCATTTGTTAAACATTCTATAATCTGCTGGTCATCATCGAACACTCGTAGGTTGGTAATTATATCAGGTACTGAGGGCCTGAAAAGTAATTCAACAGAGCATCGATTATTAGTAGGTACCAGCCTAGCGGCTGATGTGGCCAACAGGTCAGCTGCTGCATTTTTAAGTCTTGGAATTGCGATAATATTGAATGCATTAAATCATTTAAGTAGGTCCCATACCTCATTTTGGTAAGCCTTCAAGTGAGGGGAAACACAATGTATTTGATTTCGGATTTGTTTCACAATAATTTCAGAGTCTCCAAAAACTTTTAGATTACTTACCTTTAATTCAATCGCTTTCCTCAAGCCCTGCACCAGCGCTTCGTACTCGGCTGTATTATTAGTACACTCAAACTCTAATCTACATGAGAGAAAATGTTTATTCTTCTGGGGGTCGATCAGGACACAGCCGGCCCCTGACCCTTCTAATGTCTTAGATCCATCAAAAAACAAAGTCCAAAAATCACTAACTACTGAATGCGAATCTATTCCTACTGCTAAGTCTACTATTTTGCAGTCGATTTCATCAGCCTGCAAGAATCGAAGGAGATTAGGCTGAGTGTCTGATGTGTTGCTGGCTTCCTCTGCTTGGTAATTTCCGAGTTCCAACTCAATAAAATAGTTTCCCAATACAGAATCCACTGGTTCATTCTTCTCATCCAATTGAGTAACGTTGTATTTCATGTGAGGCTCCCTTAAAATCTTAATCTGGTTCGGACTTCCTTTGTATGGTAGCCACAGATGCGACCAATCCGAGGCAAAATATCCATTTAGTTTGGCCGACCAATCTCTGCTTAGGACAAGACCGTAAGCGTTTGGTATATCAGCCACCACGATATTGATGACTTGGCACACTTTATCATTGGATGCCAGACAGACTAGGACGTCTTCCATCTCACCAATTACCTTTACATCCGTCCTATCCAACTGAACAACCCTCCACGTGGATGGCTTAGGCTACCCATTTATCTTTTTACAGACGGATATTGGCATGACATTAACCGACGCACCTGAGTCTACCAGGCAATTATGTACGTTGTAATTGAAAATTTCAAACGTGAGGAGGAAAGGTGGATGTTTGCTTTTAGACTTACCTCCAACGCTGGTTTCGCCGATTTCTTCTTCTTCCTGAGGTTGATTGTCAGTGAGAAGCTTCTCGTCCGATGCTTCAAGTGCTTTCAATAGTCTTTTTTTTTGCTATGGCACTTTACACATTTCGAATAGTGAAACATTCGATTTTACCTTCTTTAAATCCTCCACTATGTCATACTCCATCTGCTGTTCAATGGGATGAGGTTTATCAGCATTCGTCTTTTCTTCATTTGGCTTGGCCAACGTATTATTCTGCTTAGGATCTTGGCTGGTAATAGTGAATTCTGGAATTTTATCAGCTAAGGATTTATTTTGAAATTTCTTAACATTTCGCTGAAGCCTCTTAATCTTTGGGAGAATGAGACTGTTTTCTTTAATTGGCCCTTGGCTCCTTGTTGTCACGTTGGTTTCCATGACGTCCTTGTAGCCCTGCTTCTTTTCTTCTTCTGCGTCAAATAACGAAACAGAATTCCACAAAACCATGGTTTCCTCTTCTTGTTCCTTTGTTGAAGTAGTATTCTCTTTTCTCTCTTCATCTCCATCTTATATTAATCTAGAATCCAACAGCTGATTCATGACCAACGTCATCGAATTTATCCATTGAGGACAATTCTTTTCAGAGTGTGGCTGTTGGTGGAAAGTGCAAAAATTGTCCATGCCTACCTCTGTTAAATTCATAGATGCAGTATTGTGAGGAGGAGGTTGGGACTGATTGTTATCCTCTCTTTTCTTATAATAGGGCTTATAGAACTTTTGTGTTTCCTTCTCTTTCTCCAAATCTATGATTTTGTTGGAAAGCTTCTGCATCATTTTTGCTATATTTTCAAAGTTTGGCAATTTCTCTTCCTTAGGCTTAGTAAACAATAAGGCTTTCCTTACCACACCTTTCTCTCCTGACTGTTCTGGATAATCTTCGATACTTTCTCTTTCAACCTCCACTACTTCTGCCTCTTCATAGGTTTCTGTCAAAGTAGGCTTGGCCCTCCCTTTGGCAAACATGGCCAAATCAGGGCCTAAAGCTGAAGTATAATACTCAATCAGTACCTTGTCCAAAGGTTTATCAGCTTCAGAATTTTTTTTGAGATATGCTGCAAACCTTTGTGTGAAACTGTGCACCTTTTCCTTTCTCTCTTTCTTCAAGGCGCATAGTCCTTTCATGAGGGTTGCATGAGTCTTTTGAATTGCATACTTACTTCTGAAAATTCTCTCGAAGGTATCCCAATCAGGGATAGAGTTAGCAGGCAACCCAAAATACCATGATGCTGCAGCTCCTTTAAGGGTATGCGGAAAAAGTCTGCAAACTACATCCTCGTACTCCCCAGCCCTCAACCCTTCTATCGCCAAGTAAAAACTTTGCAGGTGATCATCTACTAGTATCTTCTCATTTGGGTCGAACTTGGGCAGCATCTTTTCAAAGGATTGAGGTAAATCATGTAGCGGAGGCGTTAGATTTAAAGGTGATCTGGCTCTCCAGGCAGGTGGTGGATTTGGTGGGTTGGGTGGTGGATTAGCATTTACTCCTGCCATGAGTCTGGGTGGAGAGTGAGGAGGTGAGCCAATAGGAGTATGAGCAGGAGAATTGTGAGGGGTATCTGGGCCTTCATTCAAAGGTAGTACAACTTTCTGTAAGGCTGTTTCTACAAGTTCTTCCCAGTCTCCACCCAGCACTGAGTCTTCTACTACAGGACGATCTTTCTTTTTATATTCTCTTCTGGGCAATTCAGGGATGATTGGCAATCCTCCAATCTTCTTTACATATGCCCTGGTGTGTCTTCTCAGGTCATTAACAACTTCGTTGCCAACAGAATATAGATGTTCTCTATTCCTTTCTTCCGAAACTAGATTATGAAGCCCACTGCTTTCAGAACTGTTACCCATGGAATAATCTCGGGAAAACGGGTTTCCTCGACCAGCCATGCACTGGCAGCCCTCCTTCTAGCGCCAAAACTGTTAAGGCCTGGAAATTTGCAGGCAACAACAGCAAGGGATTCTCCCCAGTCAACGTTCCCAACTAGCCCGTGACTGTTTGGTATAGGGAATCCATCCAGTTTGCGGTTCGGCTACCGTAGGTCAAAGTAACAAAAACAAAGGTTTTACCGGTTGCGGCCTGGTCACCCGTGTATTTTGTATTTTTTGACTTAAGTATGATATGCAAGTGCCTAATTAACAATGCAGGGTGATAAAGATGCAAAGAGTAGTCACAATGTGATGCGCAGGTTCTTACCTCTCGTCTTTGAACTCATAAGCATCCAAATCATGCAAGAAAATAAATGCTAACTAAACTATCTCTAAAGAGCTGGGTATTCATTCATGAGTAATGCACCCTTGTTCATGTGTTGTGGCAAATCACAGATAGTTGTTCTTATAACCAAACATATAAACATGAAGAAAAGTATATATGATAAGATAGCTCATCAACAGTTAAAAATTTCATTACTCATAGTGGAAAAGACGTCATAAAGGTATTGAGGAACATTCAGACAAGAACATAGGTTCAAGAAATTAGAACGCTCTTACAGTTAATGAGGCACAGCTGAAAACGAAATAGTTCACATTCAACATTGCTCATTTAATCACATCGACATATTCCACACAGCACTTCCTCCACCAGGCAAAATTTGCAGTCTCTGGTTGTAAAATGAAATAGTTCCTCTTACAAGCATTAAGTTACAAGTTTTTCCAGGGAAAAAGCCCTGGTAAATTCTAACTTTCCAGTATTTAAACTCAAACAGTAGATCGTTTGGGCTCCCCCCCAAACGTGTGACTTTTTGGTTCTTCCAACGTTTCATATCCCTCTCTCCATCTTTTCTTCGTATGCTCATGATCAGTTGAGTAATTGCTGGACCTTTCAGATCTGCGTTTTCTGTTGCTTTTGATTTTTTGTCTTTTCCTTCGCTTGTCTCCCTTGCGACTCTGCCGGTTTCGATTTGATTTTTTACAAACTGTCAAGCTACGCCTTCACACCGTGATCGCCCCAACAGTCCCTGCAATCAATTACTGTGCATCATTTGTTGGAATGGCATCTTAAAACATTAACTTAAACCACCTGAAATGGCTAATCCACAAGAAAACGGCCAGGTGCATCCCTTGATCTGAGAATTTTAATAAACGGAAGAGTTTTGACTAAGCCTCGAGCGAGAAAGTTCTAAATCGGAAGTTGGAAGGATATCGACATCGGACGCGAAAAGGCTTTCCTAGCCGCAACGGCGGAAAAGGAAAGGTTAAGGATACGCGACCCGCGGGCGGGAAAGCTTCTCAATCGACAGTCGGAAGGTTTTACACTTCGGAAGCTTAATCACTTTGGGAGCCGCAACGGCGGAAGAGACAAGGGCTAAAGACACGCGAAAAGCGGGCGGGAAAAGCTTTAGTCGGTAGTCGGAAGATATTTACATCGGAAGCTGAATGACTTTCCCAGCCACAACGACGGAAAAGGAAAGGTTAAAGACACACGCGACTAAAAGACTGATAAGCATCGGTAGTCGGAGCACTTTGTACTTCGGGTGCTTAGCTGCTTTAGGAGCCACAACGGCGGAAGAGGAAAGACTACGACTTCCGATTGAACAAAAAATGACGCCCGATCAATAGAAACTCTTAAGTGTTCGGACAGCTTTAAAATTCAACAGCGGTCAAAATCCATTTCACCTTCGAAACAGGGGCCCATCAAAGAACAATTAGCAAAACTTAACTTAAATCTACGACCCGCGGCAAAATTCAAACACAAACAACTTCCGGAGACAAGCTGCAAGTAAATCGTTAAAATCATCCAAAATTAAAACATGACCAAGAATCCACGGATAAAACGACTTGAAGCAACCTTCAGTCATGAGGAGGGGACCAAAATTTTAAGAAATTTGGGGAGAACAGTTGCAGCTGCAACAAAGCAATAATAACCATAACACAATATAAAATGCTGAGTCATAACCATGCAATAAAATCCATCTGAGACACCATCTATCCAATGAGAAAGAACTAATATAACACTGGGCATCCATGACTGCTCTGAAATAACATAAATGGCTACATCGGTCCTCAAATCTGAGTGTCTTGAGACTCAGTTTTGACATGGGAGAGTACAATAGTCCACTGATACAAAAATGATCCATCGAAACTGCTCATCTCAGCATCTCGTATGTAAGAGATCTGGCTGAAAAATGTACTGTGTCTGAAAAATAGAATATGGTAGCCTGGCTACTATATATGTGATAACAGGTTTTACTGCTGCCATTGGTGCTCATTCTATCTCTGAGGAAGTTGCGGGGTTTTCTCCTTTATGGTTTCCCCGAGGAAAATTCTTTGTGTCTCTTGTCTCTTGTGATTTTTGCTGTGCATGTTATTCTCTCAGATAAGATCCTAGATCATATTGCTTAAATGATAAAAATCTAACAAACTGGACATCCCTGCTCACAATGATCCTCTTGCGAGCAGGAATGTAAAGTTTGTATGCCTTAGAAGTCTCGCTATAGCCAACAAGTAACCCCTTCTCTCCAGAAGGGTCCAACTTCTTCCTAGTGTCAGCATGAACATGACAATAGCAGACACCGCCAAATATGCGAATGTGACTCACATCTGGCCAAGTGCTTGTGATGACCTCCTCTTGTGTCTTCCTCCCCAAAGCTATGTGGGGACATCCGTTCTGAATGTACACTGCAGTCTTGTATGCCTCGGCCCAAAAGAATAGTGGTAATCCTTGATTAAATAACATGGCCTTGGCTGCTCCTACCATAGTCCTGTTCTTCCGCTCTGCAACTCCATTCTGCTGCGGGGTATGGGGCACTGTGTGCGCCTTCTTGATCCCCTCTGCTGAACAATACTCCATGAACTCATTGGAGGTGTACTCACCCCCTTTGTCTGTCCTCAACACCCGAATCTTCTTTCTTGTTTGGTTCTCCACGAGAGTCTTGAACTCTCGGAACTTCTGAAAGACCTCTGACTTGGCCTTCAAGAAATAGATCCAGGTTTTCCTGGAATAGTCATCAATGAAGGTTACACAATAACTGTAACCACTGAACAAATGGACACTCATAGGTCTGCATACCTTTGAATGCACCAAGTCCAAGGGCTCCTTAGACTTGTGCTCACTCTATGGGAAAGGATTCCTGATGTTCTTCCCCAAAGCACAACCCTTGCAGTGGTTATGCTTCTCCTCCTATACTTGAGGAACTCCAATGACAACTTGTCTCAAGTGCCTTAGTGCTCCATGGTGTAAGTGTGCCATCCTCCTATGCCACAACTCACCATGATTGCTGCTGCTACTGTTGACTAGAGCCTTTGCAGGCTCAAAGTGTAGTTTGTACACTTTCCTGCTCCTCCTACCAATCACCCGATCCAAGCTCCTATCTGACCCCTTGGGTCTGATATATACTCTATGGTCACGGAACTTCACCTGATATCCCTTCTCCTCTAGAGTGGAGACTGATATAAGGTTTTTGGTCAGTCCTGGAACATATAACATATCAACAAAATTGAGGGGTTTCCCAAACTCCCTCTCAAATGAAACAGTGCCAACTCCCTGCGCTTGATACCGCGCGTCATCACCCAGCTCAACGTGGATTCGTGTTCCACCCTCCTGCAAGTCTTTGAAGAATCTCTTATGTCCAGTCATGTGACTAGATGCTCCACTGTCGATGTACCATATACTGCTCCCTGTGGTGCTTTCCATGCAAGCTATCAAGCATACCTCCTCATCGAAGTTACTGCTAAAATCCTCCACCTCTACAGATCCAGCTATCTGAGTGTTACTCTTCTTCTTCCTGTCTGGGCACTAGGAGGCAAAGTGCCCCTGCTTGTGGCAGATAAAACACTTAACCTTTGATACGTCAAGGTTCTTTTTGCCATCCTTCTTCCTCTTTGCCTTACCCTTGCTCTTCCCTGTCAGGGCTAGAGCCTTCTCATCCACAATCTGTGGGGCATTGCTGGATAAGCCAAATCCTTGACCCATGCGGGTCTCCTCCTGCACAAAGTCATCCTATAGTCTCTCCCAATTAGGGAGCTTCTCCCTAGCCACAACACCTTTGACAAAGGTGTCCCGTGGCTTAGAGAAGCCATTAAGGGCTATTCGAACTAGCTCCTCATCCTCAATCTTAGAGCCAACAGCTCCAAGCTCATCCCTGATCTGTGTGACCTTGTGAGATAAGGCACCACTCCTCCCTTGGCCATCTTGGTGTTGCGCATCCTCTCTTGCAGCACCATCTTTCGATTCTCGTTCTTGCTTTGGTACAAACTTTCCAAAGCTTTCCACATCTCTAATGTGGTCTTCTTCCCGGAAAGGTGAGGGACTATGTGGTCCTTCACCCCATCGAAGATGATCAACATGGGTTTGGAATCAATCTTCTTCCAAGCTGCTAAGTCTGTCGGATCTGTGGGTGCAACCTTTGTGGAGTCAATGTGCTCCTCTACATCACTGACGTCCAGGATCCTTCTAATCCTTTCTTTCCATGTAGGAAAGTTTTGAGAACCCTAGAGTCTATCCTCAACTCTCAACTGTACAACCATCCTGAAGTGTACTTGTGAAACCCTAGATCTGTAATCTAGGTTTGTGTCTTTAAATAGATCTGCCCTCGATCTATTACTGCTGCTGCAAATCTCTCCACTTTACTTCACCAGAGCTCTGATACCATGTAAATTTTCCTTTAATATTCAACTAGGGCTAAACAGTGTATTCAAATTTCTACTGATAATCACACATGAATATCTTTTACAAGTATGCAACGAAATATAAAGAACTGAGAAATAAATCACAACATCACATCACAAAATAGACACTTATTTTGGGTATGGAAACCCCCAGAAAGACCCAAGATGGGAAAACTAATGCAACAATCAGATATAGATTTTTTTATGAGAAAAATATGGAACTTTTACAATCACTGCTAATTCCCCAAACTTCGTGATGAAACCGTACCCGGCAAAATCACCAAGAAAAACCTAGCGAAACCTCCAGCCCCTCTGCGTGACTATACGGCCAAGTGTACGACCTCCCACATGTGCAGATCCGTATGGTTGTACCACTGTATGATTGCTGTATGGAATCCATACGACCTGTACGGTAGCTGGACGGAATTTGTATGGTCTGTACGGCCTTCCTCTGCAACTGCTGCCTGTCGATCCGTGTGGCCTCTGTCCTTCCTGGTAGCTTGGTGATCATGTTCTCTCGTTCCTTTGTCTTCCCTGCTAAATCCTTTGTCTGACTTTTTCTCCATGTCTGTATCTTGTCTCTGTCAGAATACAAGTGTATGTCTTCTCAACCAATTGACCTCTCTNATTTCACTTTCACTTAAAGTCAATAAATAATTAGATCACTTTAATTATTTTCCAAAGTAAACTTAGGAAAAATAATTAAATACAACTGGTTTCCTGTTTTAGAGTCTTCTTACATGTAGGAAGACCTTCCTTGTTGCTGCTAATCTAACAATATATACCAATATACACTTAATAATACTATACAACATATATGATACTATATCATATCAATATATATCATCAAATATATATATTATATACTTACTATATTACATACGTACACACTTTTACATATCGTATATACAAAATATCACATACACGTAATACTAATAATTATTGCATATAATAAGATGCATATTACAGTATTTACAAAGATACATACATCTACACACACGCTATAACACTTACACTATGTACACACTATACACTCTGTATATACATATATTATTGGCATATACATCAATATATATATATATATATACACACAATGTAATACCGTATTATTAGTTTATACATACCATATCTTATAAATAGATATTTTATGATACATATACATAAACAATTAAACAAATGAAATAAGTAAAACAGTTGTGGGGTTGGGGCTGCGTTCTCTTCAGGGAGACGCCCTTTCCAAACACCATACCAATTAATTAATATATATGAAAACAATTGAATGGGGGTCTTGTTCTCTCCAGGGAGATGTTCTTTCCAAACACCATACCAATTAATTAATATATATTAAAACAATTGAATGGAGGTTGTGTTCTCTCCAGGGAGACGCCCTTTCCAAACTGGCAATCCAAATCATTAAAACTTTCACAAAAAGAGGCAGCGTTCCCCAAAGCTCTGCATATACACTAATATATGAACAAACCAATGCGTTTGGGTCTGCAGATACAATAACATAGATCATATACATAACAGTTAAATTGCATAGCTCTTGAGGCTGACATTCCAACCAATTACATAAGCTAAATAAAACATTCATCAATCAACCAGATTCTGCTCTCTCTATATTTCATTGAGCAGAGAAGATACTATGCTTATCTACATAATTCCAAAAACTAAGAGCTAAAGCCTTTGAACAAACAATCATAGCACAAAACATTCCAAATTCATAAACACTGAGTTATGATCTGTAGAAGGCTAGGGTCGTGGACTGTTTCCCTTTGTGAGGGTTTTAACCACGTAAAACATTGGTGTGCTGATCTAAGATTGGTTTATGGAAGCAGTTGCTTAAGGTGTTCAACCTGTGTGGAAATACCTTGTTTTAGTTGAATGTTAGGGCCACAAGCAAAGATCGAACAACACATCACCAACTCCGTGTTTAAAATTCTCTATAATAATTTTTTTTTTAAAGAATGTTGTCTAACTACCATAAAAACATTGTGCTACAAAAAGTGACAATAAAATTTATGAGCATCGAAATTTTCTTCTGAAGGGTTCTCTATACATATTCAATGTTTACAGAGCACGAATGGAAAAATTCTTGTTATACTAATTAAAGGTGTTTTGCAGGGAAGTGAGAGGTTACTTTTGCTGGTATCAGATTGTTCAAACTCATGGATTAGAATTGGAGGGCCTGATGATGAGAAGGAGACTGAAATTGCTTCTCAAGGTGGTTCTAATATGGTTGGGACTTGTCCATGGGTAAGCAGTTTTTATTTTCTACAGTGCGTGAGATATAGGCAATTCACCTAAAGTTTTCCCTCTGCAAGTTGTGAGTTATCTAGCTAATTCTTGATCTATTTAGTTAATTTGGCACAGAAAGTTCACAAACATATGAACTATACAAATGGTGTCAAATCAATGAACTGAATGGTTTCCCTATGCATAATTGTACTGCATGCTATTACTTTTATTTAGTTGCATGCTTTTCATTAAGATACTCTCATTGAGTAGTGTAGTATAGAAAATTTATGTGTCTTTTACATTGTAACTTCTTTGAGCTAGTCCTTTTTTGGACAGATGACAAATAATTCTACTGTTTTAACTTTTAATCTATCATGCAGTTATGTAGTAATACAATATTGAGCTTAAAGAAGACATAGAGGGGGTGAACCTCCTCATCTTTGTAATTCACATCCAAGTAAACACTTGGGTTATCCTATACCAAGTCAATAGAGTTATTGATATTCAACAACTTCATAACCTTTTTGTTTGCCCCTTGAAACTTTAGTAATTCAAGCAAAAGAATCAACACTTTTACCTTGGCCAATTCGTGGGTTAAATCAAAAGTCGGAAATGAACTTGCAGCAACATCTTTGGATAGATAACTACTGTTTGTTGCTTCTTCTAGACTCTATCATGGACGTGTTCAGGCTGATTTACACTTGGAGGTTTCTGACTTTGTATTCATGCATACACATCAGTTTAAAATTTAGCAACCTTCTCCATATGCACAGCCTGAATTTGCTTTTGGAAGGGGATGGCATGCTGCTAGAGCCTGCAATAATCAGATTTGTCATTCATCTCTCGCTTTAACGCTGGCACATCCTCATAGGCAAGGAAATGAGATCTCTGCTGTGATCCCCTTACATGTAAATCTGATCATAACCTTCAGTTACTGTATTTATGTATGAAACATGTAGCTCTACTTCCTCTTGCTCTTCACATAAATGTGCTACTTGCAAGAAAAAACTGCAAGAATCCTCTCTATGAGGAAGTATACATGCCCTAAAATAAAATAAAGATGAAGATGATGTAAGATTATTCACCTTAGCTACTTGGACTCAATCAGTATTCTAAGCAGTCATCACCTGATGCTGAAACAAAAACTGCAAGGGGCTGAACCCTCTAAACATATCACCACTCAGTTAGCCACAAGAAGACCACCCTGAGTCACAACATCAATCAAACACCTCATCCTTGGGGGCGGTACATACATCCCTCTAGACCAATGGATAACCCCCTCTCCACCATACTTGGAACACAGGAAAGACCGCATAATCTGCTCAAGCTGCTGAAACTGCCTCTTGTTAGGGAATCGCCAAGAGGCCTAATAGACGGAGAGAAGCCTGAAGAATGCATCCAACCACAGACAACTGCCTAGCAAACGGAAGGTCCTGATGGTGCCAAATATGTAACTTGCTTTGAAGTCTCTAAAGACACTAATCCCACATGGCTTTGAAAAATTTTCAAACCCCAACCCGGTTTCAAGTTTTCTTTTTCACATAGAATTTAATGCCCATGACTGCAAATTAGCTTCTCATGCATAAAAACTTAAAATTGATTTGAAACATTTGGAATTTTTTTAACACTTTAAAGATTCAGAAAATAAAAGACAGTCACACCACAAATTTTTACCTCAAACATTTTTTACCAAACTTGGTGCAGGATAAAACCCCGAAGGGAAAACCTGATATGAGAGAGATTTTTATTTTCAGAGACAATTTACAAATTCAGAACAATACTTATCTCAACTTTTCATCTCAAAAAGCGTGCCAAACTCAGCGTAAATTCTGTACCCTTCTGACAGTAGTATGACTGTACAACCCACACATTCCAGTCACTAAAGCTGCTGTATGCCTTGGAAAATGTGCCCAGAAATTCACTTTCTCGATTTCTGTGCCTGTACGGCCTGAATTAAATGCTGTACGGCCTGCCTGGGAATTCACACCACTTACAGCAGAAATCTTCTCGATTTATGTGCCCAATCTGCTTCTGTACGACCTCCTCAAAATCTGTGCCCGATTTTCTGCTGTACAGTCTGCAACAAATGCTTTCTCTGCTGCTGTATGGTTTGCAATAAATGCTGTAGCAAACTGTCTTGAAAAGCGTGCCCTTCTTGGAAATCATGCTCTTACTCAGCCTCTTCAATTTCTGTGAAAGGGTTTCTTCTCTCCTCTTTGTCTTCTCGACCTATCTTCTCTTCTTCTCTTGCTCTCCAAATCTCTTGGTAACAATGAATGAGAAATGAATGCCTTTCCCTAGTTTTGTTCATGGCAACTAACTCCTTTTAATCCAATGGTTAGGATTAAATATTGACTTGGTGAGATCTGGGGCCCTCATTAAATGCTCATACTTTTTCTCATTAAATGAAATTAACTCACTTTCATTTAAATAGTTAATGAGACATTTAAATATTTTACCCACCTTTAATTCTCATAAAGTCGATTTAAGATTATAACCAAGAACCAACTTTATAAATGACTTTAAAAAATATAAAGTGTTTCTCACTTTTATAAAGTGACTAGGGACCTCATTTAATGTTTGTCCACCCCTAGGAATCACAAGGTGAACAACACTTGCCTTGGTACATTTTTTTTCAACAGTCCCTCTTACCAAGGAAAGTGTTTCTCACAACCCCCAATTTGTCTCTAAAGTGGATGAACTTGCCTCTCCCCAAAGATTTTATTAGAAGGTCTGCTACCTGTTCCTCAGTAGAAATGTACTATAAATCCACAACACCTCTCTGAACATAGTCCCGGATGAAGTGATATCTGATCTCTATATGCTTTGACCTGTCATGGAACACTGGATTTTCAGAAAGCTGGATGCAACTCTGATTGCCACAGTAAATAACCGTGGGCCTCAGCTCCTGATAAAATAAGTCCAACAACTTGCGAAGCCACAGTGCTTGACAACTAGCCTGACTGGATGCCATGTACTCAACCCATGCAAAACTCAAAGCAACATACTTTTGCTTTTGACTTAACCACGACACTACTCCCGATCCCAAACTGAAACAACAACCGGAAGTGCTCTTTCGGTTCGTCACACTGCCTGCCCAATCCGAATCCGTGAAGCCAACCAAACTAACACCATCTGACCTCCTGTAGTCCAGATCATAATCCAATGTCCATGCAAGGTACTTCAACACATGTTTTGCGGCTATCTAGTGCACTCTCCTAGCCTCCATCATGAGCTGTCTGAGAGTGTTCACCGCAAAACACAAATCTGGTCTGGTGTTAATGAGATACATCAATGACCCTATGAGCTGACACTATAAGGTAGGATCCACCAACTCTCCCTTAGAAGCATGAAGCTACTTCCGGTTGGTGATCATGATTCATAGGTGTGACCATCGGTCTGCAACCCTCCATTTGAAATCTCTTCAGAGCATCGACTGCATACTTTCCTTGTCCCATGAAAACATGACCAGGCTCTTGCCAAACCTCCATCCCCAGATAATAATGCATCAACCCAAGATTAGTCATCTCAAATTCTGAAGCAAGATCTCTCTTGCAAGCTGGAATAAAGTGCTCCTCACCTATGATTAACAAGTCATCAACATATAACATAAGTATGAGCGGATCACCTCCAACCACAATGAAGTATAGGTTGGGATCAACCTCACTCTTCTAAAATCCTATTGGCAACAAGTAAGAGTCAATCCTCGAATACCAAGCTCTAGGAGCTTGCTTCAGTCCATACAAGGCCATTTTCAGCCTGCACACATGAGAATCTCTCCCATGGATCTCAAAGCCTTGTGGCTTCTCCAAATACAACTCCTCCTGTAGAAGACCATTAAGAAATGTGGTCGTTGCATCCATTTGGTGTATCTTTCAACCCATCTCTGCTACTATGGAGATCACTGCTCTGATCGAGGAATACCGAGCAATCGACGCAAAGGTCTCGTCATAATCAACTCCCTGTACCTATGAAAACCGACACGCCACAAAACGAGCCTTATACTCCTCAATGCTGCCATCTGCAACATGCTTGATTTTGTAGAGCCACTTGGAAGTCACAACTGACTTCCCCTCTGGTCTTGGAACTATCTTCCACACATCATTCTTCATGATGGAATTGTACTCTTCCATCATGTAATCTCTCCACACTTGATGTGCAGCTGCCTCCTCAAAAGTTGAAGGCTTTGACTCACGAAGGCTAGGCACCACTGCCATATAAATGGAAAATCTCTTTGGTGCTCATAGGTATACTCATCCATTATACTGATGGCTCTACATCTGTTGTTGTTTGGTCTTCTTCTATGCACAAATCCTTAGTATGGCTAGGTGCTTACTTCTTCTCTTATTCTTCATTCTCATCTTTCTTCAATTTCTCTCTATGCTTTTAAGATAATACTTGTCCCATTGCTTTGGCCAACTTTTGTACTTAGCTATGTGATACTCTCGAAAAGGTAAGACTGTGTATGCCTCCCCAACAATTGTTAGATATTCTTGATATCGAAAGTGGTGTAGTTTTTTCCAAAACTTAGCAAGCATTTCATCATGTCTTTGATTTTCCTGCTCCTTCCCCTTGATTAAGTCTCTCAGTTTCCTAAGCATCCTCTCCTTGGAAATATTTTGTCCATCTCCCATATCCCTCAATGTCTCACCGACCAACACTGATTTCCTATAGTATCCTTGTCTACTGGGTTTTGGATGATTCTTATGTGGAGTTTGCTTGAGTTTGCCAAATACTTTCAGATCTCATACATAAAGATTTCTAACATTGGGAGTTATACTAAATCTTTTATTTACATAAATCATGCACAAAGTTACCAAAACTAATTGAGTTTAAAATGATGGTTACATTGTTCCAATAGACCCAAAGAATTCAGACTTACATGGATAAACTTAGACATGTTACTGGCTGTAGATAACAATCCCCGGTGAAACTTCCTCTTTGGTGAATCGATGTGGCCTGAAATTGATTGGTTGGATTCACAGCTCTCCTTTGGAATGTGCAACACTCTCTTAAGCCACGATTCAAACTGAAAATGTTTCCAAATAGCTGATGCTTCCAGATGGAGTATATTAGTCCCAACCTCCTCATGTATTACCTCCATGCTGATTTATGCATTCTAGTGATGGAATACGACCTCCCCACAAGTGTCACGATCTCTTAGACCAGTTGAAAGTGGCAGCAATACATCCTGACCTTCAATAGGAGTACCTAGCAGTTAGTCCTCAGCTCACACAATTCTCTTTCTGAAATGGACAACACAACTATTGTTCTACCATCTGATATATATCTAGAGTGGCCCAACTAGGAGTAATACACTTCCCAAAAGGATTGTATAGGCAGTTACAATGAAGACCAATTGAGATCACTATCTCTACTCATGTCTCATAGCCTTTACCACAAGTATCGATGCCCACAAATGAAGTGTTAACACCCAACAATGAGAATTTGATTGTCTAACACTCAATTCGATCTTACCACAACAGTAATATTGTCTAGTAATAAGGGTCACACCTAGCAAGAAGGAATAACGACTCACAATATTATATCTCTTCCCAAGTATAAAGAAATGGTGTTCACAAACAACAATATAAGTGTTCAGCCCCTCTTAAAAACCTTCCAACGTTTTCTGCATATCAACAGAAAGGGCTCTAGGACAGTGGATGCAACCCCCCCACGCTCTAACAACCTGCAGAAACGAAGATTCGACCATCTTGTAGCTCTTACGTCCCTCCACCAGTGATTTTGGTCCCTTCGATTGTCTCACGATCTACACAATCCTTTGGGTCTTCCCCATAAGTGGTGTTGTCTGCCAATTGCACACCAGCAGCAGAAATCTTCCGAAAGCTGTCTCCTCACTTGAGAAAGTGGGAGAGGTGTGACCTTGGGGGAAAGCACAGAGCTAGGTATTGTCACCTACTCCTAGCTCCTCCGTTTAGGGTAACTCCTAACGAAGCCAAGGGGGGTAGTCCCTAACAAAGAGTTTTCTATGGCTCAATGTTTTAAGTTAATTTTTAGATGTTTTTGGATGCGAATGGGTGTTGTTTAGGAGTTACTATGATTTAAAATGATTAATATTAGGGGGATGATGATTAATCAAAGCAATCCACGTTGCTAACAAGAGATCACACAGATAAGCAAAGATTCCAAACTTATAACTTAAGCATTCAAATATAATCAATTGAAATGGCCCATAGACAGTTGATCAAGATAGAAAATTAATCAAATATAACAAAGGACCATTGCCTTATGGAGTCAAATAAATGCGTGAAATAAAGTCTAGGAATCAAGCTAGTGAGTATTAAGTTTTGCAAGTGCTCTTGGTAGATTTTAAAAGTTTTGATAGTGGTCTTGCTTAGAGTGTCAACAAAAGTTTGTCAAAGCCGGGAGACTCTTCTAAGTTCCATCCGTTGAAGACATGTCGGGCCCGCCCAGTATCCCAGGCTGGTATCGCCAAGATTGACCAGCTAGCCGAGAATCTAAGACAGCGGGAGGTTTCGGCGCCTCTACTAGGAAGTACTTTGGAAGCATCTCTACAACGTCAGTGCGTTGGTTACGGCTGGTTAAGTATTATTAAATTACTCTTGTAGGGTTTAAAGATCCAGTGCCGTTTCTGGGTATTCTGATATGGGATCGGTCAGAGCATACTCCGGCAAGGAGGGGAGGGAGTTAATTAATTAAAAGAGGTGTGTGTGTTGAAGGTTTTATTAAGTTGATTAATTAAGACTCTCCGACAGAGAGCGCTCTTGACCTTGTCTTATGACAGTGGTTCAAGAGACTTAGCTAATCTAGATGAGGCTAA
>LPNX010618000.1:130886-169698 GCA_001517045.1 Pseudotsuga menziesii | reverse complement strand
AAAAGGGAAAAGAAGAAGTTTGAATGAGAGCAAAAGAACAAGGCAAAAGAAGGCTGAAATAAAAGGAAGCGGAGGGGAAGAAAGAGGGAAGGCAAAGAGAAAGTCAAAAATAAGAAAAGGGAGGAATAGGACAGCGAACTAAGAAGTTAAGGGATGGACAAAATTGAAGAAAACGGGACAGCGAACAATGAAATAAGTGGTTGTCATAAAAAGTGCAAAATGGGACAGCGAACAATGAAATAAGTGGCTGTCATAAAATGTGCAAAACGGGACAGCGAACCATGAAATAAGTGGCTGTCATAAAAAATGCAAAACGGGACAGCGAACAAAAAGTAAAAGAAATGACCAAAAACAAGGTTAAAGGAAGCCCAAAAACTAGGGCAAAAAGAGGCAAACAAGGGAAGAAAGCTAGGGCACACTAGGGCTGTCCAAAATGGAAAAAATGGATGGTAAAAGAGAGAAAAAACGGGGCAGCGATGAAGAAAAAGTGAGAAAAGGCAAACAAGTCAAGGAGGAAAGGGGCTAGCAAGCAAGGAAACAAAAGAAGTCAAGGAGCAAAGGGAGAACTAGAGGAAGAAAGTTCGGTAACCAAGAAAGTGTTTAAATTTATGAAAGACTTTGAGATGGAACTTTGGAGGAAGATCTCCTTGTTTTTTCCTCTTGGAAAAGCCAAACTCTCTGTAGGTCCTGAAAGTCAACAATGTTAGAAGGTTCTTATGATGATGGAGATGAGTTTGATATAGCTGAGCTCGCACCCTTCTCCAAATGGCGAGATTTGTAAAGACAATCCAACTTGATACCCAATGAGATCAAACAATAAAAACTAGTATGCTAGGAATATGCAAATCAAGATCAATACTTCATATAACTGAATATTTGTACCCATCTAGATTATGATAAACTTTGCATAATAAACCAACTTGTCAGCGGCAAATGGTAAATCTTATGTTCTAATAATAGACTTCTAAAGCTAGTTGTTTGATTCAACACATAAATAACGAATTGAAAGCATGGAAAGAGGTCACTTCATAGAACACATCCACCAATGAAGAGACAATCCTGTAGACCTCCAACGTCGAAAAGCTTTATTCAATAATATAATGATTACAATTTTTGCAGAGTTTCTATGCCCAAAAGTCCATCATAATAGAGCTAAAAGAGCCTCTATTTAGCAAATGAGAGAGTGCTAAAACCCTAAAACCAAAAAACCAACCCTAACTAGCTTAGCCACCTAACAAAGAGCCCAGACCTAAACCGGAGAACTGAGAGTGAGAGGAGGCCTCCACCCAAGCAAGGCGCCCCACTCCAAACCTGTGCATTGAAAACAAGCCAAGGATGAGGCCACACGTGTGAGTCTGGATGTAGGTAAGCTCATCCTTTAGGTCTGGCAGGAGCCTGAGCTAGGTTTGGGAAGCCCGCTGATGGTGTAAGCTTCAGTCTTCACCTCGATCAAATCACCGGACCAATGAGAGCTCTCCATCTCATCTTTAGCTGGAGATGACATGTCTGATAACTGATAATAAATTAATTGCTCTCTTAATGATGACTGAAGCTGAGTTATGATAACTCCAATCGTCATAAGTGTTCCATGAGATGTCATTTAGCCTTTTATTTTAGTAAATTTGGATTAATTTGGAGAGTTTTATTTTTCTCCAAAATAATCATTTTTTTTAATAAAAATCATTTTTTAATAAAAAATATTTTTTACTAAAAATCATTTTTTTACTCAAAACTGACTTTTTTGAGTAAAAAGGCATTATGTGTCCGATTGCTGATCTAAAAGTTGGCTCTGACTGGCTGGCTGATCAAGAATGATTTTTGGCTTAAAGTTAGAGCCTTCAATCACTGAATCTTGAGTCCAAATCACGAACGGGTTTTTTCCATTTAATTTATGGAAAAATTAACCCAAAAAACTTAGGAAAAGTAATTAAAAATTTAAAAAAATAAAAATAAAAAATTTCATTGTTCGAAAAAAACTTTTTCGAAATTTTTTTATGTGTCCAGATGACTTAGGGCATGACCATGATCTATCTAAATAATGTCTAGTAGGCTTATAACACTCAGTTGGGCTCTAATAACCCCCCAAGGCCCAGAATTCAACATCGGGCATTCCAGCTTTGGAGGAAGCGGGAGAAAACCTCATCAATTATACTCAGCTGAAGGCAGAGCATAATTGTCAGGGGCAAAAAACTCCGTGGAATACCCTATTTGAGATTCTACGTCTCAGGAGATCGAACCACTCAAAAATATCCTACTAACACATTTTATTACAAATCCCGCGGGGCCATGGTCAAAATTATTCAAATAAAAAGGTGACTAGCCAATATTGGCTAGACAAGCAGACGGATCGACTAATACACTAGAATCAGACTTTGAACAAGTCTGTCAACCGGCGGCTCCTCAGGTAACCCAACTTATGGTACAAAAAGTTGGATAACATCTGGCTCCAACTGCGGGACGTGTGCTCGATCTAGTCTCTTATGCAAGGAGAGCATACGAGAACCCCAAAATCTCTGGTTTCCATATCCTGTAAAAACATCTCAACTTGACAAGAAAACCTTAGTAGCACAAGTTTTATGAAAAAGAGCCAATGATCCAAAAGTTGTTTTATTCAAAGAAAAAACTTCACTGAAAAATTTATTTATTTCTAAGTACATAAAGAAAATGCTAAAGTAAACGCTCACTTTAATGAGCCTATTTTCCTACTCTAAGCATGATACACAAAAGGTTAGGTGTAATCATAAATCCAATGTAACCACCTAAGCATTTTATTAATGTAAAAAGGTTTTTCCTTGCCTTTGGTTACCAGCCAAAGTAAGGACACAATTTCCAGAAAATGCAAACCTGCATGATGATCCAGAATGGGCGGGCTGGATGGGGAATCATAGGCATGAATAATGTCGTCAAACTTCTTCCCAAAATGGTAGGTGATCGCGCAGGCTGCTTCTACCCATGACTAGATAACGCTAATATACAAATCGAGATGATGCAGCAGGTCGACTACTCCATCATGCTGATCATCAAGGCTTATCAAATAATAACTCGTTGTATAAGCCCCAAGCTGCTCCAAAACATAAGGAGCATCTATATGTGAAGACAATGGTTGAGAAAAAACTTCAACTAGTTGTATCCCATCTGACTCTTCACCGCACTGCTTCTCCAAGTCCTTATTACAGATACTCAGATACAATTCCGACTCATCATAGGAAAACTCCAACTGCTCTTCTTTATAAGTCTCAGAATAACAACTCCCCATGCTGGACACATCATAGATGAGATTCTCAAAAATATTTTCAAAAGTATCATAGGTTGGATTTTCAATAAAAGTCCAATAGTCATCATCGTTATCTATGTCGGATATGAGAGATGCCTCATCACTGGTATCAAGTCCCTAGCTACACTCCTCATTCTGCTCAAAACAATCTTCTTCAAAAAGTTGGGTTTCAAAGATATCACATGGGACCCAACTTTCCAAATATTTGTCATCAGGTGGAGAGCATGGAGGACTCTCATCACATGAAACTTCTAAGATTGGATTTTCAATTAAAGTCTCGTAGTTGTCATCCATCTCAGAAGAAAGGGGTTCTTCCTCACTTGTATCAAATTCCTGGCTATATCCCTCCTCATGATCATAGTCATCTTCTTCAGAAAAAAGGTCACAAGGTAGTAAACCTTTCAAACTATCATCATTATGCTCATTAGTAGGATTAGTGCTAAAGTTTTCAGTGAGGTTCTCCAATTGTTGACTAAAATCTTCGACTTGACACTGGGTTTCTGTGGTGACAGGATGGAGCTGTCCAACTGCGTTAATGTACTCAGTCTCTCTTGAATATTGTTTTGCCTCTCTCCAACTTTCTCCAGAAATATCATGCATGTCATCTACATAGTTTATGTACTCAAGCTCGCTTGATGATGCTTTAGGACCACAACCCCCTGGAAAACCATGCTCCTAAATATAGCATGCATAATAGCAAGAAGACTGTTCATGAAGGTCTTCACATGCCCTACAAAATGGCGTGTAAGTTTCAACCACATTAGTGGCCTCTAGTTGATGAGGAGGCCTCTGTTCATGGTTGGGGTTCTTCCTCTGCCATGTTGGTTTTGCAGGGAAAGCTCTAGGAGGTGGCGGAGGTTGAGTTCTTTCCATTGTAATCACCCTATTTTGAATCTCCTTCAATTGTACTAAGTGTTTTTGTTCTGCTTCCTCCATATTTTTCTTCATCTCCCTTTTCATTTCAATCATTTGTTTTTCGTAGGCATCCTTCATAGCTGCTAAAGGATCCTTGTCTTTAGGTTCACTAATTTTCAAAGGAGTTGAAGACCTTCAATAACCCTGGAGGTTAGATTCACCAGATGACTGCATATTCTTATCAATTTTAATGGCCAAATTTATGAGCCTGAAGTAATGTGGTCGGATCCTTGTCTCTAATCTGGTACTGGATCTTGCCACTTAATGCTTCAATGTAATAATCCAAAGTGGAAGCTACAGGAGGAGCATAAGTAGCAGGGATGGAATTTGATAACTCTGTGAACCTATCGTTGAATTCATCCATGGTTTTCCTATCATACTTCTTTATGCTGGTCAAAGCTGCTACTAGATGTCTAGGCTCCTTTCTGCTGCCAAACTTTCCAAGGAAAGCAGCCTTGAAGTCTGCTAAGGTGGCGAAAGAATTGTCCGGCAAATTATCGTACCAGTTTCCAGCCATTCCATCCAAAGACGAGGCAAACAAGGTCATGTAAACATCTTCATGCCTATCAGTACCCCTGACATGGGCACCACAGTGTCTGGTGAAATTCCTGATATGCTGCTCAGCAGAGAGGGAGGCATCAGTGCCATTATATGTCGTAAGCTTGTCAATAGCCTTGTCAAGGATATCATGAGGATGACCTGCTATCTGAGCAAAGTTAAGTTGAGTAAAAAACTCACCCATTGAATTAAGGAAACAGTTATTATTTTGCAAATTTTCTAAGTTTTCTAGAAATAAAAGATGGATGTCTAAAACAAACTCAGATCCAAGTTCTGCAAGGATCCTGTGAGAAGATAGTTTGTTTAATCTCCTCCTTAAGGCCTTTTCGGGGTCAAGGATGAAATCGACCAAACCTACAGAGTTTCTTCTAGTAGAATACCTTGAGGTGTTAACTGACAGTGGAGTCCCCAGGTGGACTTAAGTCTAATTTCAGAGAGTGATTGGACTAAAAATCTACCAAAAAGGATAAAAAGGTAAAAAACTAAAAGAAACAAAGGTCGTCCAGGAACAAAAAGATTTGTCCCCGGCAATGGCGCCAAAAGATGTTGTCCGCCGATTGCACACCAGCAACAGAAATCTTCCGAAAGCTGTCTCCTCACTTGAGAAAGTGGGAGAGGTGTGACCTTAGGGGCAAGCACAGAGCTAGGTATCGTCACCTACTCCTAGCTCCTCCGTTTAGGCTAACTCCTAATGAAGCCAAGGGGGGTAGTCCCTAACAAAGAGTTTTCTATGGCTCAATGTTTTAAGTTAAATTTTAGATGTTTTTGGATGTGAATGGGTGTTGTTTAGGAGTTTCTGTGATTTAAAATGATTAATATTAGGGGGATGATGATTAATCAAAGCAATCCACGTTGTTAACAAGAGATCACACAGATAAGCAAAGATTCCAAACATATAACTTAAGCATTCAAATATAATCAATTGAAATGGCCCATAGACAATTGATCAAGATAGAAAATTAATCAAATATTACAAAGGACCAGTGCCTTATGGAGTCAAATAAATGCATGAAATAAAGTCTAGGAATCAAGCTAGTGAGTATTAGGTTTTGCAAGTGCTCTTGGTAGATTTTAAAAGTTTTTGATAGTGGTCTTGCTTAGAGTGTCAACAAAAGTTTGTCAAAGCCGGGAGACTCTTCTAAGTTCCCTTCGTTGAAGACATGTCGGGCCCGCCCAGTATCCCAGGCTAGTATCGCCAAGATTGACCAGCTAGCCGAGAATCTAAGACAGCGGGAGGTTCCGACACCTCTACTAGGAAGTACTTTGGAAGAATCCCTACAACGTCGGTGCGTTGGTTACGAGTGTTTAAGTATTATTAAATTACTCTTGTAGGGTTTAAAGATCCAGTGCCATTTCTGGGTATTCCGATCTGGGATCGATCAGAGCATACTCCGGCAAGGAGGGGAGGGAGTTAATTAATTAAAAGGGGTGTGTGTGTTGAAGGTTTTATTAAGTTGATTAATTAAGACTCTCCGACAGAGAGCACTCTTGACCCTGTCTTATGACAGTGGTTCAAGAGACTTAGCTAATCTAGATGAGGCTAATGCAGGGATTATGCAAACCTAGGATGCTCTCCAATAGAGAGTGCTCTTGACTTGTGTTTTTGCAAGTTCAAGAGTCTTACTTAAGAGTTAATTGATTAAACAATGTAAATAAAAAGCAAAGATGACTTATTAAACTCTCCGACAGAGAGCACTCTTAATCCACCTTATGGTGTGATTCAAGAGATTTAAGTAGTTGATTTACTTAGAAAGATAAACAATTTAAAAGAGTAATCAAATTAATTAATGAATTAGAAGTGATGGATTATCAATTAGTATTCTAAGCATAAGATGCAAATGATGATGAAAACAATCACATCTAATCTAAGCATGTAAAAGATGGATGCAACACAATTCTCCCCAAATGGGGGAGGATGGGAGTGGGAACTTAAAAACCCCACTCAAACAAAAGATGCTTTATTAAAATTATACAAATTGCCTTTAGGAATTTAATCCTTGAAAGGACTTTCAAAGGAAAGTATACAACTCTATTATTATTGCAACTTGCGTAAAAAGGAGAGTGATTTACTTTTACTTGGAGCTTTTCTTGAAACTTGCCAAATGGGAAAAGAAAAAGTTTGAATGAGAGCAAAAAAACAAGGCAAAAGAAGGCTGAAATAAAAGGAAGCGGAGGGGAAGAAAGAGGGAAGGCAAAGAGGAAGTCAAAAATAAGAAAAGGGAGGAACAGGACAACGAACTAAGAAGTTAAGGGATGAACAAAATTGAAGAAAACGGGACAGCGAACAATGAAATAAGTAGCTGTCATAAAAAGTGCAAAACGGGACAGCAAACAATGAAATAAGTGGTTGTCATAAAAAGTGCAAAACAGGACAGCGAACCATGAAATAAGTGGCTGTCATAAAATGTGCAAAACGGGACAGCGAACCATGAAATAAGTGGCTGTCATAAAAAGTACAAAACGGGACAGCGAACAAAAAATAAAAGAAATGACCAAAAACAAGGTTAAACGAAGCCCAAAAACTAGGGCAAAAAGAGGCAAACAAGGGAAGAAAGCTAGGGCACACTAGGGCTGTCTAAAATGGAAAAAAGGGATGGTAAAAGAGAAAAAACAGGGCAGCGATGAAGAAAAAGTGAGAAAAGGCAAACAAGTCAAGGAGGAAAGGGGCTAACAAGCAAGGAAACAAAAGAAGTCAAGGAGCAAAGGGAGAACTAGAGGAAGAAAGTTCGGTAACCAAGAAAGTGTTTAAATTTATGAAAGACTTTGAGATGGAACTTTGGAGGAAGATCTCCTTGTTTTTTCCTCTTGGAAAAAACCAAACCAAACTCTCTGTAGGTCCTGAAAGTCAACAATGTTAGAAGGTTCTTATGATGATGGAGATGAGTTTGATGCATTTGAGCTCGCACCCTTCTCCAAATGGCGAGATCTGTAAAGACAATCCAACTTGATACCCAATGAGATCAAACAATAAAAACTAGTATGCTAGGAATATGCAAATCAAGATCAATACTTCATATAACTGAAGATTTGTACCCATCTAGATTATGATAAACTTTGCATAATAAACCAACTTGACAGCAACAAATGGTAAATCTTATGTTCTAATAATAGACTTCTAAAGCTAGTTGTTTGATTCAACACATAAATAACGAATTGAAAGCATGGAAAGAGATCACCTCATACAACACATCCACCAATGAAGAAACAATCCTGTAGACCTCCAAAGTCGAAAAGCTTTATTCAATAATATAATGATTACAATTTTTGCAGAGTTTCTATGCCCAAAAGTCCATCATAATAGAGCTAAAAGAGCCTCTATTTAGCAAATGAGAGAGTGCTAAAACCCTAAAACCAAAAAACCAACCCTAACCAGCTTAGCCACCTAACAAAGAGCCCAGACCTAAACCGGAGAACCGGGAGTGAGGGGAGGCCTCCACCCAGGCAAGGCGCCCCACTCCAAACCTGTGCACTGAAAACAAGCCAAGGATGAGGCCACACATGTGAGTCTGGATGTAGGTAAGCTCATCCTTTAGGTCTGGCAGGAGCCTGAGCTAGGTTTGGGAAGCCCACTGATGGTGTAAGCTTCAGTCTTCACCTCGATCAAATCATCGAACCAATGAGAGCTCTCCATCTCAGCTTTAGCTGGAGATGACATGTCTGATAACTGATAATAAGTTAATTGCTCTCTTAATGATGACTGAAGCTGAGTTATGATAACTCCAATCATCATAAGTGTTCCATGAGATGTCATTTAGCCTTTTATTTTACTGAATTTGGATTAATTTGGAGAGTTTTAGTTTTCTCCAAAATAATCATTTTTTTTAATAAAAATCATTTTTTAATAAAAATCTTTTTTTACTAAAAATCATTTTTTTTACTCAAAACTGACTTTTTTGAGTAAAAAGGCATTCTGTGTCCTATTGCTGATCTGAAAGTTGGCTCTGACTGGCTGGCTGATCAAGAATGATTTTTGGCTTAAGGTTAGAGCCTTCAATCACTGAATTCTGAGTCCGAATCACGAACGGGTTTTTTCCATTTAATTTATGGAAAAATTAACCCAAAAAACTTAGGAAAAGTAATTAAAAATTAAAAAATTAGAAAAAGTAATTTTTCATTGTTCGAAAAAGACTTTTTCAAATTTTTTTTGTGTCCAGATGACTTAGGACATGACCATGATCTATCTAAATAATGTCTAGTAGGCTTATAACACTCAGTTGGGCTCTAATAAATCCCCAAGGCCCAGAATTAAACATCGGGCATTCCAGCTTTGGAGGAAGCGGGAGAAAACCTCGTCAATTATACTCGGCTGAAGGCAGAGCATAATTGTCAGGGGCAAAAAACTCCGTGGAATACCCTATTTGAGATTCTACGTCTCAGGAGACCGAACCACTCAAAAATATCCTACTAGCACATTTTATTACAAATCCCGCGGGGCCATGGTCAAAATTATTCAAATAAAAAGGTGACTAGCCAATATTGGCTAGACATGCGGACGGATCGACTGATACACAAGAATCAGACTTTGAACAAGTCTGTCAACCGGCAGCTCCTCAGCTAACCCAACTTATGGTACAAAAAGTTGGATAACAAGTGGCTTGACCCTCCTTAACTACTGCTGCAAGTCTCCTCGGCCCTCACGGTCTAATTACGAACCCTCTCCATATCTTTCAATCCTTATGCAAATCGTGCCCTCAAAATGCATTTGACCTATTCTTCGAATTCTTCTAGGCTCACAGCCTCTCTCACAGGTTTCCTCCCTAAAAAATCGCTACCTCTACTCAAGGATTGCGATCCCCTTGCCAAGCTTTCGACCCTTTCTCCAAGTCACCCACCACCTAACAATGGTCGACCTCTTCAAGTGGATTTCGTCCCAAGGAATGAGCTCGACCTCTATCAAATGCCACGACCTCTAGATGTCACAATTGTTCATGGATATTGTTAGTGTTTTTAATCTAATTTACTTTATTAGGATCTTTGTCTGAAAGAATAACAAGTATAGCAAGATGCATAAGATAAAGCAGATACACAAGACACAAAGATTTTCACCAGAGAAACCATAAAGGAGAAAACCCCACAAACTTCCTCATAATAGTTCAGTCACAAAGACTGTATCATAAGATGAACAAACCCAGTAATAAGAAGGCTTATGCAGCTATCAATCTCTCCTCCTTTTCTTTCTCTCTCTACTCATGCGAACTTGAGTGAGTGCAAGTGTGTGTAACTGAGGGAGGGCGCCTCCCTATTTATACCTTTCAAGTGACTGACCTAATACAAGACTAGGGCCGACCTCTTACCCTAACAGGGATGACTTCTCCTAGAGAGACTCCAAAAATACATTACATCATGTTTCACTGGGGACTATTTCCTCGACTTACAACAGAGGTTGTACCTCAAGGTCCATACAAAATAATGACATCCCAAAAGGAGGCAAAGACATCTTTGATGGGGGTACAACAACATACAATAATAATATACATCAGAAATATCTTCCGAAGTTACAAATACATCAACACTCCCTCTTAACTAGGAAGGTATTCTCTCTCTCTCTCTCACAATCATCAACACATTTGGTCCAGTTTTCATCACAGAGTCATCATCGTTGTTGCCATAGTCATCTTCTTATCGTTCATTGAATGGTACTATCTGTCATCGGAAGTTTTACAGAGCCAACCCTTTTTCATGCTGGGTGTAGGCTTAGTCCTTATCTAGGTCTTCATCACATCTTCGAGCAAGCCATCGCGTATGTACAGTCCCAGACCTTCTTTACATTGCCACAGAAATAACCTGCATTTCCTACCTTCTTCTCATCGTATCCAGATCATCTCTTTTGTCTTGCACACAACGAAACAAAACACACAGAGCTCACCTCCGATGCAGACCACCTGCGTTCTATCAACATAGGAACATGTCAAGATGTCGCCAAGACAATCGTGTATCTACCACTATGTGAGAACCTCCCAGGAGCACACCAAGTGCATTACGTCTCTCTACGGTCAACCTGCATTCTATCTATAAAGGAGAACTGCCCAGGTGCACACCAAGTGCCTTGTGACCTCATCATCTCCATCATGTGAACACACACACACAAGGACTGTTTACATCTTAACAACCTGCATTCGGGACCCTTTTATGTTCATACAACCTTCGGGACTTATTACGTCCGAATAACCTGCGAACCGTGCCAGGGCTCGTATTTACATTCGAACAACCCACAAGACTTACTACATCTGAATAACCTGCGTACCACACCAGGGCTCGTATTTACATTCGGATAACCTGTCTCAGGACTGATTACGTCCGAGTAACCTGTGTATCACGCCAAGGCTCGTATTTACACTCAAACAACCTATCTCAGTACTGATTACATCTGAGTAACTTGTGTATCACGCTAGGGCTCGTATTTACACTCAAACAACCTACAGGATTTATTACGTCCGAGTAACATACGTATCACGCCAGGGCTCTTATTTACACTTGGACAACCTGTCTCATTTCCCATATGAGATATCATCCATCCGCATCTTCTAGTCTCTTTAATTCTAGCATAGAATCACATTAGGACTGATTACGTTCGAGCAACCTACGACCTTCGCCAGGATTTTACCCTTGGACAACCTATCTCACCAGCTATGCTAGAACTCGTCATTCTCTCTTTTGAGGGGTCTCGTTCTGGATCACACCAAGTCTTTCTCTGAAGTACTCGAACTTCAGTCTGGCTAAAGGCTTGGTCAACACATCAGCTATCTGCTCGTCCGTTGCCATGTACTAGAGCTTCACCGCTCCTCTCTGCATCATACAAAAAATGTAAGTCAGATCAAACAAATCAGATAGTAGCTTTTGAAGCCATACTACCTCACAACTAGTAGAGAAAGTTGTAACATATTCTGCCTCGGTTGTACTCAGTGCCACACAGGACTGCTTCCTGCTAAACCGTGAGATCATGCCAGATCCTAAACTGAAGCAACAACTTGAAGTGCTCTTCCTATCAATGGTGCTACTTGCCCAATCCAAATCTACATAACCGTGTAGGTTAATCTTCTGATTCACATCATATTTGAGCCCATAATCCACTTGAGGTACCTCAATATATGCTTTGCAGCAACCATGTGAACATGTCTCGGATCCATTAGGAACTGACTCAGTGTGTTCACAGCAGTGTTATCGAAACCGGACCAGAACCGGCAAAACCAGCCGGTCTGACCGGTTTATAGGGTTGGCCGGTCCGGTCAGCAAAAAAAAATCACAAAACCGGATTATTTTCCAAATCGGGTACGGAACCGGTCAAAACCGGTTGAACCGGCCGGTCTGGACTGGGGACTCACGAAACTCATTTTTTTTTTTTAAAACCAAAAAATAAAACTTTGTTGATGTACTTTGGAGCCTCTTTGTTAATGTACTTTGGTTCAAAACCTCAGAGATGTATTGCACTAGGTGCTATTTTGGATATTTGCACCCATATTTGCTATATATATGAGAAACATTGCATATTTCTGTATTAATGGTTTGGATTCATATGTATGCACATGAATATATATGTTTTTTACAAAATATGAATATTTGATGTATTTTTTATTCAGTCGGTTTTTTACCCGGTTTTTTGCCGGTTCCGGTTTGGTTCACATTTTGGGCTTCGCCGGTTCGATGACCAGTCCGGTTCCGATAACATTGGTTCACAGCAAAGCATATGTCTAGTCTCGTATTCGTCAGGTACATTAATGATCCAATCATTTGATGATACATTGTGGCATCAACCGACTCTGATGAAGCATCACATAGAAGCTTCTGGTTCTATGCCATAGGTGTGGCTATCGCTTTGCAGTCCGACATTCTGAATCTCTTCAGAATCTCCACTATATACTTTCCTTGACTAAGAAAAATCTCACTTGTGCATTCACTTGTTTACCCATCCACATGTACATTCACTTGGTTATACATCCACTTGTACATTCACTTGTACACTCATTGTACATACAGACACATCGCTGTAAATGCACTTGTACATACATTATTGTCCACACTCTTGTCTACTCATCACTGTACATATATTGGTACGTACACTTGTTTATACATTATTGTACTCACTATTGTCGACTCATCTCTATACATATACTTGTACATATATACCACACATACCTTGTCTAGACTTGGACTGTAGAAGGCTCAGATTTAGCAAGTGAAGGCAGCAGCAACACATTGCAAAGCTCAGACTTTGCAAACAACTTCGGACATGTTGCAAAGGTGTTGACTTCTTTAACCCCCAAAAGTTTATCTCTGTGAAAAGTTCAGGTATGTGTAAAAGCTCTGTGAAAGAAAGGTCTGCTGCTAACCTAAAGAAAAGTCTGCTGCTAACTATTTTCTTCACAACCAAACAAAAAATGTTGCTAACTGTTGAACTGTGGAAACTCAGATAGGGCTGCCTCAGTCAATCTTCCTCAGACCAGCAAAGAAAAAGACTCAGTACTGTAAACTCGGATCGCTATTTTAACCCCCAAAAAATGTATCTCTGTGAAATTCGGGTCTGCTGCCACTGTGGAAAAATTCGGATAACTCTTCCTCTGTTGTTGCTAAGTAAACCCACGAAAATCCTTAGTCCAAACTTCCAATGTATTGCATTTGTTGTGTGTTTGAATTGTGACAAAGGTTGGTGTATTTATACATTGTTTAGGTGTGAGGACGGCTAGGGTCGACCTAATATGAAGGGTAAGTGTTTTAATAATTTTAAAATAGAATATTAATTTTAATTTACTTCATCACCATTTAATGGGGCCGACCTGAAGGTGAAGTTGAGTCTTTTTAATGATTAAAAAATGTTTTAACTACTTAAAGGGGCAGACCTTAGGGGATGGTTAAGGTTTTATTAATTATTAAAAAATATGCTTTAATTCTTAAGCTTTGAATGAGGCCAACCTTAAAGGTAGACTTAGTAAGGTTACAAGCTTCTAAAGGTGGGTCAAATATTAGGTTTAATATTTTATTTATTTCTTTTAACACTTCATCTTCTTAATTAATATTTTATTTTGTTAGTGGTCTTATTACTTAATGTAAGTTTACGGTTAAGGGTTTATTATTAAAAGATGTTTTAATACTTCAACACTTTTTGTGGAGACAAGGGTTTAATAGACTTGTGGGTTTAAGGGTCACTAAATGAGGGCTTCAAAGGCTAACCAAAGTAAAGGTGCAATGGGCATCATTGTGCAACATCAATAGTGTTTTAAGGGAAAGGCATACAACATAGGGTAGTTTGTAGGCTTATGGACCAAGGTAAGAGTTTTAGGGCCTTTTTGTTGGGTCATCAAAGTCACCACAAGTGAAGACACATAACCATCAAGGTGTGGGGGTGCCTAGGCTTCTTCTAGGGTACCATGACCTCATTACAAATACAAATGACCACAGAATGGGTCATTTGGACTCTACACTTCTTCAACCTACCAAGGACACTTTCTAGGGTACCAGGGCATAGGTTGTGGTACTGGGGAACTAAAGAAACAACTTGGGAACCATAGAAACAACTTAGGGATACTTAAACACTCTAGAGGGTGTATAGGGCTTTTGGCATTGTCCCAAGGGCTCTAAGGGCTTCAGACTTGGGCTTGGACAAGGTCAAAAGGTCTCCTTTAACATTGACAACTACTTAACCCTCAGGGGCTCTTCAAGGGGTACCAAGACACACTTGTTGGCATCAATGTCCAGGCGTTGTTGGCATCAATGACAACTTAATCAACAGTATACTCCTTTTCCCAAATTTGTGGACAAAACTGCAAAATATTTGATGCCCTAGTTTCTTCAATTTTCTTCTACTGAATTGTCCGGTCTTAATTCTGATGTATCTCCGAAATTTATGTTGCTCAAGGTCTTAAACTTCGTCTTGAGGTAGACTGATCTGTCTTCTGTCCAACCCCACAGGTTAGAGAAATATTGGATTCACCAAGTGGAACATATACTAAGTTTCCCAAGGTGACCTGTTTATGGAATGGTTTAGTATAGTTAATTTGTACGGACTTCGACGTGTCACTGTTTTAACTTCGGGTCCGTGCCCTTTTTGGAACATCCTACGAAATTCGATTTGGATCTTCCTAGCCTGAGATATAGCATTTCTCCCTAGGTCACATGTTTAAGACTGAATTTTGGAAGAGGCTAGAAACCTGTTTTGGAGGGATCATATCTCCTAAAGTACAACGAATATGAGGCTGAAACTCATACACAAGGTAGATCAACATCTCATCTTCGACATATCCGAGTTTCAACTCTTGTACCTTCACCAAAATCAAGTTGTAGCGAAAGTTGCCAGATGACTAGATTTTACCTTCTAGGGTTTCAAGCATGAAGCCCTAATCTCTGACAGCTGCAGTTGTAGCAGTGTTATGGATGCACAAAGACTTCTTTAAGGGTAGCTATGATACCATGTTAGAGTTTCAATGGTTATACAAGATCTTAAAGCATTTAGCATCATAACATCATAACCATATGTAATAGGATCACTGAAAGAAAGACAAGCATAGCAACACGAAAAGAACATAGAGATTTATCCTGGGAAACCCTCTTGGGGGAGAAAACCTATCAAAACTTCCTCAATATAGAATTCAACCAAGTATAGTGTAAGACCCCAAGAACAAGACTAGCAACTTCCTCTCCTAGAATACTGCTTCTCCCTCTCTCTTGCGCATTTGCTTGAATGAGATTTTCCTTAATGAGGTAGGCGCCTCACCTATTTATACTCATCAAGTGAGTGACATCTTAACTTAACTAGGTTGGCCTGTTGCTCTAAAACATGGTCGACCTACCTAGGAAGACTCAAAATAACATTTATAAAATACTTTTGTGGGTACTATTGACTCGACTTACAACGGAGGTTTTACCTCAAGACTTTTACATGATCAATTACATCAATAACATCTCCCAAAGGAGGAATAGTAATAATACAATAAAAATACAATAGAATATCTTCCAAAGTTACATTTATTCAACGCATCTCCTCACATGCATGTCTATTCAAATATAGAGCTCCAATGTTGAATAGACCCACTAAGAAGTGATAGACACTTCTTAGTATGTCAATTCAACATTAGATTAGACTTGTATATTCCAGTGTAGTCAGACTCGGACTCGGCAAATACTCAGCTGGCTTGGGACTCGACAGACTCGGTGACTTGGATAAGATTCGGATAAGACTCGACAAATATGAAAAAAATTAAAAATATAGTAACTTAAAAAATGATACATAAACATATATATATTAAAACTTAAAATTTAATATATAAGCATATAACAATTCAAAAAATCGATAAAAAGACATAGCAATGCATTTTAACGAGAAGTGTTTTCTCACTTGAAATCACAAACTATAATTATTAATTACAAATTACAAAAACCTTAAAATTATTAAAAAATAAGATAATAAGAAAATTCCATTAATTAACAATTATTAAAAATATTAAAAAAATGAAAAAGCAAATTGTAAAAATTACACTATCATCATCCTATCCGAACCACAAGCAATCACATTCTTCAACCAAACTACCAATGGTAGCGTTATCGCCTTACATTTGTAAAATCCAAAGCATAGAAGTTCAATGAAAAAAATTAAAAATTGAAAATGCTCAGACCAGTCACATCCTCGATGCTCAGACCAATGTTAGCGACCTTCCTCAGTGCACGCACACTCTAAAATTCCAAACACACAGACAACTAATAAATTGATAATAGCTAGGGGGCAAATGAGAACGACTCAGGGGAAGCCAAACTATTCAATGAGATGACAGGGGAGAGTGGTGTTGTTTCAGGGGCTTATTCCCTCCCCATGTTCCCTCCAAAACGCAGAAGCGACGGTCAAACAGTCAACGAACTCGCGAAAGTAAGTGACGAGTTCAGCGAGTAAATGACGAATGCTGCGAGTAAATGATGAGTTCGGCGAGTTTACCCTACGAGTATGTCACGAGTGCTCATTCTAGTGGTCGCTCGGCAAGACTCGCGAGTATTCAAAGAGTCTGAATACACTGGTATATTCCACCAAGGGATGAAAGCCCCTATTTAATAAACAAGTCAAATCACTTTATTATAGAATAGATCAATCCATCAGGGAGCAGGCAACGTGAGAGCACCCTAGGGCCAATCTCCCCACACCATATGACTTAGGATAAGTGGAGATTGTTTGCCCCTGCCTGGGCCATTCACCACTAGCCAAATCAACATGGCCATTTCCTGTGGATGAATGTATCATTCCCCCTTGGTCAAATCAACATGACCAAACTAAGAGAATCTTTGCCCGATGTTGCAACCTAGAGAAACATCAACTATTTCATCAAACAATTTCCATAAAAGGACTTTGCACTCATTCCATTAACAACATCCATCAAATATATCCAAGTACACATCAGATAGAAAAGACACCATGGCAATTTATTACAGATGGAACTCAATCACAAGAACTAATGGCTGCTATAGCAGCTACAAAGTACTAATAACACTCAACAAATAAACCGGGAAGTGATGCCAAACCAAAAAATGAAGCTCAAGTGAATACCCTAGATGGATCCTCCTCCTTGTCTAGCTAGGGTGGATCAATGTTTTAAAACTCGGACTCGGACTCGGAATCGGCCGAGGGTCAACTTGGACTCGGACTCGGACTCGGCAATGACTTGGGCGGTTTGATTTTAATGACTCGGTTTATTAAAAAACATATAAAATATTTAAATTTTAAAGAAAAAATATATTTTAAAGATTATAATCCATCATTCTAAAGCATTAGAGACAAAACATCCAAAGTATGATCATATATATACCATATAAGGGTGAACATATCAAAATTGCACGAATGGTACTGTGCCAATGTGCAAGGCTACAAGCAGCAAATACATAATACAGTACTGTAAATTACATGTAATTTACACTGTACAATACTGCGTCGTAAACATATATCAGACCTCTGTCGTGCATCAATTCTAATCATAAAGCATATAACAATAACAGCATGAAAGATCAGTTTTAGCTTATAAGCAAACCCCTGTATATAACGAAGACAACAATATTTGATAATAAGTAATGTAATCAGCACTCTAGGACACCAAACTTTAGTAAACCAATGCAAGAAGCAGGCATTTGGGCAATTAACATTCAAGTTTCAACCACGAAATATAAAGAGCATGTAACTTGCATTCAATCAATAATTATAGCCAATATATCATGCAATCCATTCAACAGTGATTGTCAAGATTAAGTAACCTGCTTGTTCAACAGTAACCAATAGAGAGATAGATATCAGCATTCCAAATCATCCAATTGTACCATTCATCAGTACTGTAAAAGATCCTTTTCAGTGCAAGTACAGGCTAGTTTAATGTTTTCAAACAGTACAAGCATTAAATCAGCATTATATAAAGTTTAAAGTTTAAACAACTACTGTGCTGACCTATCATAAACAAGGGTCATTTAAATTTTAAAGTATTTGCAGCTGTCATAGCAGGTCTGTGTATCGGACTGTCAAGTCTGTGGTAGGAGCAGTAGGTGGTCAAGGCCTTAAAGGCTTGCAAACCATCCCCAACAGGCTCGCTAAGGCTTGAAGAGGACGCGCTTAAGGGTAAAGGATGGAAAAGTTAGGCTGTGACCCTTTAGGTTAGGGGTAGGAGACAGGAGTTAGGTTAGGAATTTTTAATTTTTAATTTTTAAAAAAAATTTGAGATCCGAGAAAAATCGGCCGGTTTGGCCTTTGACTCGGCTGAGCTGACCGGTTCGGTATCGAACCGGCCGAGTTGATATCAACTCGGCCCGGTTCGGTACTGAACCGGCCACCCGAGCCGGTTTAAAGGCCGGTTCAGCTCGGTGAGGGTTCGACTCGGTCAACTCGGGCCGAGTCCGAGCTGACTCGGCCGAGTTTAAAAACACTGGGGTGGATGTTGCAGCACTGAAACCAAACCAACAATGGAAGGGTTTTTCCAAACCCTAACGAAAATTTTGGCCAAACCCCTAGATGGTCACACGAAATTAATATCAAATCAACATATCCATAATGGTTGAGTGCCTTCTCTTTTATCATCTTTTTAAGTCCCATACCATGGGCAATATCATGTTTGATCTAATACCATCCACTAAAATATCCCCTTTTTAATTAAATGACTCTTTGATATTATAACAATTTTTGGCCTAAGTGCCATCCAATAACCCTCTAGAATGATCACCTAGAAAGGGACATCACACTCACTACTGTTTCTCACTATTCTCTTCAGAAAATCTCTCTCTGAAAATGATCTTGCGATCTCTTTTGTCTGTCTCCTCTCCTTAGGCCTTCTTTTATAGCATCTCAATGACCAAAACTCTAACCCCCAATCTCCAAAGTGATGGCTGTCCAAGATTAGATCTTGAGCCTCACTTAAGATCAATGGCTACGACTTAATCTTAATTTCACTATTAGTCATTAGCCAACATTAAGTTAATTAATGTGTTATTCCTAAGTTAGACTTAGGAAGGAGATACAAATGTCACTTACTCTATCAAGCAAGTACCTAGAGAGGTCATTTGGACAACTGCTAGTTGCTGGACACATATCCCATGCAGAAGCACCTGTCCAAGCTATAATAATCAACAAGTGGAAGCCATTCTTCCTGCAAAACAAAATAATAAACAGATCTGCAATGAATAATATAGATAATGGAAGCATAAACCCGAAGAAAACACTCAAATAACTACCAAGAAAGGTTATTGCTCTGGTTGTTGAAGCTGCCCAAAACACCACAAAATGCTGCTTGTAGCTAGAATCATCCTTGCTCAAGCTATCCAAAAGACTGAAATTGCACTTGCTCAAACTGTATGAGGAAAAAATGAGGGGGAAATCCTTTTTATAATTTTTTTTATATACTGAGAGGCATCTAAAAGTGTCATTAAGGCTTAATTAAATTCAAATTAGGGTTTAGAGTCGCTTTGGCGGGTCCTTGCAGTCAAACCAAATAAAAAATTGCCCAATTCAATTTGGAAACGCATTGTACAGACCATGGCATGGCCTTGAAATGCCAGCTGGTTGTACAAAATGTGTATTAGACCACATCACATGTGTTTCAAGGTTGTACCACATGTGTTTCAGTACATGGTATTGTCCCTTAGGGAGCAATTCCTGCAACTTAGCACACCAACTATCAATCTCTAAGATGCAAAGTAGTTCTGTTTAACAAAGACACTCTTCACCCAATAATAAAAGATGGAACAAGACCACAAGCAATCTTAGGCTATGCCAACAAATAAAGCCCCAAACAGAGCACACCTCAAAGCAAGTTGTCCACATGTCACACTAGGGTTTGTCCAATTTGTTCTCCAAGCTAGGTGTTGATATGTCAACAACAACCCCTCCACGATGCCATCCAATCAATGGCTCCTCAATTCAAGCATTCCTCAAACCATGGAAGGTGGTTACAAGCACCCAACCTCCACGTGACTAATGCCCTCCTCCAAAGTGGTTTCTCCACATGTGACAAGTGCCCATCCTCCTCAACAAGTGCACCCTTGTAGATGATGCCATATATTCCTCATGTGCCAATTACCACATCAAGAAATGTGCCTCCCTTGAATGATCCCAAGGCAAGTATACACCCAATCTAAGCTCTTCAAATGCAAATAAAAAATAAGCAAATGGGCTATGGGACCACAAACTGTTCACATCCTATGCAGTGCTCCGCTTATCTAGGTGAAAATACTTCTGGAGCTACCAGATGCTAACTATATTAACCCTTATCTGACATTTAGCTGGACACATGCTGAGTGGTGATTGTGTGAGCACCAATCACATTATGTTATAGGTCTTCTCTCAAGACCTTGGTATCATTTGCTTCACTAATACCTTGAGTGTCTATTGAAACTCCTAGCGAAGGTTTTGTATGCTGATCTTTTTTCCGTTCTTTTTGTTTTGGTGAAACTGGTTCAGAAATACAAAATATTAGGCAATTTTGATCTGTTCTAATGTAAGCATCTATAATATGCACTTGTTTACTTTCCACGCTAAAAGAACTTGAAATGATTTTATTATATGGAACCAAACTTGTACAACCAGAACTGACATGAGAATGCATGTACATTATGGCATATTTTTTCAATAATATCCAAGGTAAAATAAGTGTGTATAAGTGTGACTGATCTAGTTACATGTCTGTTGTCGTTGATCAATGGAACAATCAAATCACTCTTTGTAGACAATGTTAATGACTCTAATAACTTGGCTACAGTGAATTGTAAATAGAGATGTTATCTATGAGATGCATGCCCCAGAAATTTTCACTATACATTAAGAGGGGGGTTTATTTTTGTTAGTGATATCAAACTTATTTGACAAACATAATTGGAACGATTTCAGTGTGTCTCAAGCCATAAAGATGTCAATTCTAATAGCTAAGAACCCTCAGGTAGGTAAAATCTCTTCATTAGGAAAGTATGCAAAACCCGTGAGCAAAAGATACAGGTAAGCTAGCATGTATTGATAACTGAATACAAAAGATTCTTATTAAAATGTCATGCAAGAAAATTCTGCTTTTGATGACACAGGATCTTTATACTTGCCACTAAAGTTAGAGTGTTTACATTGATGCCATTCTAACCATCATTATAGCCTATTCATGGTGATCTTCGAAGACAATGCCTTTAGTTGTATTGTGCTGTGTGAATTCCTTATGCATTTATGTTGACTTCTTGGGAGTGGTCTGCAAAATTACCTTTTAACTGTATCCTATTTTTCTATTTTTTTGGTTCAAGGTACTGCTTCCATGCAGAGAGCTTGAGAATATTGTTGCATCAGAAGCCAAGACAGGTACATTGAGCAATTCCACAATTTCAAGTATTTGTAAGACATAAAACTTAGATTCTTCTCAGGTCAAGAAATGGAGAGACCGTAAATTTTAAAGCATGTGAGTTGCTTTCTGTGATGCCAAGACAGGTACATTGAGCGATTCAACAATTTCAATTATTTGTAAGACATACAACTTAGATTCTTCTCAGGTCAAGAAATGGAGAGACTGCAAGTTGTAAAGCATGTGAGTTGCTTTCTGAACTTCTATATCATGTGCCTTTGATCAGCTTCCAATTGAATTTTCATATTTCAGACTTTTCTTCATAACATGCATATAACATAGCTGTAACTTATATCCAGATGGTATTTTCAGGTTTATATATTCCTTTTTCCTTTGCCTAGGGGTTGCAGAGAGGTGCAGTGCTCAGATATTTCCTCTTGAAATATAATATTTCCATGAGACATCCATGTTTTTGTAATGCCTATCCTAGAGAAAGTTTGCCTGTGTATGCAAAGACAGATGTTCAAAAGAACATTCAATTATGTCTAGAGCATAAATTGGTCAACTGCCTCTCTAGAACTTATCTTTATCCCAGTTAGATTGACAATTTGTCAAATGGAATCACTTATATCATGATGAGAGTTGCGTGCAGGCCTTTTATGGAACACGGACTTTTGCAATAAGGAAAACTCCAATTTTTTTGTTAATACCTACTAGACCATAAATGATATATCTGACTAAGTTGTCCAAGTAACTTCGAGTTAGTGGTTGCTGCTATAATTGAATCTTTCAAAATTTAGAAACATAGTTTACTTTTTGCATTATAGTCATGATAAGGAATGAGTGTTTTTCTCACACTTAATAACGCCTTGAAAGCTATAGTGATTAAAAGAGGCAAATGGAATGAAAAATTTTGCGATGCATTTTAAACTAAGAACATCAATGAAAACCCAGAGTAAAATCAGTGTGATTATTCATTTGCAAGTTTTTGGCTTTGGACATATTCTTGATAGAAGTGGGCACATACATTCACATTCAGCGTGTTTAGACACCTTCCATCCATTATGGCAAGGTATTAGGCATCTCAAATTGCTGTCCTGAAGTGGTAACGTGTATACACGTTGGAATATGGCAATGGCCTGCAAAATGATCGAATATGTCTGTCAATCATTCCCCGTTGCAGATTATGCAAAGGGGTTTTTCCCAGACTGTTTTAAGCATTACATACTTAATCTTTGTTGCACAACTCTTGAGTGTTCTGTTTCATGAATAAAATAATAAAGGAAACAAAGATTCACCAGAAATAGAAAATTTGCAGGCCAATAGTTTCTCTCGAAGTCATCTTAAACTTGAAATGGTTTCAATTTCAAAATAGTATGAGTTTCGGTAATGGCACTTTCAAAATTACGGGAAATAGGAAGTGCACACGTGCACACACACATTTAATATAACTTTGTGGGATTCCTCCTCTTCCTTGCAATATCCAGATGGAGGACGATGTTAACTGCTAGCTGCAAGAGCTGCTGGTAACCTTGAGGTACTTGACTAGATTAGATCTTGTGATCTCCCCATTGGCAGCATATCTTTGGTGGATGGTCCAACTGATTAAGTGTAGAATATTTAGACACGTAAGACTTAGAAGTTAGTTATGATCAACTTGGTCTAATGTGTCTTTAGATAAAGTGTGTTTCTTTGGTATGCATTAATATGCATTCGTATTTATGTAATCCGATGGTCATGATATGTGCTAGACATAATGTGATCCGACGGTTCATCTTCTCTATTGATTATCAATCATACTCTAAGATTGTTTGTTGGGTTTTTAATCCTCCAAATCACTAGAGAGTTTTCCCAAGGTATATCTTGTGTTATATGGTTTGATTTATTTATGTATTTGTAGTATTGATGAGATGTATCTGCACTATAATTGTGGATTAAAGTTTTAAAGTTCAAGTTTCTTCATATTTTCTCAAACACTAACAAATAGTGTTCATTGATGCTCTACAAGTATTTGACACAAGAAGGTCACACATACCTTGAATTTCAACAAAATGTTTCCTACTCACCATGTTTCTATAGAACATGTTACTTGTACCAATGGAAATAACTCTTTGATTGCTCAAATGGGTCTTCCACTTAATTTGATTTCATCACTTGTAGCAAAAGTTATGAACAAGTGTGTAGCAATTTTCCCAAAAATCATGAATTTACCAGATGTTATAAATTGGGAAGAGATATATTTCCATTGTTAGATTGGTTATGGGTCATCCACAATGGTTGGTACACGTAAACCACACAAAATCCTTATTTTCCATTAGCAATTGTTAAGGGTGAATCCATGTGCAGAGGTAATACTTTGGTAAGGACCATGTGTTGGAAAGTAAAACCATGTGCACAAGAGGAGGCTGGCCTAAGAAAATGTGTACGAAATCCCACGTGTGGTTAATCAAGAATCTGAGTAAATAGTAAATGTCAATCCGTCAATGAAATATCATGTACCAAGGGTTAATACTATCGCAACTCCAAACCATGAACCAAGCCACCATGTGGTGAGAGATGACAATATAATTCCTCCCATATATATATATAGCAACCATGGGTAGTGTTGCCCACCTATTTCGACTAGGTGGCAACTCCATGTACAGGAAGATGTACATAATTGTACAAGTTGTACCTTGGAAAATCTTAGGATTTTTCACTCCTGCAGGGCTATTGCCCCTTTGTAAAACGAAATGTCCGCTCCCCTGCGTGGGAAAATTAATGTAATTTTGTATGCTAGTGTGGGTCATATGGTACGGATGCCACACCATGGAACTGGTTGTTAGGGAAGTCCCCTCATTGAGTATTTTTCCCTTTCCAATTGATCTTGTTGCGTAAACGAGTTTAATCGGTTTGGTTTTCACTCAAAATCCTCCAAAGTGGTGACGGGCGTTCTAACAGTCAAGTCCATGGGGTGGCTAAGGGTTCAAAATGTTATTCATAACCATGCTAGACACTTGTATAGAGTCTTGCAGAGTTTCGTTGTATTGTTGTATTTTATTTTATTTATTGTCTGGTTAATTAATTTCACCCCTTGGTGATTAATTAACTCAGTTTTTGATGTAATAATGTAATTGCTCAAGCATGACATTTTGTAATAGGGGCTATGAATGCAAAGTTAATTGCTATGAAACCCCCTAAGCCACTGCTTTGAGTCCCATGTCATTCTGATGAGTGGTTGAGGAGATAGACCATTTTTGTCTAAGCAAGGTCTATTTTTCCTAGGGAATTAATTAATTTCCGTAAGTCAAAAATTCATATTATTTGATTTTGAAGGAAAAAATCAAATAATGCCATGGTAATTTTGTTTGGGGGTTGCCAAGCTTAGGAAAATTTATTTCAAACTTTTCCGCCCCCAATGGTCAAAATATGTCTGAAGATCTCCTAAGTGGGGCCTCCCTCTTGTCTTAACAAAAGATAAAAAATAAAAAGATCAAAAAATTAAAGATCAAGAATTAAAAAATTTTAAAAAAAATAAAAATTTAAACATTAGATTAAAAATTAAAATTAAAGTAAAAGATTAAATATATAAAATAAATAAATAAAGATAAAAAAGATAAAATTTAAAAAAAGATTTAAAATAAATAAAAGAATAAAAAGATAAAAAATTTTAAAAATAAAAGATAAAAATAAAAGAATAAAAATATAAAATAAAAAAGATAAAAATTTAAAAAAGATTTAAAATAAATGAAAGAATAAAAAGATAAAATTTTTAAAAAATAAAAGAATAAAAATATAAAATAAAAACGATAAAATTTTAAAAAGATTTAAAATAAATGAAAGAATAAAAAGATAGAAATTATAAAAAGTAAAAGATAAAATTAAAAAATTAAAAATTAAAAATCAAAAATTAAATAGAAAATAGAAAATAAAAGATTAAAAAATAAAAAATATATAAGATTAAAACTTGAAAATAAAAGATTAAAAGATTTAAAAGTAAAAATATAAAAATAAAAAGTAAAAAATAAAAAATAAATTAAAGATAAAATTAAAAATTGAGTCAATTGAGAAGGCCCACTCTATTTTGATTTTTCCATTTACTTAAAAGCTAATCCAATGGTGGAAATAAAATCAAAGACCTAGATCTAAAGGCAAAGATTGCTTAAGACATGGATTAGGCTTCTAAGCCATTGATTTAAAAATTAATCTAAAGGTGGAGATTAATGGAGAAAAATAGAAAGCCAAATCCCTAGATCTAGTGGGTGAGATTAAAACCCTAGATCTAGATCTAATCTCAATCCTTTATCATTAAGGAGTTGGGGATTATCTCATCTATTTAATGAGAGTCTCACTCCCTCATTAATCACAATTATTCATGGTATTGTTATGCTGCCGGAAAATTCTTCTTCTTACTCTCATATTCTTGCTACCTTGTATTGAAGATTTGCCAAAGCTGGGCTATTTTAATAAAATTCTTTGGAGGGATACTATGCTGCAAACTTTTCATGATCTACTATTCTTGAGGTAACTTTGTATTTGTCTTGTTTGCATTTATTATATTTTCTAGTTAGCTCTCCACAAAGTGTTTTGTGGAGAGATTAAAGAGTAAAAGTGTTTTTACTCTTTCTTGTGAATGATTTAACATTTCTTTCAAAGTGTTTTGCAGTAAGTGTTAGGTGTTCATCTCTAGGATTACAATATTTTGCAGGCATTGATTATATTTGCAGGTTATCCAAGCAAGAGGGTCTCTCCAAACATCATTCCGGCAACATTTTCATTTCGGCCATCTACTTTCAGCCTGTTTTAAACTGAGTTTTATTCACTGTTTAGTGAATATAACTCTTATTTTAGGGCCCTAACCTCTTATATATTAGTTTACCCTTTTATTTCTGCTATTTTCACATCATTTAGGTGGCTGGAAACTCATTTTCTAGCCCTCTAAATAACATATTACTGTCACTTATTACATTCAGAATTTTTTTTGTAAATTTGTAATTATTGTGCTAATATTTTACAACAGTTTTAGTGTTGTTTCTATGATTTCCAGCGAAGAATAGCTCGCTGGTTTTTGACAGGTTATGCACGTTTAAAGGAGAGTTGATGCCCAAAAAGACACGAAATTTCCTCAACTTCAACCGGCACAAAAGGGGTTCCAATCCTCACCTCTCTTCCATATTTTTTCTGATTTTGTAAACCCTAAAGAGAGTCTCTTGGGGTATTCTTCAAAGCTTATAAGCTTTTGTAATCTATAATAAAATAGAGTAGGAAGTAGAGTAGGAAGTAGGCTAATATTTGCTTAAGTTTTTTCTGTTTATGCAAATTTTATCTTTCTGTTAAAGTAATCATACAACCCATTAAACCTGTGTATCCTCTATCCACTTGTCATCTCCCTTTAGGGAATTCAAGTTGGATATGAAAAGCAGGTGAAGTGGGGGCTTAGGTAATTAAACTAATTTTCCTTTTCTTGTACTACAATCTACAATCAAACACTGTATTTCCCAAGTCATCTTGGTGATCATTTTAAAATCTACATTGCATCTTAATCACCCAAGACTTAAAATTAACCAACAAAGCTTCTCTATTTCCTGCTCCTCTACTCGGTTATCACCCTCCGGGGTACTCCGAGATACGACCAGGGGAAAGAGAAGTCTTAGTTTAATAGGCATCCATCTAGAGATTTTCAAGTTGATTAAAAACAGTGACTCGAAAGCTGCAAGGGGTAGTAGACCGAGGGGGTCTCTAGGCGCTTCGTCGTCCTCCTTGTGAGCACCGGGCCATTGGGGTTTGACCTGTGAGCTAGGGGTGGGCTTTGCTCCCACCTGTTGAACGCAACAGCAATCCCTCTTCAGTTTGAGAAGAACTAGATCGGGGTAGTCACACCACCGGATCTACAACTTAATCCAAGAAGAACAACATTAATAAAATTAACTAAAATAAACCAAGAAGCATTTCAAAATCGGTTCTACAACACATTTATTTCAAGCACTCTTGTACTACAATACAACACTACAATTTTTACTTCCAGCACTTTATTTCTCAGCACATTTATTTACTTTCGTTTCTGTAAATGAGCATGTGGTGGATGTTAACTGCTTAAATCTTTTTCATACTTTAAATTTAATGTTGGTTTAGTAATCTGTATTCATAACAATTTTCTGCTATTTCGCAGGTTTGTTTCATTTTCCCATACATTTATTTTATTTCATTATTGTCTATAATTATTTGGTTTATTCATATATTTCATTGTTAAACACTTAAGCCATAAGTTCAATCATAGCTTAAATCTCTAAATTGTTTTATTTTTTATAATCTTGTAAAGTGGTAACTTATTTTTGACTCCATTATCTAGGCACTGGTTTTGTTTTATATAAGGTCTTAGCCTCATTCTGTAAACGATCCCTTTAATTAATCCTTAATTAATTAATAAACCTGGAACATAGTTTTTCCATAGGGACTACCCCCCTTGGCTCTGTTGGGATCTTGCCTAAACGGAGGAGTTGCGGACTGTGGTGACAGTGGTTCCCAGCTCTAACTTGCCCCAAGGACACACACAGCGGGTTGGAGACTTTCCTGTGTCTTAAAGTGTGTATTAGGCGGCAACAGGTAGAAAACTAAAACCAAATGTTGGAAGGGAAAAACATGTGCAAATACTATCATTTTCCTATCACTCATGTCATTCGACACAAAATGATCAATTACAACTATCTCATTCAATTCAAACATGTACAAATAGTTGTTGTACCCAATTGATATTATATAAAACAATTTTACAAAATTATATATTAATGATCACAAAGAAATCCCCAACAAAATATTTTTTTATAAAGAAATTAACTGCAATGATATCAATGCTTTCACCAACATATTGACAAGGAATAATAGAATATAACACTTTCAATAAATTCACATATTGCATAAAAAATTATAACCTTATGCATATTGGATCATACCTAAAATTACTAATTGAGAGCTATGTCCGCTATTGTAGGCAAGGTCATATGAATGTGTACTAATCTAACATAAGCGTACTACATGTGAATTTATCCCCACTTCCATCAAGTAGCATACACAACCAAATGTCGACAATCACCAATACAATTTAGCATTTTGATAACCATCCATCATTAAGATGCAAAAAGGCCATTTTATCTTACTCAATAGTCTAGCATGAAAGTACTAATCAAGCATAAATAATGTGTAGCCATATCCCACTTGTGAAGTTTTCCCCACTTCCAACAAGTAGCATACACAAAACCAAATGTCAACAATCACTAATACAATTTAGCATTATGATAACAATCCATCAAAAAGTTTCTTTTAATTTACTCAAGATTGGATTTTATAGGTTTTGTGGTCCAGGCCACTTGTCTTATCCATGCAAAAATACTTTCTATTTAATTTCTCATTTACATATTCACTCACCCACATGTCACTTTATGCACAAGTTAAAATTTTGTTTAATATTCAAATTAAGAATTATTCATAACATGAAACTACCTTCCCTATAATTACTCATAAATGTTCCCTTGATTTTTCCCATTTTCCTCTTTCAATTGTATTCACCTTCTTCCAACCATTTACTATTACTCGTGTATGTTTCCAAGGTTCTCTTTCTTTTTTAATTTCATGCTCCATTCGCTTCTTTATTTACTCCTTTTAAACATAAATATTTTTATCATATTAAACTACATATATTATTTTCTTTTAGGTTATATCAATTAAATAATATGCATATATCTAGGTATATCCTTCCAAAGTATGTTTACTAACCATGTTTATATTCAAGGTTGTTATGTTTCTTCATGCCCTTCAATTATTCTCTTTTATTGTTGGGAAATGATCATTCATATTGTGTTGAGAGACTAATGGTTTTAGAGGAATAAGAACAATTCCCTTTTTCATACCCCTCAACTGATCCTCATGAGCGATTACATCTATGGCCCACTTCTGCGACAATATGAAATATTTGGGTAAAAATAACTTACACTTTTCAATCTGCTTAATGGAAAGGGAGTGCAACATGAACATTGCTTCTCTTCTCTTGATGATATCATGTACATATTTCATAGGATCCCATTTCCTATGTGTGTTAAAGTATTGCAACTTCAGAAGATATTCCAGATGTATACATTGTATTCCTCCATCAAGAGATGATTTTGGTCATGTAAGAGTCATTGAAAGAACCAATGCAAATCTCGCGATGTAAGTCGGGTCAATAGTACCTAAGTATCATTATAATAAATATTATTTTTGGTGTCTTGCTAGACAAGTCAACCCTGTCAGTTAGACAAGCCCGCCCTGTTAGGTCCTAGGTCAAGTCAAGTGACAAACATAAATAGGGAGGTGCTCCCCTTTATTTGTACACACTCACTTAGGCAAGTTTGCAAGAGAGAGAATAACAAGTGCGCCAGAAAGAAGAGAGAAGCAGTTTTCTGGGTTTTACACTGCTCTAGTTGAGTTCTGTACTGAGGAAGGATAAGAGAATCGTAGCTAATTCCATCAAAGATAACTTGATTCCTCAAGTATCCTCAAGTATCCTCAAGTAGGACACCAAAATAAATGTTTGATTCTATATCCGGCTTATTTGAAGGAAGAAACATCAATAGAAAGATGACCTTGAGGAATCACCTCAAAAGTGTAAAGGCTCAAAAGTCAGAAACCATGCAATCATATTTCACAAGAGTAGCCCAAATCAAGGAGCAGTTGGAAACTATTGGTGATATGGATGAAGAAGTAGAAATTATAATGACCACCTTGAATGGTCTTCCAAGAGATTGGGAATCCTTTATCCAAGGAATTTGTTCAAGAAGAAGACTAACCAAGTTCCGACAGTTATGGGAAGAATGTCTTCAAGAAGAAGAAAGAATAGTAGCCAGAGAAGAGAAGCTAAATGAAAATGAGGATCAAGCTTTGGCAGTCCATACCAAAGGAAAGAACAAGCTAAAGATTTATGACTATCCTCCTAGAAAGACTCCAGGGTTTAAGAAGTCCAAGAAAGACTTCTCAAATTATGAATTCTTCACTTGTCATAAGATGGGACACATTGCTATAAATTGTCCAGTGAAGGCAGAACGATTCAAGAAGAAGAAAATATTTTAGGCCCATGTTGTTGAAGACAATGATCAAGAAGATGAGGAAAGAGATAAGGAAAATTAGGATTCCTATGAAGAATATGTCTTGATATCTGCACTCACAGGTTCAGTCTCACCAGGGAATGACACCTGGCTAGTAGATAGTGGTGCCTCCAAGCACATGATAGGTTACAATGATTCACTTTCATGTCTTGTACAAAAGGAGTCCCCACACAAACTAATGTTTAGAGATGATTACCAATATCCCATGAAAGGAATGGGACAAGCCTCCTATAAGCTGGACTCTGGAAAGTCCATGAAAATGAAGTATGACATGTATGTCCCAGGACTAAAGAAGAACCTTCTTTCTATCTCAGCCTTAGATAAGAAAGGGTTTAGAGTTGCTTTTGTGGATGGAGAATTTCTCATGTGGACAAAAAGAAAAACTATAGATGATGCAATAGTGATTGGAGTTGAAGAAGAAGGACTCTACAAATTAAAGGGACATGTAGATTCAACATTGATGCCTAGTGCCATAAGCCCATGTGAGTTATGGCATAGAAGGCTTGCTCATATACATTACAAAGCATTGCCAATTGTGAGCAAGTTTGTGACAGGTTTACCGGAGATTCAGATAGATCATGTGGAATGTGCAAAGGATGTGCACAAGGAAAGGATACTAAGAACCCCCATCCAAACAGTGACATCAAAGAAAAAGGGATCTTAGATATTATTCATTCATATATACACGGGCCAATGCAAACTACTTCATTAAGCAGGTATGTTTACTATGCTTCCTTTATTGATGACTACTCCCGCAAAACTTAGATCTATTTCCTAAAGAAGAAGGATGAAGTGTTTGAAAGGTTCAAAGAGTTTAAGGCCCTTGTAGAAAACCTCTCTGAAAAGATGATCAAGATCTTAAGATCAGATAATGGAGAAGAATTCAAATCAAGTGAATTCAATGAGTACTGCAAGGAAGTTGGGATTAAGAGGGAGCTAACTATTCCCTATAATCCACAACAAAATGGTGTAGCAGAAAGAAATAATAGATCTATCAGGGAAGTTGTAAAAGCCATGATCCATGATCAAGATCTACCTATCTACCTATGGGAACAAGCAACCAGAACAATAGTATATGTTCAAAACAAAATTTCCCTCAGTACCCTTGGAAGCAAGACTCTTGAAGAAATTTTTACCATAGAAAAGCACGAAGTCAGTCACCTAAAGATATTTGGTTGTCCGATATACATACACATTCCCAAGGAGAAAAGATCAAAGTTAGATCCTTCAGGAAAGAAGGGATTGTTTGTAGGATATAGTGAGCAATCAAAAGCTTATCGAATCTATTAATGAATATGGTTGTCTATAATTGTCATTGATGGCACACCATTAATGAAAAATGTGTAAATGGCATGGCATGGAAACATAGGACACCTAATGAGTCAAATGACCCATATTGTGGTCATTTGAAGATGATTTGGACAAGCAAGCATTGATGATGACATGACAAGGGCATGAACTGATGAAGTATGACAAGTGGCAAAGACTTAAAGGACAAACTTGGTGAGGACAAGGAAGATGGTTGTGGGAACTTGGAAGGTCCCTTGCGAGCATTTCAAAGCCCCATTGTGGGCATGATGTTGATGACTAAGGAGATGTCTTGTGGGCATATCACAAAGGCTAAGTATTAACAAGTTTATGAAGAATTCATGCAAGTATATGATTGGGAGCCAATAGGACAAGTGAAAAGGTCCATGCAGGGTTTACCAATGCTCTAGCAAAGAAGAATTCGAAGGTGTTAAACCCACCTTGTGATGTGGCAAGAAAGTCAACAAATATATATGTATGTTTGATGAGGATTTTACAGAAATGTTATTTGACAAAACAAAAAAATTCAAATGTCAATTAGAGATGACAAGTCGGCTCCCAAGTAATAATAAAATTAAAAATAAAAATAAAATATAGACAAGTCAACTCCTTAAAATATGATGGCAAACAAGTATAAATACCCTATGAAGAAGCTCTCAAACATATGAATTAGAAGAACACAAATGAGCTCGCACCTGAGATTTTACTAAGGAATTTCAGATCTTTTGGAGCAAGTGAACTGAAGCAGCTGAGGGTCACATCTTGTGCACATTCTCGAAGTTTCAAGAAGAATTTGGTGGATACATTGAGCTCTGAATTTGGACAGACATCTATCAGTCTTCAGGCATCTGACGTTGGTAGCATTAAAGAAGAAATCTGAACGAGTGTGCGATCTTGGTCTAAAAACGCAGAACCCTTATCCACGATGGATGAGAAAATTCATGACAGTATAATTGTAGAGCTCATCTTGATCTAAGGTAGAAATCGCATCTACGGGAAGTTGTTGGGGTCTCCACGAAGTTATTTTCCATCCACACGGAGCTCACATAGTCGTATGAGATGTTGGTTTTTTGTCTTATGATAACATTGAGATTGTCTCCTTGAAGTTACAGGTTGCACTGGATGTGAGAGAATATGATCGTATGTTATTTGGGTTTATATGAATCTCAGGATTAACTAAAGTAGTTGTTGCATCCTGTTAGTGCAAGATTTTCTTTAGATATTCTGGCATGAAGATTTTGGGGTGATAAAATAAAGCTCTATTTTTTGGATGCAATAAGTATAAGGGGACCACAACAAGATGTTGGTGTAAAGATGCGATGGTGTATGTTTGAGTTCTGAGTTAGTCAGCAAAGGAAAAACCTTTTACGGTAGCAGCAATGTTTATGAACAACAACAGTGAATTCTTGAAAGACTTTTTTTAGAAGTCCAGAGTAGCAAAAATCTTAGTATGATGTGGAGATAATACAACAATCAAAGACATTTAGAAGCAGTAAAGCATACTTCAGGAATGAAACACAGGCAACTACAATAGAGAATATGTGGAAGACAAATTGAGGACTAAGGAGAAGAATAGTGAGTAGATCTTGGTTTGATAACAGACCACAATCAACTCAAATGATTGAGATAGATGACCTCCAACAGTTTGAGTAGATGACAGCGACACCTAGTGAAAAATGATATCAGTGAATAATGATGTGTAACTGGCAGTGATGACAAGATTGTGTTGACAAGGGTAAATTGTTGTAATGTGACATATTTGTATGTATATACAAGTTGGGTCTTGTACATGTTTTCTTAGTAGGATCTATGAAAAAACCAAGCAAAGTCTTGGATAGAATTAGGTTCTTCTATATCAATAGATGTTGATTTACCTCTCGGTTGAAGCCGTCTGAAATACAATAAGACTACATATATTATAGCTTGTGTCTCTTATGCAATGTATTGATGATTATGTTTGATGAATGAATTGATTATTGATGCATATTCTATTGATGAATATGATGTTGAATTGAATGTGAAATGATGACTTAAGTTTTAGAGCTTGAAGAAGTGAAAATTGAAGTAAGTCCAAGCTCACTGATTCCCCCCCCCTTCCCCCCCCCCCTCCCCCGCTCTCGGTGAGCCAGTGTGTCTAACAATTGGTATAAGAGCAAGGCCTTCAACATAAGCCTAACAAGCTTGAAAGGATTTGGGGACACAATCATGGGAGGATCAGAAAATCTCATTAACCATGAAGTTCCAGTTTTGGAGAAGTCAGATTACTTTGGTTGGAGAAGTAAAATGAAAGACTACTTAAAAAAATTCAATGTTTGGGAAACAGTGGTTAACCCACCTAACCAGCCCAACAAAAAGACAAAGACTGTTGTTGAGACATACAACTGAAATTTTTGATAGATGGTCTATCAAGATCCATTCAAGAAAGTGTAAAAGATTACACCTCAGCCAAGGATCTCTGGTTCAAGCTAGAAGAAGAACACGAAAGGAGAAGTCAAGACAAAGAAAAAGAAGAAGAAGTCAATGATGAAAAGCAAGAAGAAAAACAGGTACAAGCTTTAGATACAAGTGAAGGTAAGTACTCTTCAATGGATGATAACTCTGAATGTAATGATGATGAAGTTGTTCTTACAGAAGATGAAGAAGAAGTTTTGTTGAAAGCAAATAATGCACTTACAAACACTTTGACAGATATTGATCTTAAATCCAATCCAAGACTTAAGAATAAAATGTTGAGGTCATTTGAAAAATACAATGTGACAAAAGCTTTGCTAATGAAGTTAAAACTCAAGAACAAAGACTTGCAAGTTAAGCTGCAAGATCAAAATGATGAAATCAAGGAATTGAAGATTGTATTAGCAAAAGAGCAAGAATAGATTGGTGTATATTCTAAAGATCTTGAAGAAGCTAGTTGGGTTAATGCTGATCTAAAGGTCCAGTTGGAGGAAGCTAAGAGAACATAAGATGTTATGAAGTTTCAGTTGGAAGAAAAAGAAAGAGAAAATTAGAGGCTTGAAATGAAAGTTGTTGGTCTTAGAAAGAAGATTGAGAAGTCAAAAGATCGTGTGAAGTTCAATGAAAGTTCACTTATCCTCGATGAAATTCTGAAGTGTCAAAGGCTTTCCTCTAACAAATCTGGCCTTGGGTTCAAGAAGGAAGAAGACAAATTAAAAGACGTCTTGCAGTCCCCCAAAACTCCAGAAGCTAGTCCATCAATGACCAAGGATGAAGCTGATGCACCTGTACATGCCAACAAAGAAGTTGAAAATTCAAAAGTACCTCACGAAGCTATTCCACTCATCAAAGCCATTCATTTGAAAGAAGAAGGACAACTCCAAGATGGAGCCAAACTTCAAGAAGACAAGGCAACTTGGTTAGACGTTGGACATGTGACCAAGAAGAAAATATTGATGCCACATGTCATACCTTAAGATGCTACATGTGTAGTGGGTTTGGACACAAAGCCCAAGAATGTGCTAGTCAAAGAAGTCAACCAAGAAGGAGTTCTTCATACACTTCATCAAGAAGAACTGGTGAACCTTGGAAGAAGATAAATTCAAAAGATTTTGAAGATCAAAAGACAATAACCTACAGTCAAGGACATTCTCAAGGATGGAGAAAAGAAGTTGATCAAAGAAGTGATGGAAGTATCACCAGCACAGTTAGGTGCTGGTCATGCAACTGATTTGGGCATAAAGCTCAAAATTGTTGGAATACCATGAGAAGACTAACATATAGCTCAACTAAGAAAACCAACAAGGACAATGGAGAAAATGATGAAAAGATAGATTTTAAGAAGCAAGTGTGGATGAAGAAAAACAGTGTGCTAAATCTAAATGAAGTTGAAGACCATTGCACAAAAGGTGAAGGTGGCTGCCGTATGGAAAGCCAAAATTGAGGGATGTCAAAGACCTAAGCACTCCTTGAGTCCATGGAGTTTGGAGGATGGACAGAAAATGAAGGTCACTCCAAGAATCAGGTCCTAGGATCATGATTGCAAACATAGTTAGAAGTCAAGCTAATGCAATGCAGAGATTAAGTCTTGAAAGTGTAAGGTGTTACATTTTTTTCTCAAGGAAGATGCATAGGGGGAGTAGTAGCTTACCTTTTATAAATTTATTAAATGCTTGCTGATGTATTCATCCATAAAAGTGCACCAATGACTCTCTCTAGCCTTGGATGCAATTGACAAGGATGTCTTCAAGAAGTTGCAGGAGTTATAGGTACATCAAAGACATTACACTTAAATCTCAGCAAATCAAGAAGTTTACACGACAAGGGGAGTGTGTTTTTGGAAATTGGTAGAAGGTTGGCTGCTACAGTAGATAAGAACACCAGTCCCGAGTTTGATGAAAGAGTTGTGCCTTTGATGCTGATATCTTTTGGACACAAACAGTCCTGAGGTTGACATTGTTTTAAGGTCATCTACAACACATAAACAAAGTCCGTTTTTCCTTTAGTCTGAAGTCTTACTCAAGCACATGCACGGTCCGATTTTTGTCTTGGGTGGAAGTTTTTACAGCACACATACACATCCCAAGTATGAGATCTTGCATGCACACATTTCTATCTGAACTTTGGTCACCTGCAACAGCACACTTGACAAGGGGTGAGAAGTTTTCAAGAGAGCAGAAATCTTAGCAGTTCAAGCAACCTATTTGAAAGGGGGAGCACTTATGTGAAATTTGAAGATGATCCAAAGCTCAGATCATAAATTAAAATGATGAACTCAAAGCTAAATGTTTTTGGGGATTGTGAAGCCTTCAATGGCTCATTGACCCTTTGTCATTAATGTCAAAGGGGGAGAGAAATTGTAGTTGTAAGTTTCCATCAATGACAAAGGGGGAGATTGATGAATATGGTTGTCTATGATTGTCATCGATGCCACACCATTAATGACAAAGGTGTAAATGGCATGACATGGCAACATAGAACACTTAATGAGTCAAATGACCCATACTGTGGTAATTTGAAGATGATTTGGACAAGCATGGATTGATGATGACATGACAAGGGCATGAACTGATGAAGTATGACAAGTGGCAAAGACTTAAATGGAAAACTTGGCGAGGACAAGGAATATGGCTGTGGGCACTTGGAAGGTCCCTTGCGGGCATTTCAAAGCCCCATTGCGGGCATGATGTTGATGACTAAGGAGAAGTCTTGTTGGCGGAAAATGTGGGCATATCACAAAGGCTAAGTATTAACAAGTTTATGAAGAATTCATGTGAGTATATGATTGGGAGCCAATAGGACAAGTGAAAAGGTCCATGGAGGGTTGACCAATGATATGGAAGAGAAGAATTCGGAGGTGTTAAACCCACCTTGTGATGTGGCAAGAAAGTTAACAAATATATATGTATGTTTGATGAGGACTTTATAGAAATCTTATTTGACAAAACAAAAAAATTCAAATGTCAACTAGAGATGACAAGTCAGCTCCCAAGTAATAATAAAAATAAAAATAAAATATAGACAGGTCGTCTCCTTAAAATATGATGGAAAATGAGTATAAATACCCTATGAAGAAGCTCTCAAACGTATGAATTAGAAGAACACAAATGATCTCACAGTTGAGATTTTACTGAGGAATTTCGGATCTTTTGGAGCAGGTGAACTGAAGCAGCCGAGGGTCACATCTTGTGCACAGTCTCGAAGTTTGAAAAAGAATTCGGTGGATACATTGAGCTCTGAATTCAAACAGACATCTATCAGTCTCCAGGCATCCGAAGTCGGTAGCATTAAAGAAGAAATCTGAATGAGTGTGCGATCTTGGTCTAAAAACGCAGAACCCTTATCCACGAGGGATGAGAAAATTCATGATAGTATAATTGTAGATCTCATCTCGATCTAAGGTAGAAATTGCATCTACAGGAATTTGTTGGGGTCTCCACAAAGTTATTTTCCATCCACACAGAGCTCACACAGCCGTATGAGATGTTGGTTTTTTGTATTATGATAACGTCGAGATTGTCTCCTTGAAGTTACAAGTTGCACTGGTTGTGAGAGAATATGATCGTATGTTATTCGGGTTTATCTAAATCTCGGGATTAACTGAAGTAGTTGTTGCAACATGTTAGTGCAAGATTTTCTTCAGATATTCTGGGATGAATATTTTGGGGTGATAAAAGAAAGCTCTATTTTTTTGGATGCGATAAGTATAAGGCAGCCACAACAAGATGTTGGTGTAAAGATGCGATGGTGTATGTTTGAGTTCTGAGTTAATTAGCAGAGGAAAAAACTTTTACGATAGTAGCAGTGTTTATGAACAACAACAGTGAATTCTTGAAATACTTTTTTTTTTAAGTCCAGAGTAGTAGAAATCTTAGTATGATGTGGAGATAATACAACAATCAAAGACATTTAGAAGCAGTAAAGCATACTTCAGGAGTGAAACACGGGCAGCTACAACAGAGAATATGTGGAAGACATATTGAGGACTGAGGAGAAGAGTAGTGAGTAGATCTTGGTTTGATAACAGACGACAATCAACTCAAATGATTGAGATAGATGACCTCCAACAGTTTGAGTAGATGACAGTGACATCTAGTGCAAAATGATATCAGTGAATAATGATGTGTTACTGACAGTGATGACGAGATTGTGTTGACAAGGGTAAATTGTTTTAATGTGACATATTTGTATGTATCTACAAGCTGGGTCTTGTTCATGTTTTCTTAGTAGGATCTAAGAAAAGACCAAGCAGAGTCTTGGATAGAAGTAGGTGCTTCTGTATCAGTAGGTGTTGATTTACCTCTCAGTTGAAGTCGTTCGAAATACAATAAGACTACAAATATTATATCTTGTGTCTCTTGTGCAATGTATTGATGATTATATTTGATGAATGAATTGATTATTGATGCATAGTATATTGATGAATATGATGT
>LPNX010618000.1:86999-130851 GCA_001517045.1 Pseudotsuga menziesii | reverse complement strand
CCCCCCCCCCCCCCCTCTCGGTGAGCTAGTGTGTCTAACATCTATATCCCATGATATCATCACATTGAATTCAGCATATATGTCACCTTTGACAAAGATACAACTTTCAGAAAATTAAAGAAAGATAAGGAAGATGAAGAGAAGAATGAAACTCCTAGAGCTGCAAAAGGTCCTAAACCAGTTAGGAACCAAGAAGAACAGATGCTTGAGGATCACGACATGATAGAACCTCAAAGACCTGAAGAATTTCCCAGTGAAATGATCTCACGTAAGAGAAGACCTACCTAGGCTCATGAAGTAATCTAAGAAGAAAAAATACATGGTGTCCCAAAAGGAACCATCAGAGAAAGAAAGAATCCAAAGCCACACTCTAGTTATGTAACTTTGATGTGTGATCTCGTGATAAAGAGCCAACATGTTTTGAAGAAGAAACAATGCAGAAGGAGTGGGTTGATGCAATGGTCGAGGAATACCAATCCATTATAAAGAATGATGTATGGGAAATAGTACCAAGACCAAAGGACAAGTCAGCGGTATCCTTAAAATGGATCTTCAAGACAAAGCACTCAATAGATGGTAGTATGAGAAGTACAAGGAAAGATTCATAGCTCACAGATTCCCCCAGAATGAATAAATCGACTATGAGGAGATATTTGCACCAGTAGCTAGGTACACCTCAATTAGAACCATCCTCTCCTTGGCATCCAATATGAAGTGGAAATTACATCATATGGATGTAAAGTCAACCTTTCTAAATGGCTTGGTAGAAGAAGAAGTATATATCGAACAACCGCAAGGTTTCGAGACTGGTGATCAAGAAACTCATGTATGTAAACTCAGCAAGCCATTGTATGGGTTAAAGCACGCACCTAGAGCATGGTATGGGAGAATCGATGGATTCCTAAAGAGTTTTGGCTTTACTAAGAGTAGAGCATATTCCAACCTCTACTATAAAGTTAGGGGTGATGGACTTACAATATTACTATTGTCTGTAGATGATATATTCTTAACAGGAGAAGATAATCCCATCAACGAATGTAAGAAAAAGCTTGTTGCATAATTTGAGATGAACGGCCTTGGAATGATGCACTATTTTCTAGGTCTTGAAGTATGGCAGTATCCAGACGAGATTTTCCCAAACCAAGGAAAACGTGTAGTAAAAATCCTAAAGATATTTGGGACGATAGATTGCAAGGCTATGACTACTCTGATGACAAAAAATTTGAAACTATTGAATGATGACACTTCGGAAGCAGTATATGCCACCTTGTACAGACAAATTATTAGTTCTATGTTGTACTTAACCAATACAAGACCATATACATGTTTTGTAAAGACTCTAAGTCAATATAAGGTGAATCCCAAACATATTCACCTAGTAGGAGCAAAACATATGATCAGGTATCTAAAGGGGACTTTATACTATGGTCTCGGATATGCATCAAATAGCAAGATCATATTACATGGATTTACAGGTTGAGATTGGGCAGGAAGTGTTGAAGATAGAAATAACACTTCAGGATGTTGTTTTAGTTTGGGATCAGGTATGATCTGATGGTTTAGTAGAAAGCAGTCCAGTATTGCACTTAGAACAGTAGAGGCTTAATACATTGCAGCATGTTCATCATGTAGTGAAGCAGTTGTTGAGTATATAGTTGTCATTGATGTCAAGGTGTTCACGAATGACAAAGGAATAACCAGTGGATATGATGGTAGAACAAACTCAGTGAAATACCAAGGTAGTGATGGCATGGAATGGCATAGCTGAGAATATGGCATAACAACATATGAGATGAATGAGATGGACATGGAGGATAAGACAGCATGAATGACTGATTTGAAGACTTCCAAGTCCATGTCGACAGTATGATGTAAGCAATGGTAAATAAAACAAAGAACAGAGGTCGAGTAGAAGTAGAGATGTAGTATGAATGACAAAACTGTTAGAAACAGTCGCAGAGGATTTTCGTGAAAGAGATCATGCAGATCTGAAAATTCATGGTAAGATACGATATCAATCTGAAATCAACGGTTAGAAAGCATCCCGCACGAGATCCAACGGCTGAGGATCAGTTCCACAAAAGATAGGTGAGAGGATGAAGTTCCGCAAAAGATCAAGATTGGACGACTAAGATTAGTTCCGCCAAAAGAGATCGACGGTGCGGAAAAGAAGTTGCGGAAAGTCGAGATACGAGTTTGGGAAATGTTACATCCCACATCCTGCATCCTGCAATCTGGAGAGATCAGACGTCTGAAGTTAGTTCTGCTAAAACAAATCAACGGTTCAGAAAATGAAGTGCGAGATGAAACTTGCGGAGATTCGAGATACAATTTTGGGAAATGTTACATCCCACATCCCACAATATAGAGAGATCAGACGGCTGAAGTTAGTTCTGCTAAAAAATATCAACGGCTCATAAAATGAAGTGCAAAAAGAAGTTTGTGGAAAGTCGAGATATGATTTTGGGAAATGTTACATCCCACATCCCGCAATCTGAAGATCGACGCTCATGGAGAAGCCCAATGAAGATCAACGGTGAGGAATCGTTGAAATAGAAACCTGGTGCAGAAATACAATTTCAAGAGGAAATCGTTAGGGTAGATCAACGATCTAGAGAGATTCGGGCAAAAGATCAACGGTCCAAATTGTATCTAGTGAAGAAGATTACGAAAGCACCAAAAAGCGATAAAAAAGTCTGTGGAAATGAACTCTAAGCTGAGAGAAGAACAAAACGGTGCACTTGCTGAAACTTAACAATAAAATGATGCAACGGTTGAACGGGTAGATGATGGAGAGGTATGTCTGTAGGTAAACAGTCATGATCCAAAACGAAGGAACACAACTATGGAAAGATGCGTTGGTAGGTGATAGGTAAAAGGTATTTATTGAATGAATGTGTAATGAATAGGGTGTCTCTGTTAGTAAGTTTGATAGAGTCCAAAGTGAATAGTTTTTAACTGTTCTTAAAGACTGAGAACATTAGTCTAGGGTGGCAGGGTGGTGCTAGGGCAGGCCACAGGTCTGCAAGGGTTCGTAGCCTCCTTCCAGTCGTAGCTGGAGAACAAGGTGTCTAGCATCCTTGTCTATTGAAGCAGGAAGAAAACCATAGGGGTCTTGTATCATCCCAGTCTGTAGTTGCAGACAAAATCTAGGGTGTATCTACATCCTTTCTATTGTAGCAGATAAACAATTTTGTAAATTCATCTTATTAATGAGTTTGTGTTGGTGGTTTTATCTTTTGAGGTTTCCACAGTAAAAATATGTGTTGATTGTTTATTTTATGTATTTTAAAGTAAAAACTGACAATACTGATTCACCCCCCCCCCTCTCAGTATTGTGGGATAAACCAACAATTGGTATCAAAGCAGGTTCCTTCACAACAACTTAACCACTGGAAGGAATATGCCATCCAAAAACCACAATGGATCAACAAGAAGGATTGGCCACCAACAAACCTCCACTATTTACCGGAGAAAATTATTCCTACTGGAGTGTAAGAATGAAGTGTCATTTGATGTCCCTGGGATGGAAGGTTTGGGAAGCAACAAAAAAGGAACGTAATATAGGAAACCAATACCCTATAGACTCAGTTGAACTAGGTGAATATGAAGGGAATTCCAAATCCCTAAACACAATCTTAAGTGGCTTAAGAAACTCGGTATTTACTAAAGTTATGCAATGCACATCTGCCAAACAAGCTTGGGACAAATTGAAGATTATCTATGAAGGAGAATCTAAGGTCAGATAATCCAAACTTCAAACTTATAGAGGTCAATTTGAAAGTCTTAAAATGAAAGAAGAAGAGAATGTTGGGGAATACCCTCTTCGAGTAGATGATCCAAACTTCAAACTTATAGAGGTCAATTTGAAAGTCTTAAAATGAAAGAAGAAGAGAATGTTGGGGAATACCCTCTTCGAGTAGATGAAGTTGTTAATGCGATCAGAGGCCTTGGGGGCGAATTAAAAGAAAAAGAAGTGGTAAGCAAGGTACTAAGAACATTACCAATGAGATATGACCCAAAGGTATCCACCTTAGAAGAACGAGATGACCTTAAAAAGGTAACAATGGACGAGTTACATGGAATTGTCACTGTGTATGAGATGTGAATAGGACAAAATGGATCTTCAAGAAGAGAGTCAACTTTTAAAGCTTCCATAAAAAATCAATCAAAAAACTCAAATGACGAGGAAGCCCTTTTCCTTAATAAAATTGAGAGAGGGAATGGAAAGTACAAGGGGAATTTACCTTTAAAGTGTTTTAATTGTGGAAGGATTGGGCATTTTGCCTCAAGTGCACCTACACTAAACAATATGAGAATGAAGAAAAGGAAACTTCAAAATTCAAAATAGGTAAACCAAGAAACAAGAAAAAACCCTATGGGAAAAAGAAAATTGTTTACACCATGGAAGACAGTGAAGATTTAGATGGAAGCGAAGTTGAAGTAACTGAAGTTTTATTCATGGGTTTAGACACTCAAGCCTCAAATAGTGACTCAGACGTAGAAGGAGAAGTAGATCTAAGAGTTGAACTTGTTAGTGCCCTTGAAGAACTTGAGAAATGTAGGAAAAAGAATCAATGGTCAAATCTTATCATTAGTCAGTTGGAAGCTCAACTCTTAGATGCCAAAAAGGTTGAGGAGGACCTAAACCTACAACTCAAAAGAAGAATACATGAGTCTGAAGCTTGCAGAATAAATCATGCAATTCAAGAGAAAGCTTGATGAAGGATCTATCAAATCAAAGTTTGAGAATAGCTCAAGGATACTAGATGACATTCTGAGTAGCCAAAGGCAATCAGGTGATAGGTATGGTTTTGGGTTCATTAAAGAAAAGAAGCCGGAGAGTTTTCATGTCTCAAATCAAGAAGGAAGTAAGAAAATCTATGTTGAAATACTAAAGACTCCAGCTAAAGGGAAAAGAAGCAAGATATCTTTCTTAATTTCACAAGACAAAAATACAAATAATATAGCACCCAAAAGACCAAACATATATCTATAGATATTTTTAGGTGGCTTCTTTGCATGTAATAATTATGGTCACATAGGTCATGGAATTAAGAGGCAATTTTCGGCTGCAAAAACTCCTCGGCAAAATGGGGTTGTTTAAAGGGAAAACAGAACAGTCCAAGAAGCTGCCATAATTATGCTCAATGAAGAAAAACTATCAGATTCATTTTGGAGAGAATATGTATACAGAGTTGTCTACACACTTAACAGAGGACAACTTAGACTGAATAAGGATAAGGCCCCTTATAAATTGTGGTATGGAAGATCAGCCTCAGTCAAATATTTTAAAGTGTTTGGCAGTAACTGTTACATTAAAAGAAATGAGGATAACCTTGGAAAGTTCGACTCCAAGTCTGATGAAGGAATCCTTTTAGGATACTCATCCACCAAAAAGGAATACAGGTGTTACAATAAAATGTTACATAAAATTGTAGAAAGTGCAGATGTAAAAGTAGATGATATAAAACCAAGGAAAGAGAAAAATCTTGACAGTATTGAAAACACATGTGATGATGATATAAAAGATTTTCAAAAGGACGAGAGCATTAATAATGAAGAAAAAGACAAAGATAAGGAAGATACACAAGAATATGATGAAGACTTTCCTAGACCTGACACTAAAACTCCTTCTAGAAGGGTACAAAAGGATCATCCGGAGTCATAGATCATGGGAGATAAAAATGTCGGAGTCAAAACAAGAAGTCAACTACCATATATGGAACAAGCCCTACTCTCAATAGTAGAACCTAATAACTTTACAGAAGCCAACAAAAGTGATGAATGGGTCAAATCCATGAATGAAGAACTAGATCAGATTGAGAAAAATGAAACATGGGAACTTGCCCCAAGACCTTAAGATAAAAACATTGTAGGAACCAAATGGATTTTCAAAAATAAGTTCAATCAAGATGGACAAGCAATAAGGAACAAAGCAATATTGGTTTGTGAGGGTTATGCCCAAGTGGAAGGTATTGATTTTGAAGAAACTTATGCTCCTGTAGCTTGACTTGAAGCAATCAGAATGTTTTAAGCACTATCATGCCATAAAAACTTCAAAGTATATCAAATGGATGTCAATTCTGCTTTCTTGAATGGGAAACTAGAAGAAGAAGTGTATATTGAACAACCTGAAGGGTTTCTCTTGTCTGGAAACAAAGATTCTGTTTGTAAACTGAAAAAGGCACTCTATGGTCTCAAACAAGCTCCAAGAGCATGGTTTTTAATACTAGATAGTTACTTGAAACATCAAGGTTTTAAAAGAGGAGTCACTGAAATTAATCTTTACCTAAAAATCGAAGATAAAAATATGATCATTGTTCTTGTCTGTGTGGATGATATCACTTTTGGAAGAAATATTCAAATCCTAAGTGTAGAATTTGCCTCTGAAATGAAGAAATAAATTCATGAAATGTCAATGTTGGATGAATTGACATTCTTCTTGGGACTACAAGTCTACCAAAAAGACGAAGGGATTTTCATCTCTCAAAACAAGTACTTCAAAGACATGTTGAAAAAGTTTAAAATGGAAGATTCCAAACCTGTTGGTACTCCTATGGTCACCGGTTGCAAGTTAAGGATGATGAATCTCTGGAAGTATACCATACCATGTTTAGATCCATGATTGGCAGTCTGATATATGTGATAGCCACAAGACCAGATGTGATGCAAGATGTTGGATTGGTGGGTAGATTCCAGTCAACTCCCAAAGAAACACATGTAACAACAATGAAAAGGATTTTCAAATATCTAAAAGGTACTATGGAGTATGGTTTATGGTATCTGAAAGGACAAGACTTTACCTTGAAGGCGTTTACTGATGCAGATTGGGAAGGAAGTGTTGACGATCGAAAAATTACTAGTGGAGCAACAATTTTTCTAGGAAATTGTTTAGTATCATGGTCAAGTAAAAAACAATCCTCCATTTCACTCTCTACAGCAAAAGAAAAATATATTGTTGTCGCCTCATGTTGTACTCAGGTTATTTGGATGAGACAAGCCCTATAAGATCTACTTGTAAAATATCAACATCCAATAGTGATCAACTGTGATAACACTAGTGCTATAAATATGTTTAAAAATCCTATCATGCATTCTAAGAAAAAACATATACCAATCCAATATCACTATCTAAGAGAACATGTATCTCAAAAAGCTGTCAAATTAGAATACATTAACACAAAAGAACAGATTGCTGACATTTTCACCAAACCACTGCCTAAGGAAGCCTTTGAGCGTCTTAGACAAAAAATAGGAGTAATTTCGTTACAAAAGTACTAAGAGGAGAAATCTCGATCTTAGGGGGAGAAATGTTGACAAGGGGAGCTGTCAGACATAAAGGTTCATTTGTCATTGTTGTCAAAGGGGGAGAATGGTTAGAGGTTTCCATCAATGCCAAAGGGGAGATTGTTGAGTATATAGTTGTCATTGATGTCAAGGTGTTCACGAATGACAAAGGAATAACCAATGGATATGATGGCTAAACAAACTTAGTGAAATAACAAGGTAGTGATGGCATGGCATGGCATGGCATAGTTGAGAACATGGCATAACAACATATGAGATGAATGAGATGGACATGGAGGATAAGACAGCATGAATGACTGATATGAAGACTTCCAAGTTAGTGTCGACAGTATGATGTAAACAATGGTAAATGAAACAAAGAACAAAGGTCGAGTATAAGTAGAGATGCAATATGAATGAAAAAACTGTTAGAAACAGTCGCAGAGGATTTCCATGAAAGAGATCGTGCAGATCCGCAAAGTCATGGCAAGATCCGATTTCAATCTGAAATCGAAGGTCAAAAAGCATCCCTCACGAGATCCAACGACTGAGGATCAGTTTCGCAAAATACAGGCGGGAGGATGAAGTTCCGCAAAAGATCAAGATTGGACGGCTAATATTAGTTCCGCCAAAAGAGATCGACGGTGCGGAAGAGAAGCTACGGAAAGCCGAGATACGAGTTTGGGAAATGTTACATCCCGCATCCCACAATATGGAGAGATCAGATGACTAAAGTTAGTTCCACTAAAACAGATCAACGGTTCGGAAAATGAAGATCGGAAAGAAGCTTGCGGAAAGTCGAGATACGATTTTGGGAAATGTTACATCCCGCATCCCGCAATCTAGAGAGATCGGACGGTAGAAGTTAGTTCCACTAAAATAGATCAACGGTTCAGAAAATGAAGTGCGAAAAGAAGTTTGCGGAAAGTCGAGATATGATTTTGGGAAATGTTACATCCTGCATCCTGCATCCCACAATATGAATATCGACGCTCATGGAGAAGCCCAATGAAGATCAACGGCAAGGAATTGTTGAAACATAAACTTGGTGCAGAAATACGATTTCAAGAGGAAATCGTTAGGGTATATCAATGGTCCGGAGAGATTTGGGCATAAGATCAACGGTCCAGATTGTATCTAGTGAAGAAGATTACGAAAGCACCATAAAGCGATAAACAGGGCTGTGGAAATGAACTCTGAGCTGAGAGAAGAACAAAACGATGCACATGCTGAAACTTAACGATGAAATGATGCGACGGTTGAACAGGTAGATGATGGAGAGGTATGTTTTTAGGTAAACGGTCATGATCCAAAATGAAGGAACACAGTTATGGAGAGATGCATTGGTAGGTGATAGGTAAAAGGTATTTATTGAATGAATGTGTAAAGAATAGGGCATCTCTGTTAGTAAGTCTGATAGATTCCAAAGTGAGTAGTTTTTCAATTGTTCTTAAAGACTGAGAACATTAGTATAGGGTGGCAGGGTGGTGCTATGGCAGGCCATAGGTATGCTGGGGGTCGTAGCCTCCTTCCAGTCGTAGCTGGAGAACATTGCGTTGCAGCATCCTTATCTATTGAAGCAGGCATAAAACCATAGGGGTGTTGTATCATCCCAGTCTGTAGTTGCAAAAAAAACCAGGGTGTATCTACATCCTTTCTGTTGTACTATATAAATAATTTTGTAAATTCATCTTATTAATGATTTTTTGTTGGTGGTTTGCTCTTTTGAGGTTTCCACGATAAAATATGTGTTGATTATTTATTTTTTGTATTTTAAAGTAAAAACTGACAATACTAATTCAACCCCCCCTCTCAATATTGTTGGATAAACCAACAGCAGTATGGCTTCACAAGATGTTGATAGGATTATTTGATGCAGAGATAGATGTTATCGATATCCTTTGTGATAATCAGAGTTGTAATAAGTTGACAGAAAACCCAGTGTTTCGTGACAAGTCGAAACGTATCGAAGTTAGATATCATTACATCCTAGATATGGTACAGAAGGGAGCTATAAATCTCAAGTAGCTTCTTAACAAGTGGAAGATGTGTTGACTAAGCCTCTGTGTCGTGTAAAGTTTGAATACTTTCAAGAAAATCTTGGCGTATTCCAAAAGGACCTCCCTCGAAAGAGGGAGTGAAGGAAGATGGTAGAAGGATGCAATGGTGGCAGCTCAACCTAAATTAGGGTAAGTCTGGCTAGGCTTGAAAGGGTTAGTAAGTCAAATGAGGCTTGTTGATCCCAGGGGGATTAGTATGTTTGGATAGGTATGTTTATCCCAAGAGGGTTAGTAATCCAGAACAAGGCTTGTTGGTCCCCAGGAAGGTCCATCTGTCTGACTAGGGATGTTGAATCAAAAGGGTTAGTAAGTTAGACAAAATGCCCAGATTGATCTACCAGAGAACTCACCAAGATAGTTAGAGGGAAACATGTAGTTTCAGTATTCCTATACCGGTGTAGCAGGTTCAGTATTTTCATATTGATGTTGTTGAGATGATTGTTGAGATAGTTCCAGTATTCCTATACCGATATGGTAGGTTCAGTATTTACATACTGATGATTGTTAAGATGATTGATGAGATAGTTTCAGTATTTCTATATTAATGATGATGATGTTGTTTCAACAATTTTTATGTTGATAATGATGATGTTACAACATCTCTATGTTGGCAATGCAGATGATGATATAGCATCTACTGATTATATTTTTTAGCACTAACATGCAAATGATGTTGTTGTTGTTTCAGTATTTACATATTGATGTTGCAGATGATGTTTCAGTATTTACACGCTGATGTTGCAGATGATGTTTCAGTATTTACACGCTGATGTTGTAGATGATGTTTTAGTATTTAGATACTGATGTTGCAGAAGATATTCCATTATTTTCATACCGATTTGGCAGAAGATGATTCAGTATTCACATACTGATGTTGCAAAAGTTGATCCAATATAAGCAGAAGATGATTCAGTATCCACATACTGAGGTTGCAAAAGATCCAACTCAGATCAATGATGAAGATGTATGATGGTGTTCCAAAACTTCCTATGACATATAGAGACTCACTAGTTAGATGTACAATTGTGGTAGTAGTTGCTACCTTGGTTGAATACCTTCCTAGTTAAGAGGGATTGTTAAAGTATTTTAACTTCGGAATATATCCATATGTATCGATTGTATTCCTCCATCAGGAGATGCATTTGGTCATGTAAGAGTCATTAAAAGAATCAATGTAAACCTCTGGATGTAAGTCGGGTCAATAGTACCCAAGTGTCATTATAATAAATATTATTTTTGGTGTCTTGCTAGACAAGTCGGCTCTGTCAGTTAGACAAGTTGCCCCTGTTAGGTCCTAGGTCAAGTAAAGTGACAAATATAAATAGGGAGGCGCTCCCCTTAATTTGTACACACTCACTCAAGCAATTTTTCAAGAGATAGAAGAACAAATGCGCTAGAAAGAAGAGAGAAGAAGTTGTTTGGGTTTTACACTACTATGGTTGAGTTCTATGTTGAGGAAGTTTTGCAGGGTTTTCTCCCTTGTGGTTTCCCCAAGGAAAATATTTGTGTTATTTGTGTTACTATGCTTGTTGTTCTTTCAGTGATCCTACTAGTGAAAATTGTTTTAAGATATCATCTAAGTAATTAAGAAAAAATTGACAATGTGTAGTCTAATAGGATTTTTTTTCCTATCTCTATACAGACTAAAATCGTTACATCAAATATTCCAAATTATAATACTATAAATATCAATTATAATTCCTTAAATCCATTTGTATCTCTTGTAATTTAACATGATTTAACGTCCGTGCATACTTGTTACTTTCCTATCACACTCTATAACCATTAGTAGAATTGCAATAGAAGTTAGAAACCATGGTACAATATCTTTATCATAATCATATACACCAATGTTAGAATAAATTTTATCATATCCTCACCCAACACCAAGTGAAAATCATGTTAAATATATTTTTTTAATTTAGCAAAGCTTAGGATCCTCAAGCCTAAATGAATTCACCGTGAAAGAAGGTTGAAGTAGGAAGAAGGAATTCAGTGTACATTGATCAAACATTCATGGTGAAATTGAACAACTAAAAGACAAAAATTGGTCAACATAACATTACCACAATATTCATTAACCTCTGTGTAATACAATGATGATACAATAGGAAAAATTTGAATACACTAGGTAGGATTCAAATTCACCAACTTTGACTGACTCCAATGCTAACTCAATGTGGGAAAATCACCAATGGGTGCTCACTAATGCAACTCAAGAAAACTAAGTCAGTTATCAGTAAGTTAATTGAAAAAGGTAGGTAGGAAAAGGGACCTACATCCTAAAATTAGTAAAATGTGGTGCTAGACTAGCTGGAGATGAACTAACAGATGCCCATATGAGGATAACTCAACACAACCTAGGGTGAACTGATGATGGGACTCCCATGACTTAGTGTGGGATCCTAAATTAAAGGAATTGGCCTTTGGATCTCCTAAATTCATGCAAACTGGCACATCAAGTGGTAGGTGGGCCCCAGATGAGTTCTCCATGGCACTAGTGAAGTGGCAACAGACTCCTAAGCTAGGAAATGACATTTAGACTATGGTGGTCAAGGGAGGATTATAATTAATCCTAACACCCCCCCTTAATCCAAACTTGGACAACATGTGCCCTAGAAACTAAGACAAAAGGTCACCCATACAATCTAATGCAAAACTTATTGCTCAATGAACCGAGGAAATGGGGAAACCATCATGGGAAACCCCCCCTCAAAATGAGTAGGAAAACCAAGAACAATAACTGAATCAAACATTTACACCAAGAAGAGATCTGAGACAGAAAAATATTTTTTCAATGAAATATTTGGTGAATATGTCTACAATCTTCTCATCTATAGGGAAGTATTGTAGAATGATATCCTTACTATGCACTAGTTCCCAGATGTGGTGCATGTAGAATTCAATGTGCTTGGTTCGTTGCTTCTGTATTGGATCACTGGATATCTTGATTGCACTTTAATTATCACATAAGAGGTTTACTAAAGTAGAAGTGAGAGTGCAAAACTCTATCAGAATCTCATGTAGCCAAATTTCCTGAATAGTTGCATTCACAACCCCACTATACTATGATTTAGCTGAAGAGAGAGAAAGAGTTTCTTGCTTCTTGCTTGACCAAAAGATTGGTCCAGATCCAAAAATGAACACAAATCCTGATGTATATTTCCTATCAGTACTATCACCAGCCTAGTCTGAATCAGTAAAACTAATCACATCTAGTTCTGCGACAAGAGAATAGTGGATCTTAAACTCCTTCATACCTTGCACATAATGCAAGATGTGCTTTGTTTCTTTCCAATGCATCCCATGTGGATCCTACATGAATAGGGAAACAACACTCACAACATAAGATAAATATGGCCTTGAATGGGTGACTTACAATAGGATACCAATGAGTTGTCTACAGAGTGTACTATCAATCAATGGCGTGGAACCACCTTCTTTCAAAATGATGCCAGATAAAAAGGGGAAGGGTGTTGCTTTACAATCAATCATGTGGAATATTTTGATAAAATATCCTATGTATATGGACTATGTAATCATGATCCCAAAATATTTTTGATTCACTTCAAGGCCAATAAACTTCCTTAGCAACCCAAGATCAGTCATGGAGAATGAATTTCTCAAATATGACTTCATATCCCTCAATCCAGTAGTTGGGCCACTAGTAATGAGCAAGTCATTCACATATAGAACAATCAATAGTAAAAAGCGTCCCTTCTATTGCATGTATACATTGCATTCAAACTTGCACCTCTTGAATTTTTGTGGCATTAGGAAGGCGTCCATCTTGGCATACCATGCCCTTGGGGCTTGCTTGAGCCCATACAAAGATTTATTAGTTTGGAAACCAAGGATGAATCTTCAATGTACCCCTCAGGTTGTCTCATATAGATCTCCTATCCTAGGTCACCATGGAGAAAGGCACTCCTCACATCCATGTGATGTACCTCCTGTTAGACATAATGGCTCACTGAGAGGGGGGTGAATCAGTGAGCCTACACTTAACCCAAATTTCAACTTCTACAAGCACTAAATCTTAAATATTATATTCATCAATGTATTGTCAACATAAACACTTCAACACTTTGTAAGAGGCAAGATATAAGCTTTGTAATTTATATATAAATGGAGACTTCAGTCTCCAATATGGGAAACAACCCATAAGGTGGCACCACCCACCAAAATGGTTCAGTCAGCTACTACCGATTGGGATGCTACAACACCCCAAGCAATACAATCTTTCAAGTGATCAATCGCACTTTTCTTAGGTCTGTAAACTACATACATAAACAAGAAACCCTTGTTTATGTCAACAATCTTTCTCATCAACATAACCAACACTTTACCATATCCATCATATGTCACTAAATATCACTGTCATCGGAATTTATTTTTATCTCATACTATTTTTTATTGTTGTAACCCTAGCTTTAGCAACAAATTCACAATTCATCATCAAACTGTCATTCATTATGTCCATGCTTCATCATGTCCAGCATATTCTATCCATCACTCAGCTTGCTTCCCTATCTCCATTCTGCAAGATTACCATGTCTTCATCAATCATTGTGGCTTCCTAGAAATAGAATAAATTCATATTGCAGCCCAGAATGACTTCATTCTTTCCATACATGTCATGTCCCTTCCCCTCTCATCCGATGGAGAGGACGCGACCACTGACTGTAACCAGGAATCTAGCCCCATGAACATAATAAAAAATGCAATGAAAGTAAAAGTCATATGTTGATGTATATTACAGCGAAAGCAAATATCTATTTGAACATCTAGCAAGCATTCAATACATTCATAATAAAAACAAATACATTGAAGAGTTAATACAAGAGAGCACTTATCTTGAAAATGAGTTGCCCCGAGAAACAAGTTATGTCGCTGCAATGTTCCACCCAACCCTAGGCCAGTTGTGCTCGTCAATCTCTCAACACAACTTCCACCACCGAGATGTGCATGATTTCCAAAAGGAAAAAGGGAACAACAGGCTCACACATAGACAAATACACACCAAGGTTTAGCCAAGCCAATCCACAGTTGGGTTTATCGGGCTGCTAAGGCATTGGAAAGGAATAATTGTTAATCTAGTGAGCTCAACCACAGAGCTATGGACACCTCTACAAGATCTATCTAGTTTGGTCTCCACAATACCTACACACCCAACACAAGGAAGTATTCCCTTCACTGCTACACAATCCCTCAGGCCATACCTTCCATTCCAGTGTTCTCCCAGGTGTGCATAGAAGAGTAGCCAACCCCTTCTGATCCTTTGTGAGTTTCCTCTCTTCACTAGGTTTATCAAGACAATTATGGTCCTCTTCCACTCCTAAGTCTTACTTATAGTTGAGACCAAGACAAGGGGGCACACAACAACAAAACACAAGTGTTGGGTATGAAGAAAAACGTTTTGGCAACCAAAAAAAAATGGTAGAAGGGGAATCAACCCTGGGAGAGAAAATACGATTTCATAAAATGTTTATGGGCTTCATAGGGGCAGAAATGACCTCTACAAACCCCCAAATCATGAATCCTTCTTCCCATCCATTGTGCAATACAAAAATGGATTTCCAGTCATGGAAAAATGAAGGTAATTGCAGAAAAATGTGAAGGAAAACACCCAGCTAGCTCCAACTGTGTGAGGAACTGAAAACACATGGGTGAGGAATGGAATGGGCACCCATTTCTGGGTGTTTTCTTGCCCCATAAGAAAAAAATATGATTTCCCAGATTGATGGCTTGCCCCAATACGAAATTGATTGCCATACCTCTCCACTCCCAATGCATTAACTGCCTCAACCAATTTCTGGAAGAATTAAATGATTGGGTGTATAAGAAAAAATGGGTAGTTGAGAGTTTATGGGTTCTCTCATTGACATTTTGCTTAACACTATTGTCTCAAGGGTTTGAATAATTTCCCTCCCTATTCCTTGTAAGAATCATGCCCCCATCTCTTGTTGCATTGCATAGTTAGTTGTGGGTATTTTATTAAATTGCATATTTACATGATGTCTCAATTTATATTGTTCCTGGCTAGCAGGAGAACCATATGCATCAATTTTAATTGTCGATACATAAAAAACTAAATCGATGGTAGGGCCTTGGCCTTGAGCTCCTCACCATAAATTAATAATGATATTGACATCATTTACAATTTAATGCAATGGGGTCAAAATCAATATATTACAATACATATATGACTTCCCAACATCATGTCTTCATTTCAATTTTGTCCATATGGTTGCCTCATATCAACCCATAAAATTCAAATACAAAATTTTATCATCATTCTATTCCCGCTACTCCTTAGTAGCCACCGAACTGTCCTCCTCTGACCTCTGAAGTTTCTTCACCGCTCCATCGAGTTTCTCCCATATCCACTCATTTAAAACAACGAATTTTTCCTTGTATTTATACTTAATTTTATCCATTATGTAAGGATGCCGACTTGTCATGATCAAGCAAATAATATATTTTATTTCATAGAATGATATTCATCTTATATCATTATTACTTGGAGGTCGACTTGACATTGGTTTCTCAAATGATATTTTTGTTTCCACAAATTCATCAACAAATATATGTTTATTTGTTTGATCATTCTGCCATAATGACAAAGTGGATTTAGAACCAATTTTTCCCATCATGTTTGAGTCCACACTATCTTTCTATGCCCATATGCATGCCCGCATTTTCCATTCAAGATATGCTCACAAGCCCTCTTTTCATCATGCCCGCACATCCTTTTTTACACGCCTTTAAGATGCCCAAAATGATCTTTTCTTATGCCTGGAATGTCCCATTCAACATGCTCGAGATGTCTCTTTGACATGCACATAGTTGGTCTTAAACCATGCATACCAACTCCAAATCCTTGTCAATGCCATGTCTTCATGTGCTTGCTTACTTGCCCACTTGTCATTGTTGCTCTCCTTTTTTTCCTTTTCCAAGTCATCTTCAAATGACCACAGTATGGGTCATTTGACTCATTAGGTGTTTCAATGGCTTCAATGCCCACATCTAATGTCCTTGTGCTTTGTCATCTCTTTACATCCACACACTTGCTTGCTTGCTTGCTTTGGATTCATGTCATGTCATCGCACTTCACCTTTGGCATTAATGTTGTCATCACACTTCACCTATGTTGTCATTAATGACAATCATAGAAAACCATACTCATCAATCTCCCCCTTTGTCACTAATGGAAACCAACATTTATTTTCTCTCTCCCTTTGACATTAAGGACAATGGGTCAAGTAGCCATCTAAGGCTTGACAATCCAAAAAAAATTGGCTTTGAATACATTACTTGTCACCTTCTTTGTTGAGTTTTTTCCATCTTCAAGTTTTGAGAAGTATAGATACTCCCCCAAAAAAATTCTTGAAATCTATTATGAAATCATTCTTTGAGGTTGCCATCTTCAGATTTCACATACATGCTCCCCCTAACTGGTATGCTAATGTCCAGTAAATTCATAAAAGGTAAGCATTTATCATCATCATACTTTAAGCCACCAGTTTGTCATCGTACTGCTCATGAAGTCTACTCATCTTCTAGTTTTCCATAAACACACTCCCCCTTTCATGTTGAGATTGATCTTCCATCAAGAATTTGTTGCTAGTTTCTCTTCTCCTAATATGATTTCTTCAAATATGATACATCTTCAACTCAAATTTTTGCTACCAAAATTCTCCCTCCTTAGTGATATATTGAGTCAAACAACTCTTATCTTCTCCAAATTTGTTGTACCATGCTGAAAAGTATTTCAAAAATAATTTTGTAGTCTTATCAAACTCCCCCTGAGCTTATTTTGTTGTTTATCATGCTATGTCAACATCACCATCATACATTATTTGTTCATCAAATCATAGTATGTGATATCATCAATATTAAGGTCTGAACATGCATTATAGTGTCACTCTTGCACATATTCCCAGATACTTACAAACTGTAGATTCAGCTCTGGTTGTTTCAACACTTCTTTTTCATTACTGAATTTAAAAGAAGAAATAGAACCACAACTTCCACCTGTTACTGCAGCTACCTCAATTCATCAAAACTCTTGAGCTACTTACAAATTTCAGTGTTGTAGATGTCCAAGGTAATCTTATTTTTGGATCCTGATAGAATTCTAGCAAACAACCTCGAAATCAGAGTTTGAATGGTCTCCTAAAATTTGTCTTCAAGCATACATCCCAATCATCATTTTATTCATCTCAGTGTAGTGTCTTCATACCACATGGAACATCATCCTTAAGAGGTGTATATAAAACATCATCCACATACTCCCCCTTACACATGCATATCATGATTTATACTTAAACCATGATCCTTGGACCTGATTTGCTTGGATTGGTCATTGTCATTCCTTGAGTTCATCCTCCAATTCCATGGACTCAAGGTATACTCAAAGTATTTTAGAAGACTTTAAGTATGGCTTTCCATATGGCATCCACCTTCACCTTTTTTGCATTGATCTTAGATCCAACAAAATATTTTTTCTTACCCATACCTTAGAGTGTCCTTGGCTTATATTGTTTGTCTTCTAATATCCAATTTTTCCTTCATTATACTTCTTCCATGATTCATTATTTCTCCTTGGTGATGTATATGATGGGCTCCTCCTAGGTTGACTCCTTTGACTTGGGCATTCTTGATCCTTGTGACCAAAGTCACTACATGAGTAGCACCTCATTGTGTGACAGTTAGCAACAATATGGCCAATATGATTACATGTCCAACACCTAACTTTGTCATTAGGGCTTCCAACACTTCTTCTTCCATAGGATCTACATTCCATAGCCTTATGACCAAAATTAGAGCAAGAAAAACAATAGCCATTAAATCTATTTTCATACCTTGGACTTGGATTCCATCTTGAAGATGTTTCTCTTATTGATTTGCTTATAGGTGCAAAACTAACTCCTTGATGCATACTTGTTCTTCCAAATTCTTTGGTGTCATGTGCAGGTACATGAGGAGGAGCTTCAATTTAATCTTTGGTCATTGAGGAGCTTGCTTTGGAAGTCACAGGAGACCATGTTCCAACCTCTGATTTTTCCTTTTCTTTGTTGTAGCCAAGACCGGATTTGTCAAATGTGGTTATTTGACAATCCAAAATCTCATCCAATATGGCTGAACTATTTGTGAACTTCACATGTACATTTGATTTTTCAATCTTCTTCTTGAGTCCAACCACTTCCATTTCTAGGTGCTCATAAGTCTTCTCCTTTTCACCCAAGTGGTTCTTCAATATTTCTTTTCTTCTTTTAGTTTCCTCCAACTGGATTTTTAGATCATTGTTAGCCCATCTCGCTTCTTCAAGTTCTTTAGGATCTGCACCAATCTCTTCTTGCTCTTTTGCTAATCCAATCTTCAATTCCTTGATTTCATCATTTTCATCTTCCAGCTTATCTTGCAAGTCTTTGTTCTTGAGTTTTAACTTCATTAACAAGTCCTTTATCTCCTTTTGGTATTTTTCAAATTCCCCCATAATATTCTTTCTAAGCCTTGAATTGGATTTAACCTCCCTATCTAATAGAGTGCATGCAAATTCCTCTTTGGCTTTCAACAAGACTTCTTCCCCATCTTTTGTAAATAAAGTTTTAATATCATCACATTCAGAAATATTGCTAACAGAAGAGTTCTTACCTTCACTTGTATTTGAAGCTTGTGCCTCCTTCTCTTCTTGTCTTTCATCTATAGATGTCTTGACTTCCTTTTCTTTGTCAATTTCTTGAACTTTCCTTTTGTGCTCACCTTCCAATGTGATCCAAAGATCTTTCACTGAAGTGAACTTTCCAAAATTTAGTCTTTCTTTATTTGATTGATACAAGCCCATCATGATTAATCTTAGTTCCTTTTCATTGCTTTCATGTGGCTTCTTAGCGGTTGCTCCTTCAACTGATTGCCAAATATCATATCCCTATGCATGCATGTAAAATTCATTCTAATGCTCCAAGACTCATAATTTGATCCATTAAGAAATGGAACTCCATCTTCCGAATAAACCTACATGACCTTTCTCCCACTTGTGTCAATGGATCCCTTCAAGCTTGCTAGGCTTATTAAGAAGGCTCACTCTGATACCAATTGTTAGACACAATGGCTCACTGAGAGGTGGGGGTGAATCACTGAGCCTACACTTAATCCAAATTTCAACTTATACAAGCACTAAATCTTAAATATTATATTCATCATTGTACTGTCAACATAAACACTTCAACACTTTGTAAGAGACAAGATATAAGCTTTGTAATTTATATATAAATGGAGACTTCAATCTCCAATATGGGAAACAACCCATAAGGTGGCACCACCCACCAAAATGGTTCAGTCAGCTACTACTGGCTAGGATGCTAAAACACCCCCAACAATACAATCTTTCAAGTGATCAATCAGACTTTTCTCAGGTCTGTAAACTACATACATAAACAAGAAACCCTTGTTTATTTCAACAGTCTTTCTCATCAACATAACCAACACTTTACCATATCCATCATATGTCACTGAATATAACTGTCATCAACATTTATTTTTGTCTCATACTATTTTTTATTGTTGTAACCCTAACTTCAACAACAAATTCACAATTCATCATCAAACTTGCATTCATTATGTTCATGCTTCATCATGTCCAGAATATTCTATCCGTCACTCAGCTTACTTCCCTATCTCTATTCTGCAAGGTTACCATGCCTTCATCAATCATTGTTGCTACCCAGAAATAGAATAAATTCATATTGCAGCCCATAATAACTTCATTCTTTCCATACATATATGATTTCCCAACATCATGTCTTCATTTCAATTCTTTCCATATTGTTGCCTCATATCAACCCAGAAAAGTCAAATACAAAAGTTTATCATCATGATATGCATGTTGCTCCTTAGCAGCCACCGAACTATCCTCCTCTGACCTCTGAAGTTTTTTCACTGCTCCACTGAGTTTCTCCCATATCCACTCATTTAAAACAACGAATTTTGTCTTGTATTTATACTTAATTTTTTCCATTATGTAAGGAGGTCGACTTTTCATGATCAAGCAAATAATATATTTTATTTCATAGAATGATACTCATCTTATTTCATAATTACTTGGAGGTCGACTTACATTGATTTATCAAATGAAATTTTTGTTTCCACAAATTCATCAACAAATATATGTTTATTTGTTTAATCATTCTGCCATATTGACAAAGTGGATTTAGAACCACTTTATCCCATCATGTTTGAGTCCGCACTATCTTTCTATGCCAATACGATTGCTTGCATTGTCCATTCAATATATGCCCACAAGTTGTATTTTCATTGTGCCCACACATCCTTTTTGACACACCTTCAAGATGCCTGAAGTGATCTTTTCTTGTTCATGGAACGCCTCATTAAACATGCCCGCAACGGTCTCTTTGACATGCCCGTAGTTGGCCTTAAACCATGCATGCCAACTCCAAATCCTTGTCAATACCATGTCTTCATGTGCTTGCTTACTTGTCCACTTGTCATTGTTTCTCTCCTTGTTTTCCTTTTCCAAGTCATCTTCAAATGAACACAATATGGGTCATTTGACTCATTAGGTGTTTCAATGGATTCAATGCCCATGCCCAATGTCCTTGTGCTTTGTCATCTCTTGCCATCTACACACTTGCTTGCTTTGGCTTCATATCATGTCATCACACTTCACCTTTGTCATTAATGACAATCATAGACAACCATATTCATCACCTCCCAACTCTTCGAACCTGCGATAGCCAAAACTAGCCTTATGGATTCCATTCTTGCATCATGAGTGAATGTCCCATTGTAGTCCAGTCCATGGACTTGTGAGTACACATTTGCCACTGACCGAGCCTTTTACTTGGTAATGGATCCATCAACTGCTAGTTTGGTCTTGTAGATCCATTTGCATTGAAATATATTCCTCCCAAGAGGCAAAGTAGTAATCTCCCAGGTCTTGTTGTCTTGTAGCGAATCATGCTCATCATCCATGGCTTCTTGGCATCTTGGATCAGGGAAAACCTATCTATAGCGCTAATGATCACACCCCATCATCATGAATCACCTCTCCGGGAGAAGTGGATCTGTATGGAAGAGTGCAAGGTTTTCATCCTGATAATGATATCTTGTCCTTCTTTTTTCATTTGGATCCCCAGCACTATTCTCAACATCTTCAATGAGATTTTGGGCCCATTTGGGCCTTGGGTTGGGAGTAGGTGTTGGATATGGATCTCAATCTGGTTGAGCTACATTCTCAATATTAAGTTCTTGATCATCTTGATCCTCATCTTCAGACTTTGAATATGAAATATTAGTTAAGACATCATCATCTGCAAATGTAATTGATTGAGTAATTATACCTTCCTTTTCAGCTAGTTTTAGATCATACAACAAATCTTCATTGAATTGGACACTTCACTCTATGAAGCATATTCTGGTTCCAATATCCATCAGTTTGTAATCCTTTGCATCATTTGCATATCCCAGTAGTATGTATTTGCTACTTTGAGGTTGGAAGACTTTCCTCTTGTCAGTTGGAATTCTAACCGATGCTTTGAAGCCCAAAACCCTCAAATGTGAGACATTGGGATTATGTCCCATCAATGATTCGAATGGAGTGACCCCAACCACTGACTTGTGGTGAACTATGTTCTATATATACGAAGCACAGTTCACTGCTTCATCCCACAGATATTATGGAATATTTCTTGTTTCAAGAAGGCATGTAGCCATCTCTTTCAAAGAACCATTCTTTCTCTCATATACACCATTTTGTTGTGGTGTTTATATGAATAAGTGTTGCATTTGAATACCTGTTAAAGCACACAGTTGCTGGAATTCTGTTTTTATGTACTCTCCTCCATTATATGATTTGAGTTCTTTGGTCTTCTTCCCAAGAGTGTTCTTAGCTAAATATTTGAAAATTTTAAAGGTTTCAAACACATCAGATTTCTGCTAAAGAAAGTATATCCAACAATACCTTCAGTAGTCATCAATGAAGGTCATAGAGTATTTGGATCCATTCATAGATGTTATGGGCATTGGTCCAGAGACATCATTTAGAACTAGATCAAGTGTAGAGGCATCTCTCCTTACCTTCCCAACCTCATACCTTCACTATGGGTTCTTACCTACCAAGCAACCACTACAGACAGCTTCAGAAGACTTGATGAGAGGCACTCCCTCAATCATCTCTTCATTGTGCAGTTGTTGGATATATTTGAAATTTATATGACTAAATATTTGATGCCAAATCCTGCTTGTATCATTAGCATGATTCAATGAGTCACTTGGATATTAGTTAGGAAGAAAGTGAGAAAATTCATATGCCTTGAAGGCATGATTTGTAGCTCTTTTCACTATCAAATTCCCAATAGAAATTTCAGATATATCCACTGAGTCAGGATCAAATGTGACTCGCTTGGGTGAGTCAGTATGGGTCATCTGGTATATAGACAATATATTTGTTGTCAATGAGGGAACATAGAGGACATTTTTGAACGCTCCATGCTCAAATTTGATTGAACCTTTCCCGACAGCTAGGATTTGAGAGTCATATCCCATGTGAATGCTTGGTCCACCAGAGATATCCATAGAAGATAATTATTCTTTGGAGGCCACCATGTGGTTGGAGGCTCCAGAATCAATGAGAAAATATTTTGACTGAGAAAATCCTGCCTTCATAGCATGGAATCTCTCATGATCTTCAGTCTTGTTTCCAGGAACAGGCTTCCTTGCACCTTCAGGAAGGGAAATATTGTTTTGTTCAAGGATTCTAGACATTTGTTCTATCGATTTCCTCATACATATGTTCTCTAGATGATTCCCTCTCTTGCATTATTAGCACTTGGCCTTGCAAAATTATTTGTGCATGTCCTTCTTGGAACCAGAGGATCCTTATGAAGTATTCTGCTTCTCCTTAGGATTTAAATCAATGTTCTTCTTTTCCTTTCCTTTCTTCTTCCCCTTTTCTTATGCATTCTTAGTCTCCCCATCTAAGAAAACCTGGATTTTGGAGCATTTGAGGGATCCCATATGTATCATATTATCTTGTTCATGAATAAGAGATTCTGTGAAGGAATCAAAGTGGATTTAGAACCACTTTATCCCATCATGTTTGAGTCCGCACTATCTTTCTATTCCAATACGATTGCTTGCATTGTCCATTCAAGATATGCCCACAAGCTGTATTTTCATCGTGCCCACACATCCTTTTTGACACACCTTCAAGATGCCCGAAGTGATCTTTTCTTGTTCATGGAATGCCTCATTAAACATGCCCGCAACGGTCTCTTTGACATGCCCATAGTTGGCCTTAAACCATGCAAGCCAACTCCAAATCCTTGTCAATACCATGTCTTCATGTGCTTGCTTACTTGTCCACTTGTCATTTTTTCTCTTCTTGTTTTCCTTTTCCAAGTCATCTTCAAATGAACACAATATGGGTCATTTGACTCATTAGGTGTTTCAATGGATTCAATGCCCATGCCCAATGTCCTTGTGCTTTGTCATCTCTTGCCATCCACACACTTGCTTGCTTTGGCTTCATGTCATGTCATCACACTTCACCTTTGTCATTAATGTTGTCATTAATGACAATCATAGACAACCATATTCATCACCTCCCAACTCTTCGAAGCTGCGATAGCCAAAACTAGCATTATGGATTCCATTCTTGCAACATGAGTGAATGTCCCATTGTATTCCATTCCATGGACTTGTGAGTACACATTTGCCACTAACCGAGCCTTGTACTTGGTAATGGATCCATCAACTGCTAGTTTGGTCTTGTAGATCCATTTGCACTGAAATGGATTCCTCCCAAGAGGCAAAGTGGTAATCGCGCAGGTCTTGTTGTCTTGTAGCGAATCATGCTCATCATCCATGGCTTCTTGCCATCTTGGATTAGGGAAAACCTATCTATAGCACTAATGATCACACCCCATCATCATGAATCACCTCTCCGGGAGAAGTGGATCTGTATGGAAGAGTGCAAGGTTTTCATCCTGATATTGATATCTTGTCCTCCGTTTTTCATTTGGATCCCCAGCACTATTCTCAACATATTCAATGATATTTTGGGCCCATTTAGGCCTTGGGTTGGGAGTAGGTGTTGGATATGGATCTCAATCTGGTTGAGCTACATTCTCAATATCAAGTTCTTGATCATCTTGATCCTCATCTTCAGACTTTGAATATGAAATATTAGTTAAGACATCATCATCTGCAAAAGTAATTGATTGAGTAATTATACCTTCCTTTTCAGCTAGTTTTAGATCATACAACAAATCTTCATTGAACTGGACACTTCACTCTATGAAGCATATTCTGGTTCCAATATCCATCAGTTTGTAATCCTTTGCATCATCTGCATATCCCAGTAGTATGTATTTGCTACTTTGAGGTTGGAAGACTTTCCTCTTGTCAGTTGGAATTCTAACCGATGCTTTGAAGCCAAAAACCCTCAAATGTGAGACATTGGGATTATGTCCCATGAATGATTCGAATGGAGTGACCCCAACCACTGACTTGTGGTGAACTATGTTCTATATATATGAAGCACAGTTCACTGCTTCATCCCACAGATATTATGGAATATTTCTTGTTTCAAGAAGGCATCTAGCCATCTCTTTCAAAGAACCATTCTTTCTCTCATATACACCATTTTGTTGTGGTGTTTATATGAATGAGTGTTGCATTTGAATACCTGTTAAAGCACACAGTTGCTGGAATTCTGTTTTTATGTACTCTCCTCCATTATATGATTTGAGTTCTTTGGTCTTCTTCCCAAGAGTGTTCTTAGCTAAATATTTGAAAATTTTAAAGGTTTCAAACACATCATATTTCTGCTAAAGAAAGTATATCCAACAATACCTTCAGTAGTCATCAATGGAGGTCATAGAGTATTTGGATCCATTCATAGATGTTATGGGCATTGGTCCGAAGACATCATTCAGAACTAGATCAAGTGTAGAGGCATCTCTCCTTACCTTCCCAACCTCATACCTTCACTATGGGTTCTTACCTACCAAGCAACCACTACAGACAGCTTCAGAAGACTTGATGAGAGGCAATCCCTCAATCATCTCTTCATTGTGCAGTTGCTAGATATATTTGAAATTTAGATGACTAAATATTTGATGCCAAATCCTGCTTGTATCATTAGCATGATTCAATAAGTCACTTGGATATTAGTTAGGAAGAAAGTGAGAAAATTCATATGCCTTGAAGGCATGATTAGCTCTTTTCACTATCAAATTCCCAATAGAAATTTCAGATATATCCACTGAGTCAGGATCAAATGTGACTCGCTTGGGTGAGTCAGTATGGGTCATCTGGTGTATAGACAATATATTTGTTGTCAATGAGGGAACATAGAGGACATTTTTGAACGCTCTATGCTCAAATTTGATTGAACCTTTCCCGATAGCTAGGATTTGAGAGTCATATCCCATGTGAATGCTTGGTCCACCAGAGATATCCATAGAAGATAATTATTCTTTGGAGGCCACCATGTGGTTGGAGGCTCCAGAATCAATGAGAAAATATTTTGACTGAGAAAATCCTGCCTTCATAGCATGGAATCTCTCATGATCTTCAGTCTTGTTTCCAGGAACAGGCTTCCTTGCACCTTCAGGAAGGGAAATATTGTTTTGTTCAAGGAGTCTAGACATTTGTTCTATCGATTTCCTCATACATAGGTTCTCTAGATGATTCCCTCTCTTGCATTATTAGCACTTGGCCTTGCAAAAATATTTGTGCGTGTCCTTCTTGGAACCAGTGGATCCTTATGAAGTATTCTGCTTCTCCTTAGGATTTAAATCAATGTTATTCTTTTCCTTTCCTTTCTTCTTCCCCTTTTCTTGTGCATTCTTAGTCTCCCCATCTAAGAAAACCTGGATTTTGGAGGATTTGAGGGATCCCATCTGTATCATATTATCTTGTTCATGAATAAGAGATTCTGTGAAGGAATCAAGGGATGGAATTCACTAATTAGAAGTTGTCAGTATCATGGAGTGAAAGGTGGATACAAACAATGACAATTCTGGGCCATGTTTGCTCATAATTAAAAGCACAAACTGCTCATATCTCTTCTCAATCCCACACTGCTTGCACTGCATGACAATAGATTTGAATTTTGAGAATAATTGTGGATAGTTTTGAAGTTGCTCGGTTGAAGAGCAATCAAGCGATTCTCCAGAATACGCCCTCTCATCTCATCCTTGTTTCCAAACAGGGATTCGAGCTTCTCCCATATTTCCTTTCGAGTTTTGAATCCATTAAGATGGAAGAGTAACTCCCTAACGATATGAATGCACATGAATCCAAATGCTTCATCCAGTGTGTTTAGATACTTCGACTTATCAAAAGGTTGATGGGGTTCGACCTCCCTACCCATGGTAACCATGTATATACTTTTTTTGTGCAACACTATCTTCATATCATCCCTCCAATCAAGATAGTTGAAGGGTGTGAGGATCCTGGGTGTCAAGGTTATTAAATTCTCCATCTTGCATCTTCAAGGAGAAGCACAATTATTCAGAATTCTTCAATTTACCTACAAAAAAAATTCAATTCGAAGTCATACCAATTTAATCACTCTCCACTTCGACATGTGCACATTATATGGGTGCATCACACCTGGATAAACTTCTATGGACAAAATCCATAGGGATCAAGGCAGGAATACCAAGAATTATGTGGAACCCAATTGCTTCTGGTGCATCAATGGAAGTTTCTGAGGATTGACATAGGTGGGACCTAGATGAGTTCTGTGTTCATGTATTTGTAACTTTGGAAGATATTTTGATGTGTATTATCAGTGTATATCATTGTACTCCCATTGGGTATGCGTGTTACCCCTTTACAGGATGTCTAAATTGTGTCTATATCTTGAGGTACAACCTCTGTTGTAAGTCGGGGCAATAGTCCCCAGTGTAACATCATGTAATATGTTATTGTGGTCTCTCTAGGAGAAGTGGGCCCCATGTGAGATGACATGTAGGCTCGAGTCTTATATTTGGTCAATGACTTGAAAGGGTATAAATTGGGAGGCGATCTCCCTCATTTACACACACCTCACACACTCTCTGTGACGCATGAGAGAGAGACATTCAAAGGAGGAGAGAAAGATACCTGCTGAACATTTCTTATTAGTGCTTTTGATAATATTACTATTCTGAAGAAGTTTGCGGGGTTTTCTCCTTTATGGTTTCCCCGATGAAAATATTTGTGTCTTATGTATCTTTTATATCTTATGCATTTTGGTGTACTTGTTATTCTTTCAGATAAATATCCTAGATAATCTAATCAGATCTTGAGAAAATCTAACATGGTATCAGAGCCTCTCTAAAAGAATGCATTGTGTAGCTACGGGAACTAGGGCTTCCTAGTTGAAGGTGTTTTCTCCACAGATCATCAAGAAATGAGGGATAGGATAACTTGCCTCACTAGGGAACATATGTTGGTTGCAGCAGTTTCTGAATCAGATAAGTTTCACTGTGCAACCGAAATATAGCTACAATGGCAGTTAATGGAAATTAGGGTTTCATGCCTGAAAACCATAGAAGACTGAATTTAGTCATTCTATAACTTTTGCTATAACACGATATTGGAGAAGTATCAGAAGCTGAAACTTTTATAGGACAAATAGAAATTATTGATGTACCTTGTGCAAAATTTTCAACCTCCGATTCGGTATACTTCAAGAGATATGATTCCTCCAAATAAGGGTTCCAGCCTCCTCCAAAATACAGTCATAAATAGGTGACCTAGGGAGATTTGTTATATCTCATGCTAGGAAATTCCAAACAAAATTTCACATTATGTTTCAGTAGGGAACAAAATTTAGTTTATGTGGTACATTTTTCAGACCCGAAATGTGAAATAGTGACACGTGGAAGTCTGTACAAGTTCGTTATTCTGAACAGTCCCCAAAACAGTAACCTTGGGAAAATCAACAAAGTCCCACTTGGAGAATCCATTTTTGCTCTAACTTGTGGGGTTGGAAAACGGACATATCAGGCTATGTCAGTGAGAAGTTTCAAAATGTAAGGAGCCAAAAATTCTGAGATACAGCAGAATCAATATCAGTCATTTCTGTACAAGAAATTGGAAAAATAGGGCTTCCTATTCCAGGAGCTTCCCTCCACTATTTTCATAAAATGAGTACATTGGACATATTGCCTTGAAGAGACCCATATTTATATCCAATCAGAATTTTGAAATTCCAAGTTTTTAAAATTAGGGTTTCTCTGACAAACCCTAGATCAGCCAGCTCCAGAACCAGGACGAACACCTCAAATAGATAACATCTAAATTTTTCCTATTTACATTTTAGGTTCTCTTTTCAAAATGAATAATCACACCCAACTTGATGACAAGCTTGGTGAAGCTGACAACTTCCGAGTATGGAATTATAGGAACTCCTTGATCCTTGAAGAAATTGACTTGGATTAGTATTTCAGTAAGGAAGTTCAAAGAGCCAGAGGGAGATGAGGCTAAGGCTAGAGCCAAGAGAATTATTGCAGATTCTATTAAATATCATTTCTTCCCTCATGTGTCATCCCTGAAGAAAACAAAAGGAAGTGTTCGATGCTATGGCAAAGCAATCGAAGAAGAATAAGAGATTGTTATAACCACCTTAAATGGCCTCCCAAGATCATGGGATTCATTCATTCGAGGAATGTGTGCCAGAAGGAAGTGATTACCTTCAACAGACTCTAGAAAGAGTGCACACAATAAGAAACTCGACTCATAATAAGAGAAGATAAGATGGGAGAAACTAAAGATCAATATCTCACGATTCAAAGAAGATCCCTCAAGCGATGAGAAATATGAAGGACTCAATTCTTGAAGAACCTCTTATCCATCTTAGAATTTGGATAAGAAATGATGTTGTTATGAATGAAGAAGATGATGAAGCTGAAGGCTCAAGAAGGAGTCTACCTATGAAACAAATAAAGATAAGTATTCAATTCTCATTTCATGATATTGTTTGGTTATACATTTGTTTATATTCAGTTGATGTTTGAGTATTTTGCATTTATACTACTCAATTGCACATAATGGGTAAGAAGTCAATGATGGTGTACAACATTCCATTACTACTTATCTAGATTGAAACCACTTTGTTGGCATATTAGGATTAGTACACACTCTTAATAACATTAGGGTAGAATACATCTAGAAGTTACTATATGTATACATGATATGGATGAATGTTGTAGCATTGGCTAAAATAGTCACATGGCTATGTGACATATATTTGTCACTATTAATATGTTTTGGAAATTATGATATGTTTCTAATCATGCAACTGAACTTGACTTGTAGATCATTCCAAAGAACAAGTAACGAGAGTTCAGAAGAGGAACCTGAAGCTTCCCGGTTCAAAGACACCATAGCAAAAGAAAGAGCTGCAGAAGAATATAAAGAGAACGATAGATCCACCTCAAGAGATGAAGACCACCTTGGGCATGAGAAATAATCCAAGATGAAGAATAGTATGACGAGACTTCCAAAGAAATCAATAGTCCCCAGATACACTCTAGTTATGTGACATTGTTGAGTGACATCATTAATGCAAAGCCTTCCATCTATGAAGAAATAACCAAGAAGAAAGGGAAGGGGAATATGATCAAAGAGTACCAGTTCAAGAAGAATGATGTCTAGGATGTGGTGTCGAGACCTGAAGGGAAGTCCGTAGTGTCTTCCATATGGATGTACAAGATCCAACATGCAGTAGATGGTAGCATCGTGGGATACAAGGCAAGATTCGTAGCACAAGGCTTCTCATAGAAAGAAGGCACATAATACAGAGAGACATTTGCACTAGTGACATGGTACACTTCCATTATATCCATACGTACATGTATAAGATGTTAGATATATCAGGTGACATCAAGATAACATTCTTGAATGATGTAGTCAAGGAGGAAGTATATGTAGAGCAACCACTGGGAGTTGAGACACATGACAAACAAACTCATGTGTGCAAATTAAAGAAGGCCTTGTACGAGCTCAGAAGGTACCCATGGGATAGAACATACAGTTACATAAGGATCTTGAAGATCACCTAGAGTGATGAAGATCTTAACCTTTGCTACAAGATTGAAGATGAAATCCTATAGAGGATGACAAGCTCGCAGATGGGTGCAAGAAGAACTTTTCAAAAAAGTTCAAGATAGAGGATCTTAGTATCTAGTGACCCTAGATGGATACATAGAATATTAGTAGCATAGGAAGCTACTTGTCACTCCATTACAGAATGTTTCAATACATAGAGTATGAAAGGCAGAAGGAGAATGATGCTCCGCTTCAGAGGGAGTGACTGCAGAAGATCCTTAGGTTCGACGTGGTACGACAGGATTTACAGCTTCCTGACTAGTTTGGGCCTTACCAAGAGTAAAGTGGATTCTAAAATTTACTACATCTTTGAGGAAGGGAACCCAAGGATACTTCTATTGTATGTAGATGACCTATTTGTGACAGGTGAGGATGGTTGATGACATGAATAGGAAGCTTGATGTTGAGTTCGAGATGAAGGACTTCGGTATGATGCACTACTTTCTAGGAATGGAGGTGTGGCAGAGTGCAGATGGAATATCCCTTGGACAACGGAAGTATGCAGTGGAGATCCTGAAGAGTTCGGGATGATGGACTGCAAGGCCATGGCCACACCTATGGCATAGAACCTGAAGCTATTGAGTGATGCTTTATCAGATTCGGTTGATGCCACGATGTATCATCAAATGATCGGATCCTTGATGTACCTGACGAATACGAGACTAGATATTTGCTTTACTATGAACACATTGAGCCAGTTCCTGATGGATCCGAGACATGTTCACCTTATTGTTGCAAAGCATATTCTGAGGTACATGAAGGATACAGTTGATTATGGGCTCAAGTATGATGTGAATCAGAAGATTAACCTGGAAGGTTATGTGTATTTGGATTGGGCAGGCAGTGTGATTGATAGGAATAGCACTTCGATGTGTTGCTTCAGTATGGGAGCAAGAGTGATCTCTTGGTTTAGCAGGAAGAAGTCCTGCATGGCACTAAGTATAGCCGAAGCAGAGTATGTCACAGCTTGTTCGGCTAGTTGTGTGGAAGTATGGCTAAGGAAGCTAATGTTTGATTTCTTTGATCTCCAGTTGGATGCTACTTGTATATATTGTGACAACTAGAGTTGTGGTGTTCCATGACAAGTTGAAGCATATCAAGATCAAGTATCACTATATCAAGGATATGGTGTAGAGAGGAGCAGTGAAGCTCCAGTATGTTGTGACGGATGAGTAGATAGCCGATGTATTGACCAAGATGTTAGCCATAGTTAAGCTTGAGTACTTCAGAGAGAAGCTTGGTGTTCTTCAGATCCAGGTTCCTTCCACAGGGGATTGATGAGTCTGAAAGATGCAGATACACATGATACTTTTCGACATGGTTGCAGGCTAGGTCCTCCCATGGTTGTTGATGTAAGTGTTGGAGCCTTTCTGACATGGTGGCAGGATAGGTCCTCCCATGGTCGTTGATGTAAGTGCTAGAGCCTTTTCAACATGGTGGCAGGCAAGGTCCTCCTATGGTCATTGATGTAAATGTTGGAGCCTTTCTGACATGGTGGCAATCTAGGTCCTCCCGTGGTCATTAATGTAAGTCCTAGATCCTTTCTGACATGGTGGTAGGCTAGGTCCTCCCATGGCCGTGGATGTAAGTTTTGAATCTCTTCCGACATGGTGGTAGGTTGGTCCTCCCATGGTCGTTGATGTAAATTTTGAGCCTTTCTCGGATGGTGGTAGGCTTGTCCTCCCATGCCGGTGGATGTAAGTGTTGTGTTATGTGTATCTGGGTTGTGCTCCATGTGACGATGAGATGATATGAAGATGATGAGTTAATAGTAGGGTACACAGGTGTTGCAAGACATGTAATCATTCCTGGGATATTCCTTTAGGTTTTACAGTGGCATACAATCAGTCCTAAGAGATCCTGTAGGTTTTGCAAGAGGCATATAATAAGTCCTGAGATGTACCTACTTGATGGTTTGCTCACAGAGATGATGAAGAACTGGCAGAGGGTTAGGCGTACATCCAACATGAAAAAGGGCTAGCACTGTAGAAACTTCTGATGAAAGATAGTATGGGATGATGATCAAATTATAAGAAGATGGTGGCAGCATCTATGATGAAGACTCTATGAATCCGTGATGATGACGATGCAATGAAGACCTGACCAAATGTGTTGATGACTATGTAGAGAGAGAATACCTTCCTAGTTAAGAGGGATCGTTGATGTATTTGTATGTTGTTGTACCCCCATTGGGGATGTGTGTTACCCCTTTACGGGATGTCTAAATTATGTCTAGATCTTGAGGTACAACCTCTATTTTAAGTTGGGGCAATAATATCTAGTGTAACATCATGTAATATGTAATTGTGGTCTCTCTAGGAGAAGTGGGCCCCGTGTGAGATGACATGTAGGCTTGAGTCTTATATTTGGTCAGTGACTTGAAAGGGTATAAATAGGGAGGTTCTCTACCTCATTTATACACACCTCACACACTCTCTAAGGCGCATGAGAGAGAGACAGTCAGAGGAGGAGAGAAATATAGTTTCTAAACATTTCTTATTAGTGCTTTTGATCATCTTAGTATTCTGAAGAAGTTTCCGGGGTTTTCTCCTTTATGGTTTCCCCGATGAAAATCTTTGTGTCTTGTGTATCTTTTATATCTTATTCATTTTTTTGTACTTGTTATTCTTTTAGATAAATATCCTAGATAATCTAATCAAATCTTGAGAAAATTAACATTCCCCATGGCACTAGTGAAGTGGAAACATAATCCTAAGCTAGGAAATTACATTTAGACTATGGTGGTCAAGGGAGGATTATAATTAATCCTAACAATATTAACCATAACCAAACTTAATAAATCAAAATGTCTAAATCTCATCAACTATATTATATGCATCTATCAATAGGGTCATCCTTGGAACCAATATGCCCTCAAATAATAATGGTAATCATGAATCTTATCATGTTTTTTTTAAACTAAAATAGTTAATATTTTGTATTCCAAAGTTGTGAAAGAAACCATGAGATCAGTACAAAGCAACAAATTTATAGGGGATTATTTCATGTCTCAATCCATCATATGGCCATGAGATAACTATAATCCTTTCCCAACACAAAATTCCTATAACAACTAAGCGGGTACTATATAATCTAACATGTTTTCCTAATAGGTAAGCACATAAACACTACATAAAGGAAGCTACATAAATATGGTGAAGCTACAGAAACTGCAACAAGCCTATCATTCCTACATCTCGTTTATTAATCCCAGGGAGCTTGAAACTTTTACCACTTTCCTTGTTGATTAGAGAACATAATCATCTTCCATACGTCACGAACCCACGTGGTAAGACTACCTAGAGTGATATCCCACAACAATTACCTCATGATTTTCATAATTGAGCATTAAATGTTCCACTTGGGAGTTCAAAACCCGAAGTTGGCCATATATATCTTCTGTACAATTATCCATATATGCAGCATGAGAATTCTCTTGGTCCTCTTTGGCTATGACATCCTCCAACCTAAAATTCATGATTTGCATCAAAAAATTTATTTCCCTAATTTCTGCATGTGAGTCCCAGCTCCAACAATTATTGTCTTTCTCTAGATTAGATTTTCCCATTCTACTAGCAAGTGTCTTCATCTCTCCTAAAAGTAAAGAAAAGGTCAAAGGTGGGGGGGGGATCTATCCAATTTGACACCCCAAGACCCAACACCTACCAAGTATCAAATATCCCTTCTGGTAACTCACAATCATTCCATGGAACAAGCTCCCAACAACTTGACCATCACTTGTAAGATTTCGACAAGCAATAAGAAAAACCAACCAATAATGTCAACATATTTTAACACTTCATGGACCGTAATCCTCACCATCCGAACATTTATCCCAATAGGGTTGTTCCTCCTCAACACTATAGAAAATTCCAAGCCTTGAAATTCCCAAATTCATCACATGAATTCATAGAAACATCCATATAATGTACAAGCAACTCCATCCAAGACAAAGATCAGAATTAGGAAATTTCTCATGTGCAAGGGGTAAACAGGAGCTTGCACCCTGTACATAAAACTCTTAAATATTTCCTAGTGTCACACATGCAACCTATGTGATATGTCCTTACCATTTAAAGTCAATAAATTCTAGGGGATTCTTCTTTTTTGAGGTTGGCTCCCACTTTTTACCAAAAAACCCTTTTCCAAATTGATGGAGAGATTGGTGGGTTGATCCTCGCTCATGTTGTTATGTCTCCAAATATGGAGAATATTAGGAGATTTGATCATATTTAATAGATTGGAATTTCAGAGCTAGAGTCTACCTACCTTTGTATCCTTGGAAAATAACCTTTTCCTAGCTTGTGAAATGATGATTTGAGAGTCGCCAAGGATAATAAGTTGTTGGATTCCATAGGAAACAACAATTTCCAGACCCATATACAATGCATATTACTCTGCTTTGTTGTTCTTCATGGTTTCCATGATCCATTCATAAGTTTCCATACTTTTCCCATCAAGATCAAGAATGATCCCTTCCTATCCTACTTCCCATGGATTACCCTTTGTTGCTCCATCGAAGAATAACTTATGACTCTTCTGACTAGAGATCCACTATTGAAACTCCAATTGACTCATGGCTAATATCCAAGAAATCGAAGGAGGAGGAGGGCCCTAAGGAGAGTTGGACTAAAGGGATATCTGAAGGAGGATGGTTGAGACCCAAGAATGCTCAGAGTGGGAGAGAGGTTTTTTGGAAAGATCATGAATTCCCTAAGAAAGATGGTATTCACAAAGAATATATTTTTCTAAGAGGGATTATGTGTTGTTTGAATATTTCTTTGCTTCTTGATGTCCAAATTTTCTAGCATACATATTTAGGAAGAACATTCCAAATTCTTTCCAAAGAGAGTTTTTGTGATAAAGATCCTAGAAATACACATTACCAGTTTACAACAAAACCATTCCAATGATTAGATAGAGCTATCCATGTGTTGAACTTATCTAAAATCACCTCCCAAATTGAACAAGTATATTCACTTTCGAAAAAAATATGTTGGATGCTCTCAGTTTTCCTTTTTTATAATTCCTACCTCAAGGGACCTATGATCTTCCTTATTTGCAATTTTTATGCGATGATGATCTTTCCCTGAACAAGCACCCATAAAACAATATTGAATTTGGTAAATCCATCATTGCACTAGATGGATTACCATAACTGAGAAGTGGGGGGAAGAGGAATGTTGTGCAAGAGGATTTGATATACATCGTTAACAATATATCATCTTGGTGAATTCCATCCTCTACTATATCTTGTGGAATGGTTAAGCGATGGTTCTCCATGCATAAGAGATAGGAGGAGTTCAAAGTCAAATGAGAGATAAGGAGGGACTGATAAGGCTCCCATACTTTCCATATATCTTCTTCATCCCATGTTGATAAGTAGAAGAGATTGTCGATTCCATGCTCTAAAAACCATCCTTTTAGATTTTTCAGACCATGTTACTTGAGAGGGGAGCCCTTCCTAGAATGTTATCCTCCTAGATATTAACCCACTTACCATTTCCAGAGATCCAATATAATTCATTCTTAATCAAGGGACTATCCTATTTACAAAACCCCCATATATCTAAACATGGGTCTTTCCATTCACATTGGTCCAAACACCTTATTCTTGTACCTCGAATATAGGATTTTTATATATAATGTCTTTCCACCAAGCCTTCTCACCAAAAACTAAGTGCTAGAGTTGCTTCACCCCCATTGCAAGGTTCATGAGTTTGGGATTGCGAATTCCTAATCCCCCTCTCCCTTTTGGTGATCAGGCCAAATTCCAAATGAATTAATGAAATTTCCTGTGACTGGTCTTGCCTTCCTACCAAGGAAATTTTAGAAATATTTTCCCAACATATTAAGTATTCCAACAGGTGTGAGCAAACATGAGTATTGAAAGAGTGAGAGAGAAGAGAAAACTAACTTGATAAGAGTAATTTCCACAACATGGTTGAGCCAATGAGCACCCCATGCCTGCAATGTGGATTTAAATTTGGATATAATACCAAACAAATCAGTTAACTTAACCTTTTTGCTCGAGACTTGAATACCCAAGTATTTGAAATATGTCCATATTACTGAGCCAATAAAACCAAGAATATGGGAGATCCATTATAGTTGGGATTGGGTAAGGTTATAACTAAATATTTTACTTTTGTGATGATTATTATTTCCTCTAGATTCCTCCATAAAAGAGTCCATAATATATATGAAATGTTGATCGATAATAGAGGAGGCTCCCCCTAAAAGAATTGTATCATCAACAAATTGGTTGTGATTAACAACTTTGAATCCTTTGGTCGGAGAAATGTTAGGTAAATATCCATATTCTCAAACCTTGTCTAACTTGCAACTTAATTATTCAAGAATTATTATATAAAGGAATAAGGAAAGAGGAAATCCCTGTCGAATTCCTTGAGAGGATTGAAAAAAAGAAGCTAGGAAACCATTTACCAGGGGGCAATCCATGATCTCCCTATGAATTCTTTGATCCAATTTATAACATGTGAGGAAAATTCCATGCATTTCATCACTCTGAACGAAAAAATATGTATCACTCTATCAACTGCATTGGATAAATCTAATTTGATAGGCATCCCTTGCTCCCTTATGTCTACACTTGTATGGATTGCTACATGTATCAGAATGATAAAGTCTGTGATTTGCCTCTTAGCTAAGAATCCTCCTTGATTCTCAAATATTAGCTTTGGGATAAATATATTGATCCTATTTGCAATGACCCTTGAGAGAATCTTATAGGATGAATTGCACAAAGAGATCCGTCGAAACCTGTTAAGAGAGGTGGGTCACATTTCCTTAAGGATGAATGAAATGAAGGAGAAGTTCATAGCCTCTCCGATTTTCTCTTTTTTTGGGGTCTAGATTATCATATGACATAGGTCCTCTTTTAATTATTTCCTAGATGGTTCTAAAGAATCTAATTGAAAAACCATCTTGACCTGGAACCTTGTATGGATGTAGATACCAGATGGCATTCTTCACTTTGTCCTCTAAAACTAGATGGTCCAACCATTGATTATCTTCCTTCATAGCCAAATTGGGAATGTTCTCCAACATTTCTTCTTTATCTCTTGGGTTCACATTGCCCAAATCTATGTATAGCTCCTTGAAATGTTGATAAGATTCATCCCTAATTTCCCCTATTCCTATCACTACATTGTCAGTGTAGAGCTCTCGGGTGGCGTTTTTGTTTAGCCTCATCTTGGCTTAGTTGTGGAAGAATGTGGTGGATTTTTCCCCTACTTTAATTCATAGAGATATAGATTTAAGGCATGATGTCTCTTCCTCTTGATGAAAGGCATCTCCCAACTAAGAGTTCAGTTCATTTCCTTTTGTAACAACTCCATACCGATATATGCTTCCTCCATCTCGCTTTGCATATTTTCCAATTCTGTTTAGATATCCTTCTTGTACTGGTTAGGAGGTCAAAGCTTCTTTTTGGCACATTCATTAAGAGAAGCGCTTTTAACTTTTCGAAGTTTTGATTCCCATGCATAGGTTGGGGAACCAAAAATAGGGGACAAATAAGTATTCGAAATTATTTTTTAGGCTTCCTCTTACTTCAACCATATCGGGTTGTATCGGAAAGGAATGGGTCCTAAATCCTCATACAATTTAGTGAGTAAGAAAAAGAGATTTTTTCTCAAATATTCTTCTTTTTGGAATATCTTCACCTAACAACCTCATTTGATTAATTATTTCCTATATTTTTGTGAGATAACCATTTATTGAGTCATTACCATGCATCTTAGCATTTTCAAATTTGCTTCTAAATGTTTGCAATATAGTTGTTGTTGCACCTTAGTATGTATTATTTAATATATCCCATGCTTGTTTAGATTATTAAGCAACATTGACTCTTTGAAAATCTATTCATTCATTACATTGCTTATAAAAGAAAGTGTTGCATTGTCTTTCTTCATAAGCTCCCTTAAAATTGCTTTCTATTATCATCAATGATTTATATTATTCAATAGAAGGATAATGATACTCTTCAGTTACAAGCTCCCATAATTATGTAGTGATAAATATAGTTTGCATTATTTTGACCCATTAAAAATAATTTGTGTGAGTAAGCTTAGGTAACACAATATTGTTTGTAGCCATGAAAAATATAAAAAAATAAGATGCAAAATCAAGACAACTTGTTCCACTTCAACTGAAAATATAGTATACCAAAAATAAGAGTCAACCACCACCACCAATATATATAGATTTAAAAAATATAAAAAAACACTTACACCATTACAAGAAAATATCCATTCAATGTCTCCTTTAATGAAAAGTGAAATATAATATCATCCTTTTACAATTTATTTTCATACCCCATATAATATAATATGGTATAATATAATATATATAATCATCTTTTTACAATTTTGTATCACGGCACAACGAAATCACTAATCTAACCACTTTTTAAAATACCCTTTAATGCCTTAAAGAGAAAGCCCAATATTAATTAGTTTGAGAGTGAAATATAATATCATCCTTTTACAATTTGTTTTAGTATCCCCTATAATATATCCCTCCTCCTCCTTTTCAGTCTGGGGATCCGAGGGGACCTACCACTGTCATTTTGTCCCCTGTACTTCACACTCCTCCATCATCCATTGTTCATCCTGTGGATCGATCTGATCCACCCCCACTCTTTTTAGAAGAGGATTTCCCTCCACTTATGCCCTCAAGCTCCAAGCCTTTGTCTCCTTCGAGTCTCATTGCTTCCCCATCTTTCTCCGATCCCTCCCTACAAAAAACCTTGAGTATCTACTCTGACAAATCTCCCCTTTCCCCCTCAATTCTACCGCTTGAATCTATCAGGTTTGAGAATGTGATTATTAGGAGAAAGAAAAAATCGAAGCCTCCTCTTATTGCTACCTCGCCGCCCTATATCCCCCTATCTACCAGAATTAGAGAAGCAGAGCGCTCATCCTCCACCTCTCCACAAAGGGTCCTTAGAGCAATGAACCCTCTCTCGTCGGTTTCTTGATGCATTTTCTCTCTCTAAATATTAGAGGCTTGGGAGGCTTGGCCAAGCAAAAAAGCCTTCGACACTTGATCTCTGCTCTATCTCCGGATGTTGTCTTCCTCCAAGAGACTATGACCAACACCTATCCAGCATTATATGCTTTTTCCAATCTCTGTCCAGGCTGGGAGTTTTGTGCTCTAACTTCAAATGGCCTTTCGGGTGGCTTGCTTTCCAGTTGGAATCCTAAAATCCTTAAGTGTAAAGCTTTCCATACCGCTGCGGGTATTCTGCTAAAAGCCCTGATTCGAGGTTCTTCCCTAGAACTTTCGCTCCTTAATTGTTATGTTCCATATTTAAATAGGGATTTATACTGGAAATCTATGGCTGACGGAGGTCTCCTATCTCTTCCAAATCTTGTTCTGGTTGGAGATTTAAATATTACCCTTGATGCTTCTGAAATTTGGGGGCCTAGGGCACATTTGGACCCTTTGGGCTCTTTCTTTTCCAACCTATTCTCAGAGCATCATTTGGTTGATGTAGCTCCCTCCTGTGCTGGCCCTACCTGGAGGAATGGAAGGATGGGGGAATAAGGTATCTCAAAAAGACTGGATCGATTTCTGTTATCAGAACAGTTGGTTAGCACTCTTCCTAGGTACCGGGTATGGTCTCATAGGTGCGGGATATCTGATCACTTCCCGGTCTTATTTGAGTGGGAAGATCAACAGAGATTCAATGCTTATCCGTTCAAGTTTAATCAAGCTTGGTTAGAAAATGTGGATTTTCTTAATATGATTCGTCATGAATGGCCCCTCATTTGCTCAGTCCATAGGATGGATCCTATGTCAGATCTTGCTTTCAAATTGCGTAGACTAAAAGAGAAGGTTAAAACTTGGTCAAAAGAAGAAACTCGGAAAATGAAGGATAAGTATGCTCTCTTGGAGAATGAGATAAATGCTCTTCTATCTTCCACTCCTTCGGCAATTCTTAGTAAAGAACAACATGAGAAACTGCTCTCACTCAAAAAAGATCTTCAAAAGCTTCTGGACCATGAAATATACTCTACTAAACTTCAAAGTAGGGTTACTTGGGATTCAAAGGGTGATGCAAACACAAAGTATTTCCATGCTGTAGCCTCAGCTCGTAAAAATCATAATGCAATATGGAGTTTACAAGATGAGAGGGGCAATTGGGTATCTGATGATATTAGTCTAAAAGCTCTTGGTACTTGTTTCTTCAAAAAGATTTTTGAAGATGACAACCAAACCAATCTGGCAGCTCAGTTAAAAATTCTTTGCCTCTTCCCCTCTTTTATCAATGATTTAGAGGCTGAGATATTCACTAGGCCGATCACTATACTGGAAGTTGAGAGGGCTCTAAAAACTTTCAAAAAAGACAAGGCCCCTGGACCGGATGGATGGCCTGTGGAGTTCTTTTTGACCTTTCTTGATCTCCTGGGTCCCCTGCTTGTTAACCTTGTTGAATTCTCTAGAATTCATGGTAGAGTTGCCCCTGCTATAAATTCCACTTTCCTGGCCCTGATACCTAAACTAGATTTTCCTATTTCCTTTGCGGATTACCGTCTTATTTCGATATGTAATCTCTGCTATAAACTAATCTTGAAGATAGCTGCCATGAGGCTCAAACCTTTCCTGGACTCTTCCATATCCTCTCAGCAATTTGGTTTCCTAAATAAGCGACAAATCTTTGAGCCCATTGCCATAGCTCAGGAGGTCCTACATTCTATCAAAATACATAACAGATCTGCTCTTATTCTTAAATTGGACCTATCAAAAGCATTTGATAGAGTAAACTGGACTTTTATTCGTCTTATTCTCATCCAGATTGGAGTACCTCTTGTTGGTGTTAATTGGATCATGGGGTGCATCACTTCAGCAAATTTTGCCATACTTGTCAATGGTTCCCCCTCTACCTTCTTTCCAGCCTCTCGCGGTATCAGACAAGGCTGTCATTTGTCTCCTCTGTTGTTCATTCTGGTTATTGAAGGTCTCAGCCTCTTGATAGCGGAAGCCAAAAGAAATGGTAAATTAAAAGGTATCAAGATCTCTTCCCAGCTCTTCCTCACACATCTACTTTTTGTAGATGATGTTCTTCTATTTGGCATGGGATCTTATGATGATTGGCTGGCTTACAAAGAAATACTTGACTCTTTCTGTGAAGCTTCTGGCATGTGTATTAATTCCAATAAATCCTGTTTCCTACACAATGATTTGGATGAGGATCTTCTTAGATACATTTCCAGTCTTTTGCCATATAATTTTGATCATCTTGATAAAGGATTTGTATATCTCGGATATTTCCTAAAATCTTCGGGCTATATGACAAAAGACTGGCTTTGGCTGGTTAAAAAATTTGAGAAAAGGATATCTCATTGGACAAACAGGTTTCTGTCTTTAGGAGAACGACTGGTTCTCATCAGATCGGTTCTTACAGGTATACCTGTTTTTTGGCTGTCCCTTGTGCCCATTCCCGTCTCCATCCTGGATAAGCTCCGAAAACTCATTTTCTCTTTTCTCTGGGGCTATACATCAAATTATAAAAAATTTCATCTAGCAGACTGGCAGCTTCTGGCCCGTCCGACATCCCTTGGGGGATGGGGGATAAAACATTTGCCCAGCTTTAGTCTTTCACTCAGAATGAAATGTTTTTGGCTGGCCATTAACAGTGATGGTATATGGAATCAACTCATCTCATTGAAATATCTGAAAAACAGGCCATTTTCTTCTTGGCTTAGGGGAAAAAATTTCAATTACTGGAATCCATCGATTATCTGGAACAGTTTTATGAAAGCCCTTCTGTGGATTGGAAAAGGGCTAATTTGGCTGGCAGGAGATGGAACTTCTATTCGTATTGGTGCTGACCCGATTGTGGGTATGGATACCTCTTTCATTCTTCCGATAGCATTGAGAGAATATTTAGAGGATTATGGAATCTGCTATCTGTCCGATGCCTGGAATTATACTTCCTTGGATACAGGATTTTGGTTTTCAGCTGAGGATTTAGATCTGACAGGTGACTGGAAATTGTTATGGGATAAATATATCAGGGGATTGGAATATGGCAGAATTCGCCTAAATAACCAGCAAGATTCTCTGCTATGGTCATTTAACAAAAATGTGGGGTCTTTAACAGCTTCAATGGGTTATGATAGCATTCTCCAAGCAAAAGGGTATGACCTTCAAGATATTGCACTGAATTTCCTTTGGGCTCTGCGCATTCCCTTGAAGATTATCTGTTTTATTTGGCTCTTAGCGCGTGATCATATGTTAACCTGGGATCATCTGCAGCATAAGGGCTTCCAAGGTCCAGGTAGATGCAGTCTTTGTAAAATGAGTATTGAAGATATTCCTCATCTCTTTCTGACCTGCCCTTTTAGTGTTGCTGTTTTTGCACATTATGCTGACAAATTTAGATTTACCTGGCCAAAAAACAGTACGGTTTCTTCCCTAGTGATTCATTGGTATAATTCTCCCCTACGATCAGCCTCCTTTAGATTTCTGCCTCTTTTCATTTTTTGGGGCATCTGGCTCCTTCGAAATCAGTGTCTGTTCGAAGATAAGATTCCTGTCTTCCATGCCCTCATCTCCAGAATCGATCATTTCCTTATTACATACCCTGCACCTGTAAAAATCCAAAAGATTCGAGAAATTGGTCCCAAGCCTGGTTGGGTTTTTCCATGTGGTTTTTTTGACGGAGCCTCAGTTGCTAATATTGGAGGTTCAGGTTTCATGATCTATTTAAATGACTCGCATTATTTCAGTTTTGCTATGGGTTGTGGGCGTAGTACCAATACTAGAGCGGAATTGCTGGCTCTTTGGGCTACTCTCAGAGTTTGCTTGCTGATGGGTTTACCCATCAAATTGATCTATGGAGATTCTTCGGTTATCATATCTTGGCTCAACGGATTTACTGCACTTGATGTTCCAGCTCTGATGCACTGGTGTGGTGACATAAAAAAAATGCTTCATTCTGCCCCGCATGTGATCTTCAAGCACATTTATCTTGAGCATAACTCATTGGCAGATGGTCTCTCGAAAGAGGCCTTAATCTTGGATATGGGCCATGGCATTTTTACTGAATATCTAGATGGGTCAGTCATCAATGATGGCCATTTTGATCTATTTTAGTCTCGCTGTTTCTTTTATATCAACACTTTTGACACCTGCAGTGAATGATTCTATTTGTTATGTTCTGAAGATCTCCTTGCCAGCTTGTTTTGCTCAAGAAAGTATGCACTTGATGATCACTCTCGATATTAGATTTCTGACATGAGTATACTCAGGAATGATGAGAAAAGTCTGTGTTGATCAGACTTTTGTTTTTTGTCTCTTGATATGATGTTGTATCAGTCATGTTATGTATCATTGTT
>LPNX010618000.1:15685-86186 GCA_001517045.1 Pseudotsuga menziesii | reverse complement strand
ATACAATTTTGTATCACGGCACAACGAAATCACTAATCCAACAACTTTTTAAAATACCCTTTAATGCCTTAAGAGAAAGCCCAATATTAATTGGTGTAACATATCAGATACGAGTACAAAATTGCACTCATTCAAATAAAAATCACGTTGGTTTGTTTAGATATGGCGCAAAAATCAAAGCTAAGAAAAAAAAACATACCTCAACACCACGTATGCTTTTAATAGTTTTTTTCCTTCGAACTATTCATTAAGTATTATTTTTATAAAATGCTCACAATCAGAACCAACATAATGGATTGGCATCCAAGGAAGAGGAGGATTTCCGCCGTAATCAAGACCGCCCTATCGGTTATCTTTAAAAGTCCTATTAGTTAGCAATTAAATATTAATTACGTCTTTGATAAGCTTATAGTCTAAAGGAATTCAGATTGATCCTTAATATTATAGTTATATTCATCCTTTCTATTCTTTAGTCTTATATATATTCGGAAGATTGGTAGCTATTGGGGAGTAGTAAGATTCTAAAATGGATTTTAATAGTTCTTTGCCTTTGGAAATTGGAAAATCGTGGATAGTAATAGTACGTTTTCGAATTTGCAGATCTCTTTGACCAGATCAATTTGGAAATGGAAACCACAAACTACTAGATCACCGTGACGAGAATTTTAGAAGACGAATCCATGTATAGGTTGCTTTTAAGGAACCGTTCCTGCTCCAATATGATTGCTCAACCACGTGTTGTAGAAGCAAATACTAGCAACTGAGCATATGTTATATTTCTCACAAGAATTTTGGTATATTCACCCTAAACATTGGTGTAATCACAACCACTTGTAGCCTATCCTTTATATTGTAAGCAAGTGCTTTTGTGGTTAATCTCCAATTCCTTATATTGCAAAATATTACACTAGCAAACAAATTAAGAAATTTTTCTCTTGTCCAACATCATAATGCAATTCATCCTCACATACACTCGTGTGTGCGAATTAGGTGACTTGATTCTTGATTGCTATATGGAAGCACTATCATTGAGATAATGGTGCATCAATTTTATATGATGAATTCCTATTTCATGTTATTTCACAACTCATTCTCCAACAAATTTTATTGAGTGCCTAACCAAGTTTTGATACCAAATGAGGAATTATTAAACTCAAGATTGATGCAGCAAGACAAAAAAATTAACAGTAATGTACACTAGGTCAATCATTTTATTTATACATAAACAACTAGCTCCTCATGAAACAACCAGATCCTATAATTACTCAACAAAGATCTCCTAAATTCACTCATCAATAATTATCTCAATCTTAAATTATCTCTACAAGGTATGAACACACTAACATCATTAACAATTATTTTTAATTAGACAAAGAACATCACAAATGATTCATTAATCCAACACTCCCTAGTATTATAAGACGGTCTCTAAATCATCCTCCAATCTTTCTATTGGTTTGAAGAGTGTATGGTGAGATGATCATTCTTCATTCTTCTTGTCCTCAAGAGTGCATGATGGTTGACCTTGGATAATCCAATTTCATTTTTAACTGTCTATAAGAGAGAATACCAAAATATTACTCTCCATTCTCTTTTCCTTGGGGATGAAAGCTGGTTGGTCAACCATCCTCCAAAACCCCTCTTAGTCATCCAAAAGAGAGAATGATAAGTAAATATTTTTCCATTATCATTTTTGTTAGAGCATTAATCTGCCTTAGTACCATGGTCTTACACCTAAGAGGCATTTTCATGTGTCTTGTACTTATGTTATATGATCCTGCTTAGGTTATACTGATCAATATTGGTCTATTAGATTATTTCTGGCTCATTAACTCATAGTTGAGGTGCTCCACTTTGATCATCCTGACAGTTGAGGTGCTCCAGTTTGATCATTATTTCAAACAAGGCGCCCTCATTGATTACAAACCACTCATTATCCCTTAATTCAGGGAATATGTTTGACTAGGGGCGCTAGTGTGTGAATGTGGTTGTTTTGTGGTCTTCTTGGGCATTTATTGGCTCCTAGAGACTCTCCCACTCACACATGTGTTCACCCATGCCTAGCATGCCTTCATTTATGATCCAGCATGCCTCATACATGTTCACACTTGCATTCGTGATTGTTTGGTATGGTTTGTGAGCCTATTGGTCAACCTAGGGGTGTTTAGGGGTCAAATCCTATCTTGACACTTGTATGCATCCATGTGGCCTCCAAGGGCTCACGAATATTCCCCATTGTATTATAAGTATGTACCATACAGATATACAAGTTGTACACCAATAGAAAGATCATTTATTGGCACCATCTATGTGTGTTATTTTGTTCTCTTTTGTTGTTCTCTTGCATATTTTGTGAATAACTTAGATTGTGAATATTGATCTAGCTCATAGATCTCACTGTGAAGCAATTCTCACATGGTATCAGAGCTTTGTGGAGCTACAAATCAAAACTGAGAGTGTTTGAGTTGTTGTATAGGGCATTTTCCAGAAAATTTGAGTGTTTGCAATGCAGGTACAATAGTGTTTCTATCACACAATGCGCAAGCAGAATGGAGCAGACTTGTGTATTTCTAACCCCATTCAACTATTTTGAATGGAAGGTCGAAATTGTGATCTAGCTGAGGTCGAAAGGCTTGTACAGAGTCACCATGGGGACTGATACCGAGCCCAACTCTATTTTGGAGAATCGAAGTACTTCAATAGACTTGATGAGGCATTTGGTATGCTTTGTCTCAGCATTTTGAGAGACCTTATCTTCCATGTAGACATTCTTGGCATACCCAATGAATTTTGGCTCAAGCTTGAGTCTCTATTTAGGAAGTGTGATTAGATGAGAGGCCATCAGCTTGAAAATGAGCTAATCTCACTGAGTCCAGCTCACTATGAGACAATCCAAGACTTCTTCACCAAGTTCAAAGTGTTGGTGCTTCAACTAAAATAGTGTGGCATAGAGAAGAAAGATGATCAGCTTATCTTGTCTATCCTTTCTAAGTTGGGTCCTGAGTATTCTGTGTTTGTTTCGACATTCCAATCAAGCAATCTCACAGCTAGAAATTGGAGGATGTCTGCGCTAGCAGACTTCATGGAGTCATTAACTTAGGAGAAAGACAAGTTACTACAAATGGGTACCATCAAATCCACCAAGGATCAATCCCTTGTTGCTGGTCTGTCAAACCAAGGAAAAGGAAAGAAGAAAGTCAAGGATTTGAAGCAACAAAGAGAGAAGGAGAAGAAGCATTCAAATACAGAAAGCTCTAGTTCAACTGATGAGGATTCGAAATCCAGGAGGATGAAGAACAAGAGAGAGATACCCACTTGTGGTTATTACAAAGGTTCTCATCATGAAATATCTTGCTTCAGAAAGTATATGGACATCATGACCAAGCTCCTTGAGGAGAACAATATTGGTGTTCCAGATTTTGCACGAAGATGGGAACGCAAGCAAGAAGATGGTAATCATGTGCATGTTTTGTGTGCATGGGTGAAACCCATTTCTCATATCTATGTTTCATATGTCTTTGTTTCTGATTTACATTCTAATATAACCGATTCTGAAACCTCCATCCCTTCCTTGGAAGAAACCCCAACCAGTTCACTAAAGTTTCGTCCAGAAACTAGTCATTTTCTACTAGTTCCCTATGTGTCTTCTGAAAGCTCTTTCCCACTTCATCCAGATCCTTCCTATTATGATTCTGAAGGTGATATATAGGCTGATATACAACTTATGGCAGTCATATACTCATTTCCCCGACCATTTGATGCCCAAAAGACCTGACAACCCCCAAGTTCACTAGTTGGAAAATCTCAAAATTGCCTAGTTTCCAATGCTATGTCACTTGTGTATGTTGCTTTTATGTCTTGTATGCCATTCATTGGATGGACATCCATGACGTTGGTGTTACAGAGAGAAACTTCCTATGGCTTGGGATAGATCACAACAAACTAAATGACACCAAAAATCAATCCACTTCAATATGCAAGAGAGATAAATGCTGCTAACACTTAGGGATACAGAACATACCTTATTCCGGACAGTTGTAGTAGATCCCCATTGATCTTTTCAACCATGCTTGTACCTACAATTCATTCTCAACAAAAATGAACAAAACAAGCATGATATAAGTTAAGTGTTAGGCCTACTCTAGCATATATAAATCCAACATGTATAATCAAATACAACTACATCCATGGATACGAATATTCATAATCATACACATATAATGGACGAGAAATAGATATTTCTATTAATAATGAACAAAGATAACAGTGACAAACTCTATCGGCACCTCTTCAAAATGGAGAAACCGAGTCCTCCACCTGGACCTCCATCTAGGCCTCCATTAGGGAAGTTTTGAGGTCTAAAATGGGCCTCATAAGGGAAATAATAAAATAAGAGTTATAATAATAAAATAAAAGTTCTAAATTTTGGAGGGGAAAAAGAAAAAGTACTTTTTCTTATTGTATTTTTAGCATATCTCCTTATCGGTTCACCCAAATTTGGATTTTGGGGACTCGTTGGATGTGGAATTTAATTCTACATCCAACCCATACCCACAATGCATACTTCTGAGATGCCCACGGCACCCAAACATTAAAATTTCAATAAAAAACGTATTTTAATATTAAAATACATTTTTTATTGAAATTTTCATTTTTGGGTGATGTGGGCACCTCAAAAGTATGCATTGTGGGTATGGGTTAGATGGGGAATTAAGTTTTGCATCCATAAAGTCCTCAAACTCGAAATTTGGGTGAACCCATAAGGAGATATGCCAAAACTATGATAAGAAAAAAGTATGTTTTTCTTTTTCCCTCCATTTTTTTTTACAAATTTTAGCGTTATGGTTGACATCATCATATTGACCCATATTGGTTCTTATAAATTTAATTTTAATAGTACAATTTTTGTTTTAAGGCCCATTTTTTACCTCAAAACTCCCCTAATGCACCACTTCAATCCTCCATCTCAATGGCAAGCTTGGGAAGAGCAGCATTGTGTGCTCAAAAGGGAAAAGGGATGCAAACTCAAGCATGTATGAATGGGGAAACAATGAACTATAGTTTCCTTTCTCTCAAATGGTCTCCTCCTCTAATGCATCCAAGAGGCTCAATATATAACCCTTCAATAGGCAATGAAAGGTCGATTCAGTGCGTTTCCAAGCATATGGAAGGCCAAGAGTCAAGTTATTCAGGACTCATTGAGGAAAACTCCAAATGCTTTTGTTTTTATGCATATTTCTCGATGTACATGGGCTATAGTGGAGCAAGATTCATCTACACGTGGCTTTTAAGATAAAACCCGCGTATAGCCATAAATAGGTGTTTTTTAGAGGATCTCTTGGATCATCAAAGTATGTTTCGAGCAAAGGGGGTCCAAAGAGTCTGCAGAGGGACATGGAAGGCCATAAAAGTGTGATATACCATGTGTGGTAAAATCAGCTATAACAGATGCCCCCTAATGTGTGAGGTCAAAGGGGTAACATGGCCGAAATACATTATATCCATCCCAAAAGTGGAGTAATAAAAACCTAGGTGGAAGAACTAGCCACTCATCAGTATAATACAATGATAAATCTCAGCATGCGACTACAAATATACAGTGTAGTAGTCCCAGATACATAAGAGTACAATGGCCATGAATAGGCATAATAGACATATGCCACATGTGATCATTGCCACGTACAATATATAGTGAACAAGATATTCATAATGGATGATGATATCTGATAATACATTGGAATCTAGGCATGAGGGATGACATCTCATGAATACTTCCATGATCAAGGAGCTAGCATATGTGGAATGCCACCAAACTCGGAGTGCTTCTATGCAAACCGCTACTGGTGCATCTCCCATCATGCGAATAAAGGCGTCAAGGTCGAACATGATGGTCCATCGTTTGATTACCGATCATTGATGTATATAGTTAACGGATGCGAGATATCCCACCAATAATGAGAATGCGAATAAAGGTACAAAGTGCAATCCAACAAGTGTTAATAGATGTGTTGAGGTCGAACACTTGAAAGAATCCATCGATCAGGTGACAGTGATGTATTCCCAAAAATGTCGATGGAGAGACGGCATGCCACTGATGACTGCAAGTCTCAAGGCACTCAATGGACTCTAGAATCCTATTCAATAATAAATTATCTGAATTCAATGGAATGGAATCCCCTGGAAGGATGGAATTAAGGTATCCCCCATCAACCAACACGAGGTACTCAGCAACGCTGGATTATTTGAAATAACTCAGACGGACAAGATGTGCACGAACCAGTAACTATATCGGGAATGGCTGACATGCAAAGACAAGATAACTGAGGAGTTAATGACTCAGGATAAAATTTCCTTCAAACAAGAGCATAAGGCAGATGGTGACTGACAGGAAGCATAGACCCAATATGAAAACTGGGACAACTCTGTGACATAGGAGGCATCGACAAAGGATCCATAGGGACTGGAAGCATAACTAGTCTGTGGAGAAAAATCAGAATAATGAGTACAACACTTAAAGTCATACTAATAACCCAATCTATGGATGGAATATATAGTGCTCTTACTCAAAGGCAACACGACTCGACAGCTTCCAAAAGTAATATCATTTTTCGTACGGCTTTTTATGTTTTTTAATTTTTTGGACTTTTTTAGATTAGGAAGCTTGAAAAAGAATAAAAGTGCTTATAGTACATATATAGGAGGAGATGAGTGTCGGCGGCAAGAAAACTAGTTCCAAGCAGTGGAACATACCTATACTCAATGCAAGGAAGCATGTGCAGGATAAGGACACTCAGGGGGATGTATCCTCCTGGTAAGGGATGGTCAAGCTACAAAATATATATAAAAGGCTCTGCTTGGCTAGGATTGAGACAAGCTCAGGCTATATGGCTTATAACTTTGAAGCGGGGAGCCGACATAAAGCTCAATAAGGCAAGAAAATGCATGAAATGTAATTACAACTTGATAAAAACAGGAGTACCTATGGGAAATGGCCAGCATAAAGTTCAAGAGAGACATGCGGTTGTCACTCAAAGACATGGCATGACTATAAGGGACCGCAGACCTAAAGGAAGAATCTCGACATGGGTACCAAATGACAAGGCGGGATCTCACTTGGGAACCCATGAATAGGAAGTCTTTACCACTTACGTAATGCCACTTCTAGTAGCAGTGTGATGGTTTTGTAACATTACGAAGTGGGTTTGTTGCTATAATTAAGGTGACATGGTCATAAGGCAATGCAAAATGCAAGCGGACATGTGATCCTATCCTATTCGTCAGTTTGAAATTATACTTGTAGTAGATACGAACGGTTCAAGACCTCGACAAAAGTTCACTCGAATCGAGTCCCTACACCACAAAATTAGGCAAAAACAGTTCAAAAAGAGTTAATAAGGGTCAAAACTATAGGCTAGTGGGTAAAAATTTTAAAAGGACTTTTATAAATAGCAAAAAAAACATTTTTCACCATACCATTTTGACTTTTCACCACACATAGTGCATTGGAGCCATTTTGAAGCACGAACTTCAAACTCCAATTCCGGGAGCCAGGAGCAACAGAATCAGGAAAGGTCAGAGCCAGGTAAATCCTCATCCCATGCTCAATCTTTTCAGTGTTTTTATTTCAATTTTTAATGGTGGATTTTTAATTTTGGATCACCCCTACTTGGGTATCCTGGCCCATGCAGGTCACAGATCATCAGTCCGCGTATGGGGATGGGTATATGTGGAAAATGCAACGATTTCCATGTATACGTGCGACTGTCAACATGAAAAGTCACGTATGAGTGCACGCATACCCAAAACTATGGAAAATTCTCATCAATTATTTTATTTTATTGGCAAGATGGTGTTGGAATGGCATGAACGTGAACATGAGGACATCTATAGGGCAGTACAAGGTGACATGGTTGCTCAACAAGCATTAAGAGCATGTGGTTTATATAAATTTTGGTGACTTGGGAGCTTGAGGGCTTAGCCAAGACTCCTTCAGATGCTCATTAACTATTGGGACCCAGATACAGAGGCATTTAAGCTTGATGGGATGCCCCTAAGACTTGAGGAAAAGGATGTGTACTTCATCACTGGACTATCTCGTCGAGGCAAGGTAGTGAACTTGAGGGCTAAAGGAGTGGGAAGTGGACTCACCATCGAGGAATGCATTGTTGTATACTGCCTTCCAGACACTGAGAAGGTTGGAAGTCATGTTCATGTAAATTCTATTCAGAGTCTCAACCTCAAGGTCATCATGCTAGTGTTATCCAGGATAGCAGTGTTGGCATCTCTACATCAGGCTTCCAGGCCTCTGATGTTCTATGCGGTTGAGTGTATGAGACCTACCATATATTCCATGGAGTACATTTTTGTTGAGCAACATGAAGAAATAACTAACTGACTGGAAGCTGGGAAGGACAAGAAACTTTGGGTTCGTCAGCATACTCAATACTTTTTTCTTCGAGCGGGTATCGGGACTTGGCCCGGGAGTTCATATTCTTCCTCATCGTCTACAGGATCCAACTCAAACTCGTTGGGTGGTTTTGATGCGGTGATTAGGGGGAGTACGTGTAGCTACACCCTACCCATCTGACTTTTACCACTGGTGGCAGAGATAGATCATGCTTATAGATGACTATCCCTATGCAGGGATAGACTTCCACGGTGATCCAGATATGCCCATACCACAAGGTGCCACATATGGAGACATAGGTAAACAATCCCAAATTCATTTTTATTTTTTGAATTATTTCATTTTTTTGGATTTTTTGATATAATGAAATCAAAAAACATGTTTTTGGTGGTGTCATGTACTAATATTGATCATGCACATGCAAATGTGGGTCCTAGATGGTCATATGGATTCCCTCAACATCGTCGAAGTGGACAGGATGATGATATACAGGGCTCATATCCAGAGTGTATGCTCCAGAGCATACACGCGAACTTTGTTCATTCGACACACTTGGTGCCTATGGTGCAAGTCGAGGACTTACCCGAGGCAATGCAGAGGCAGGTGGTAGGAGTACCCCATGTGTGGGTTCGATTATTCAGATGGTGGCTAATGTCATTGTTGTTTTCATGATCAGCACCCCGGTCCGCAGGCATAGAGACCCAGATGTTCATTTTGTATTGACCGTGTAGTGTTTTTTGGTGGCTTAAAGCCCCAATTTTGTACCATGACATTTTGTACTATGACACCATTTCTGGACTATATTTTGAAATGAAAAGGATTATAGCGATCGGTTTATTATATTTACATGTGAATTTTAAATGTGAATGTGTTGTGTATGCTTCATTGTTGATGTAACAAATGCCAATCCAAAATGTAATTTGCATAAGAATCAACAACGTGATTGTAGATCCTAGGAATGTGAATGTATGTTATGTGTTCAAATTTTCATTCTAACAACTTTACACACAAGAATCTTCATAATAAATTCATATCTCTAATACGATGCACATCATTTAATTGTGATACCACTAACTGCAAGTCAAGACGTACCTCAAGGGATCGAATACCATGTGAGATGGCATCGTGTAGTAACTCAATCATGACACTGTATTCAGTAACATTGTTGGATGATGGTCGGGGACATACAACCCGTGAAGACACAACATGACCCGTAGATGTATAGATGACCCAAGCAGTCGAGGTTGAGTTCTGGGTGTGGTGGCTAGCATCCTCAGCGTATCCTACATATAGTGAAGACTCTGTCGACATCTACCACAACAAATAGAAGCATGTCAACAAATTGATTCACTACAAGGGGACCAAAACTAAACTATGCAACTCTATAGTACTATACAAAGTATCAACCTCGGCTGAGAATTACGCATAGTACTTTTTAATATATAGCCCATATCTAGGATCCGCCAAGGCTATCCCTTCATCATCCACTAACTTGTAACCACTCTTCTCTAACACTCATTTAACCACGTAAGTCCCATGCCACATGGGGTGGAAATTACCCGCCCCTAATGGTTCACTAGCTTGGTCATATAAAAGAACCAAGTCACGCTCACTAAATCTCCAAGGACGGACATACTTATAATACTGAGCCTTAATGCGATGTTTGTTCACTTCAAGAGCCACTAAGGCATCTCGACGCTGCTCATCAAGGTGCTCTAAGTGGACCAGACATTCTTCTAAGTCATAAGTCTCTAGTAAGAGTTCTACGACTAGCTTCAAAGAAGGAATATCACATTCAATCGCCAATATTGAATCCACCCCATGCACTAACTAATATGGAGAAAAACCGATGGCAGTCTTAACGGCAGTTCTGTAGGCCCACAAAGCAGGGTAAAGCATAATATGCCAATTCTTCTTTCTTTGTGTAACTGTTCTTTTCAAAATGGACTTAAGGGATTCATTTACAGCTTCGACCTGTCCATTCGCTTGAGGATAATAAGAAGAGGAATACTCTTGCTTATACCCCAATTTGGAAGATAACTCATCCATCATCCTATTTTGAAAGTGCCTGCCATGGTCAGTGACAATCTCTCTCGAGATACCAAACCGAGTAATAATATGATTGAACACGAAGTGAGAGGCCGTCTCACTGTCGGATTCGATAGTAGGCATAGTTTATGCTCATTTAGTGAAGTAATCCGTAGCCACTATAATGTGATGGTGCCCCCCAGCTGAAGCTGGGTTGCAATCCATAAAATCAACCCACCACTTGGTGAAGGGACTAACAATGATAATATGGTGCAACAGGATGGGATGCGAACGAATGTTTTGTGCAAACACCTGGAAAGGGTGGCATCGCCTAATCGCATTAACATGATCCTTAAAGATCGATGGCTAGTAATAACCCGCTCTCAATATTTTTTGGGCTGTAGCAACCCCAAATAAATGACCACCAAACACCCCACCGTGATAATCATTAACCATAGTCTCAACCTCCTCATGAGTCAAACATTGACACAAAATGGAATCCACCCCACGACGATACAAAGTGTCACCGATAATGAGATAGTTCTTAGCAATGTGTCGTAAACGTCGACGTTCATCCCATCAGAGGTGAGGAGGGACCTTCAAAGTTTGTAAATAAATGATAATATCTCCATACCAAGGGTCCATGGTCGAGATGAGGAATATATTCTCATCAACAAAATAATATTCATGGATCTCAACTTCGTCCAAACTAGGAAAATCCGACTTGAGCTCCGCAAAGACCAACGATTCCTTCGATTTTGCCGAAACAATTTCGAGATCAAACTCTTGCAATATTACAATTCATTTATTATATTTCCCCCTATCCTTCGTCTGGTTAGGATGAACTGAAATGGATTGATATGAGCCACAACCATAGTTTGACGAAGGAGTATATAATGTCTCAACCGTTGAACTGCATGGACAGTAGCTAAAGATAGCTTCTCCATGTGAGTGTAACAAAGTTCGGCGTCAATAAGATTCTGACTAAGATAGTATATAACATGGTCTTGGAGCTCATCATCCTCTTGAACCAAAACCATTCCAATCGTCTCTTGAGATGCGCCCACGTATAACAAAAAATAACGGCTATAGTTGGGTGGACTAAGCATGGGGGTCGATGCCAAGGATTTCTTCAATGCATCGAAATACTCCTAGGCTTGGTCATCCCAGATAAAAGGAGTATCTTTCTTCAAAAGGTCCATGAAACCCTTGGTCAAATTGGAAAAGTTGACACTAAACCTCTGTAAGAAGTCAGCCATCCCTTGCAAACTCTGAAGGTGTCTAGTAGTGCACGGGGAAGACAATCAAAGTATTGCCTCAACCTTAATAGGATCAACCCTAAACCCCTCCTTGGAAATGATGAATTCCATTAGTTGACCTACTTTCACACAAAAAATGCACTTCTGAGGGTTCAAAAGGATTTGATAACGACAACGTCTCTTGAAAACCAGGCACAAATGGTCTGAATGATCCACTCTCAAACGAGAGTAAGCAGCTAAATAATCCAGATAGACTTCAATAATTCACTTAAGGTCATGAAAATCAAAGTTCATCACCCCTTGAAATGTAGCTCAAACGTTTTTAAGGCCGAATGGCATTTTCCGATATGCAAAAGTGCCCCAAGGATATATGAAAGTTGTCTTGTGTTAGTCCTCGGGTTTAATTTGAATCTAATTGTATCCTAAAAAACCGTCCAAGAAAAAAAACACCTCGCTTTCCACACACTCATCCAAAATTTGATCAATGAATGGTGTGGGCACTAGGAAATTTATCTTTAGGACAACCTTTGTTCAGGTCTCTAAAGTCAGTACATACCTGGATGGTTCCCTGCTTCTTATCAACTGGAACAGGATTGGATACCCATTCAGTCAAGGGAACTGGATACACAAAGCCAACCTTGAGAAGATTCTCTATCTCTTCCTTAATGGTAGGTTCCTTATAGGGATTCATCGTGCGTAAGCGTTGTCGAATAGGCTTAGCATCAGGGTAAGTTATAATCTCATGCTTGACTATCCAAGTGTCTATTCCTGGCCTCTCAACATATGACCAAGCAAAGATATCATGAATTGTATTTTAAAGATTAGTGTATTCATGAATCTCATCGAGAGAAAAATCTGCCCCAATGTAAATGTTCTCAACCTATTGCAGCTGTAGCAATTTCCCAAAATTCAAAAAATTTCGGTACCCTCCTTCTATTTCGTTTTGCTCAGCTCTTTGGTTTTATTTGATGTTTGCTCAAGAAATACTTTTATGCCAGTGTTTTTTTATGGTTTGTATTGATTTTTACCTGCCATCGGAAGTGTTTTATACTATTGAGTCAGAAATGCAGTTAACTGCACGCCCGCCGTTGCGGAGAAGAACAGGACATCAAGTCTGATCCAAGGGTTATTGGTCTCCGATGCGCTTTATTTGTCAGCGGCTGTATTAAGATCCTGTCGGAATGTTTGTCTCTATGTTTTCCATCGTTGCAGAGGATGTATTGCGAAGTTCTCCGATGGTTGTATTATCCTCTTTCGATCCCCACCATTTTGATTCGCAGATCCTTAGGCTTTCAACTTTCGTCGTTGCGGCTTTGGAAAGCACTATCCTTCCGATGTATTTTGATTTTGTTTTCCACTTGACCGATATTTTTCGCTGAATTCATGTTTATTTTTACCCCTGATTTTGATTGGTCTGCGGAACTCGGTGCCTTTATGGTTTCCACCGTTGTGGCTCTTCAACCAACTATTGGTCCGAGGCCTTCGTTTGGCGAGCTCCGATGCGAGGTTTTATTTGTTTCCCTTGCCGATGCCATTGCAGGTCTCCTAGCCATTTCATCATCTGCCGTTGCGGAGGTGATACTGACAGGATCGCCGATCCCGTAGTCATTTTGCCGCCCGATTGGTTTATTTTTCCTGCCGATTATGTGTTGACCGAGGCGTATATATTGGGGTTGGGGTTTATTATTTTTTATTTTTGTTTTGCGATTTTCCCATGCTGTCGTTGTCGTTTTGAGCAGACCATCATACTCGCTGTCGGTACCTCGCTCCTAGGTGGCTCCACCATGGAGGTTTGCGGTTTTTTCTCGATCTGTCACATAGCACATTGCTAGGTAGGCATTGATTCCCATTTTACCTTTTTCGTTCAATTGGTTGAACTGAGTTTGTCGCCCTTAGTTAATTCCCCATTTGCAGTTAATGGATACCTAGCTTTTAGCACGTATATATAATCTATATAGGTGGTATGGCTGCCCGGTGGGGGGTTTTTATTTTTCTTGATGATTGAATTCGTAGCCGTTATGAGTTTGCAACCTGCACTCGACTGCTTGGGAAACTGGTGCAAAAGACCGTTACGTTGTCCGCACCAGTTTCCCCCAGTCTATGTTTGGCCATTCGGGGATGGTAGTTCCCTGTTAGTTGCAGGAGGAGGGCGTTCCTTTTTTTTTATTTCAGAGATTCTGGGGTTTTGGTTTCCCAGTCCATATGGTCACTCGCATTTTCTTCTAGACTAGGGTAGCGTTCTTGAAGTTATGCCTGCCCAGGGTGAGATTGTTAATATGGGTGTTTTTTATCGTAGCGTCGAGGAGGTGATTTGAGGTTGTTTTTTCCTTGACATGGAGAGGGGAATTTTTCTTCATTGAGAGAGGCCATGATATTTTAAGTTGATTCTGCAAATGTTAGTCATGAGCTAGTTTTAGATTTTTGGCAGATTGTGTTTTGTGCAGGAACACTTGGTTTTTTAGTATTGTTTATTTATTTTTTCGTAGTTGCAATCATGAATAACCTAAATGAGGTAAAATGATCATACATTTTGTCTCCATTCTTTGAATATTATTTAGAAATGGATCAATAGAACCTAAATGATTTTGTGTATGACAGGGAAATTCTTCAGAATTCGAGATGTCTAAACGACAAAAGAAGAAGGCTCCTATAGTAGAGGAGGAACCCGAGGTCGAAATTGTCACCAAAGTTGAATACACTTACGAAGATACCAAATGCATAGTGGGTGTGGAACCTGGATATAAATGGGGGAAAGTCTATAGACTAATAACACACCAGGAGGTACCTGACACAGGTTTTGAGGAGGAAACCATATATGCGAATATAGAGAGATCTGCTCTGATGAGGGTTGCTACCAGACCTGAGTTATTTCCATGCTTAGAGGTGATTGGATGGATTTTTCCTTGGGCAGATGTAACCACCATGATTTTGGCCAATGTTGATAAACAGGGTTATGCTGCTTATAGCCCTGGGTACGTATCACTAGCCTACCATTTACTAGAGGCCCAGGTATACCTGACTGAAGACTGGCTAAAGACCATTAATCCGGGCCTAGTCAAGACACTGAAAAGAATTCGAGTGCCTGGCAAGAGTTTCAGGACTAGGCCGTCAGGGAAATATGATACTTCCACCCTAAGGACCCCTTACAGGTTCATTGCCTTGATGCTTAATAGGATTTTCAAGCGAGCCCATGGTAAAAGCTTCAAGTTGGGATGGGTGCCTATTATCTTCTATGTTGCAACCCAAGGGACAGTGTTCAACTGGGAGAACATTGTATCAAAAAGCCTCTCGTCCTGCATTGCTTCAACATTAGGAGGGGTGTCCCAGAAAAAATCAGAGTTCTACATGAGCTCTATATTGATTGATTGCATACTATGCAACCAACCTTTCCCAAACCTGAGGTGCATCTGGGATCGGGAGAGAACACCAGTCTACTCAGCTTACAAGCTACTATGGGCACACAAATACCACATTCACTATAGAGAAGTGTGTGAACACTACATTATTCCATTATATACATTGATCTTCTTAAAAGAGTGCAACTACATGTCGGAGGAAGCATTGCAGGTTATTGAAGAATATGCAGATTACTACTTAACAAAGGATGGATTGTATTTCAGTATGTATGGATGCTCCAGAGCACCCTCACTACTGCCAAAATATGCCACTAACTATGTGATACACAAAGAGGCAGTTAGGAAGGTCTTCTTAGATGGCATAGGGATTTTTCTATTTGAACATAAGAAGGCCACTTGTCCTCCCTTACCATTCAAGTTGGGGAGATATAAGTTCACAAGAGTCAAGAAAGCCGATGAATTTGTAGAAGAATTGGGGAAATTCCATTTTGGGGAAATAAATTTCCACAGGAACGATTCTTGGAATAAGGTGGCAGAGCACTGCAAGGAGGAAAATGTACATTTTGAGTACACCAGCCATTGGGATAAATATGAGTCCATTTTCCGCAGTGTAGAAAACATAACTGCCTTAAGAAGAAGATTTAAAAAGAAAATCACCACTAAAGGTGGGAAAGGACAAGATGAGTAGAAGAAATCAAAGGAAGAGGAAGCTAGAAAAAGGGATGAAGATGCTAGGAGGCTAGCACAGGAAGTCGAAAGCTGTCTTAAAGGTGAGGAGGAAGAAAATAGAAGAGCTGAAAAAGAAGCAGCTAGAAAGGCAGAAGAAGCTGCCAGGATTGAAGAAGAGGAAAGGAAAAGGAAAATGGATGAAGAGCTTAGGAAGCAAGAAGCAGAAAGGTTAAAGTTGACAGAGCAACAAGCTTCCGATCTTGTATAAATCCAGGTTCAGGATGTGGGTAATCCTAATGTTCAAGAACCTGAGGCAGCTGCCAGTAGCATATTGGGACAGGATGTTGTTCCCACCCTAAGACTAATTCCTTTCGAGCAGAAGAAAGGAGAAGAGGTGTCGGACTTCAACACTATTTTTTACGACAAAGAAACAAAGAGAGTTGTAAAGATGACCGAAAGAAAGGTCGAGACTGGGGGGCAGTCGGGTAAAATGATAAATGACACAACCGTAGTATATGGGACAGACAAGGACCCCAGGTTCACCATCAGAGCTAGAGCAGCATTGATCCATTCTTTTGAGGACAATGTTGATCAGATAATAACTGATCTTGAACAGTCAAAGAAGTCTGTTGCCCAGTTAAAGGATACCCTAAGAAGGGAGAGGGAGGAAAGTAGTAGATTGAAAAGAAAGTTTGAAGACATGCAACATGAAATAAAGTCTTCAAAAGCTGAGCTCCAGTTCCTCCAAGTAGAGAAGAGATCCTTGGAGGCTTCCCAAGGAAGTCTGGAGAAATTGCAGCAGGAATGTCAATGGTTAAAGGCAGAAAAGTATGAGTTGAAGATGGTATGTGAAAGTCTTCACATAGAAAAAGATCAATTGCTAGGTAAGATAGGGGAGTTGGAGCTACAGAAAGATACCTTGGAGGAATCTAAGGGACAATCTCAGAGGCAGAATGCAGAGCTTAAAGAACAGGTCACTTCATTAACAACAGCTCTAGAAGAGGCTAGGGAACAGCAAGTCAACTTTCAACCTTTCAAGGAGCATGTTCTAGCACAAAGGAGCAAGATGTACTAGCTACAAGTAGCCATAGAGGGAGAAAGGTGCAAGATCTTGCAGGTAGACAATCAACTGGAAGAATTTTTGGAAACCTCTTCATATTTTGTAGACAGATCGTAGGACATCTTAGAACTCCTAACGGGAAGAATGGCAAGATTAGAGGCCAATGAAGAAGTCCCTACTGAACTGCTAACAAAAAATCAACAAGGCCTAAGACAAGACTATGATTTATTGGAATTTTCCATAAACACAGCCGAAGAGTTTAAGAAGGTTGTCAAGAAGACAAAGGGATCTTGTACAGAGTTCTACAAGAAGAATTTTAATTACTTATAATCGTTGCCAGGTTGATGCTGAATAGAGGATGGACACCTTTCCGGACCACAACCTTTTTTGGAGATGTTGCAAAGTAGATATCAGGAAGAGGAAAAAAGGATTCATCACATCAAAGCCTTAGATGAGCAGACCCTGAGAAATGAGGTAGTACATTCCGCAGTTAGTGTACAATTGCTAGAGGATCAACTTCGCCTGAGCTCAGTCAGGATCGAAGCAATAAGAAATCAGGTCTCTAAATTTGAAATCAATATCCTTTTTTTAGAACCTTATGAGTTCGAAAATATTGCTTCAGAAGCTTCAGCGTGGAAGAAGTTCTTGAACAGTCAAGCGGGGCCCTCCTCATAAGCACTTTATTTGTTTGTTTTATTGTAATATGTTGTAAATTCTATAAACACTTAATGAAAGAAAAGTGTGGGAGGTGAAATGTTGGGGAAGCCCAAGATTCATTTGTGGGCAGCCCAACAGTTTTGCTTTTTTGTATAAATATAGAAGAATTAGATAGGAAGGGGGGATTTTTCCCAGAGAAACTTGTGAACCACTTGTTGTAAGAGGAACTACTTCGTTTTGCAATAATAAATTACAAATTTTTGCCTATTGGAGAAAGTGCTATGTGGAATGTTTAAATGTGATAAAATGAACAATGTTGAAGGGGAACTATTTCATTTTCAGTTGTGTCATCAATGATTTAAGTGCATGTGTTTGCCATTTTAGGAATACAATCATCTAGAAGAATTCAAACTTATGAGTTAAATGGTTAAATAGTCTTTTACTGGGAGAAAGGTTGATTCAGAAATCTGGGGTTCACCAGGTAGTCGCCAATTGTTGTAGCTGCAACAATTTCCCAAAATTCAAAAAAATTTGGGACCCTCTTTTTATTTTGTTTTGCTCAGCTCTTTGGTTTTATTTGATGTTTGCTCAAGAAATACTTTTATGCCAGTGTTGTTTTATGGTTTGTATTGATTTTTCCTTGCCATCGGAAGTGTTTTAGACTATTGAGTCGAAAATGCAGTTAACTGCAGGCCCGCCATTGCGAAGAAGAACAGGACATCAAGTCCGATCCAAGGGTTATTGGTCTCCGATGCGCTTTATTTGTCGACGGCTATATTAAGATCCCATCAGAACATTTGTCTCTACGTTTTCCGCCGTTACGGAGGATGTATTGCGAAGTTCCCCGATGGTTGTATTATCCTCTTCCGATCCCTGCCGTTTTGATTTACAGATCCTTGGGCTTTTAACTTTCATCTTTGCGGCTTTGGAAAGCACTATCCTTCCGATGTAGTTTGATTTTGTTTTCTGCTTAACCGATATTTTTCGCTGAAGTCATGTTTATTTTTACCCCCAATTTTGATTGGTCTATGGAACTCGGTGCCTTTATGGTTTCCGTCGTTGTGGCTCTTTAACCAATTATTGGTCTGAGGCCTTAGTTTGGTGAGCTCCGATGCAAGGTTTTATTTGTTTCTCTTGTCGATGCCATTGCGGGTCTCCTAACCGTTTCATCATCCGCCGTTGTGGAGGTGATACTGACAGGATCGCCGATCCCGTAGTCGTTTTGCTGCCCGATTGGTTTATTTTTCCCGCCGATTATGTGTTGACCGGGGCGTATATATTGGGGTTGGGGTTTATTATTTTTTATTGTTGTTTTTTTATTTTCCCGTGCTGTCGTTTTCGTTTCGAGCAGACCATCGTACTCACTGTCGATACCTTGCTCCTAGGTGGCTCCGCCGTGGAGGTTTGCGGTTTTTTCTTGACCAGTCGCACAACACATTTCCAGGTAGGCCTTGATTCCCATTTTACCTTTTTCGTTCGATTGGTTGAACTGAGTTTGTCGTTCTTAGTTAATTCCCCATCTGCGGTTAATGGATACCTAGATTTCCATTTTTAGCGCATATATATAATCTATATAGGTGGTATGGTTGCCCGATGGGGGGTTTTTATTTTGCTTGATGATTGAATTCGTAACCGTTATGAGTATCGAATGCTTGGGAAACCGATGCAGACGGTCGTTACGCTATCCACACCAGTTTCCCCCAGTCTGTGTTTGGTCGTCCAGGGAGGGTAGTTCCCTGTTGGTTGCAGGAGGAGGGCGTTCCTTTTTTTTATTTTAGAGATTCTAGGGTTTTGGTTTCCCAGTCTGTATGGTCACTCGCATTTTCTTGTATACTAGCGTAGCGTTTTTGAAGTTACGCCCGCCCAGGGTGAGGGGAATTTTTCTTCATTGCGAGAGGCCATGATATTTTAAGTTGATTTTGCAAATGTTAGTCATGAGGTAGTTTTAGCTTTTTGGCAGATTGTGTTTTGTGCAGGAACACTTGGTTTTTGAGTATTGTTTATTTATTTTTTCGTAGTTGCAATCATGAATAACCTAAATGAGGTAAAATGATCATACAGTTTGTCTCCATTCTTTGAATATTATTTAGAAATGGCTCAACATAACCTAAAGGATTTTGTGTATGACAGCGAAATTCTTCAGAATTCGAGATGTCTAAACTACAGAAGAAGAAGGCTCCTACAGCAGAGGAGGAACCCGAGGTCGAAATTGTCACCAAAGTTGAATACACTTACGAAGATATCAAATGCATAGTGGGTGTGGAACCTAAATATAAATGGGCGGAACTCTATACACTAATAACACACCAAGAGGTACCTAACATGGGTTTTGAGGAGGAACCATATATGTGAATAAAGAGATATCTACTCTGATGAGGGTTGCTACCAAACCTGAGTTATTTCCGTGCTCAGAGGTGATTGGATGGATTCTTCCCCAGGCAGATGTAACCACCATGATTTTGGCCAATGTTGACAAGCAGGGTTATGCTGCTTATAGCCCTGGGTACGTATCACTAGCCTACCATTTACCGGAGGCCTAGGTATACCTGACTGAAGACTGGCTAAAGACCATTAATTTGGACCTAGTCGAGACACTGAAAAGAATGATGGGTCCTGGAAAGAGTTTTAGGACTAGGCCGTCAGGGGAATATGATACTGCCACCCTAAGGACCCCTTACAGGTTCATTGCCTTGATGCTTAACAGGATTTTCGGGCGAGCCCACGGTAAAAGCTTCAAGTTGGGATGGGTGCCTATTATCTTCTATGTTGCAACCCAAGGGACAGTGTTCAACTGGGTGAACATTGTATCAAATAGCCCCTCAGCCTGCATTGCTTCAGCATTAGGAGGGGTGTCCCAGAAAAAATAAGAGTTCTACATGAGCTCTATACTGATTGATTGCATACTATGCAACCAACCTTTCCCAAACCTGAGGTGTATCTGGGATCGGGAGAGAACACCAGTCTACTCAGATTACAAGCCACTGTGGGCACACAAATACCACAGTCACTATAGAGAAGTGTGTGAACACTTGATTATGCCATTATATACAATGATCTTCTTAAAAGAGTGCAACTGCATGTCGGAGGAAGCATTGCAGGTTATTGAAGAATATGTAGATTACTACTTAACAGAGGATGGATTGTATTTCAGAATGTATGGATGCTGCAGAGCACCCTCACTATTGCCAAAATATGCCACTGACTATGTGATACACAAAGAGGCAGTTAGGCAGGTCTTCTTAGATGGCATAGGGAGTTTTCTATTTGAACATAAGAAGGCCACTTATCCTCCCTTACCATTCAAGTTGGGGAGCTATAAGTTCACAAGAGTCAAGAAAGCTGATGAATTTGTAGAAGAATTGGGGGAATTCCATTTTGGGGAAATAAATTTCCACAGGAACGATTCCCGGAATAAGGTGGCAGAGCACTGCAAGGAGGCAAATGTACATTTTGAGTACACCAGCCATTGGGATAAAGATGAGTCCATTTTCTGTAGTGTAGAAAACATAACTGCCTTAAGAAGAAGATTTAAAAAGAAAATCACCACTAAAGGCGGGAAAGGACAAGATGAGCAGAAGAAAGCAGAGGAAGAGGAAGCTAGAAAAAGGGATGAAGATGCTAGGAGGCTAGCACAGGAAGCCGAAAGCTGGCTTAAAGGTGAGGAGGAATAAAAGAGAAGAGCTTAACAAGAAGCAGCTAGAAAGGTAGAAGAAGTTGTCAGGATTGAAGAAGAGGAAAGGAAAAGGAAAATGGATGAAGAGCTTAGGAAGCAAGAAGTAGAAAGGTTAAAGTTGACAGAGCAACAAGCTTTAGATCCTGTAGAAATCCAAGTTCAGGATGTGGGTAATCCTAATGTTCAAGAACCTGAGGTAGCTGCTAGTAGCACATTAGGACAGGCTATTGTTACCACCCTAAGACTAATTCCTTTCAAGCAGAAAAAAGGAGAAGAGGTGTCGTACTTCAACACTATTTTTTACGACAAAGAAACAAAGAGAATTGTAAAGAGGAATGAAAGAAAGGTCGAGATTGGGGGGAAGTCGGGTAAAATGGTAAATGATACAATCATAGTATATGGGACAGACAAGGACCCTAGGTTCACCATCAAAGCTGGAGTAGCATTGATCCATGCTTCTGAGGACAATGTTGATCGGATAATGACTGATCTTGAACAGTCAAAGAAGTCTGCTGCCCAGTTAAAGGATACCCTAAGAAGGGAGAGGGAGGAAAGTAGTAGATTGAAAAGAAAGTTTGAAGACATGCAACATGAAATAAAGTCTTCAAAATCTGAGCTCCAATTCCTCCAAGTAGAGAAGAGATCTCTGGAGGCTGCCCAAGGAAGTCTGGAGAAATTGCAGCAGGAATGTCAAGGGTTAAGGGCAGAAAAAGATGAGTTGAAGACGGTATGTGAAAGTCTTCACACAGAAAAAGATCAGTTGCTAGGTAAGATAGGGGAGTTGGAGCTACAGAAAGATACCTTGGAGGAATCTAAGAGACAATCTCAGGGGCAGACTGCAGAGATTAAAGAACAAGTCACTTCATTAACAACAGCTCTAGAAGAGGCTAGGGATCAGCAAGTCAACCTTCATCCTTTCAAGGAGCATGCTCTAGCACAAAGGAGCAAGATGCACCAGCTGCAGTAGCCATAGAGGGAGAAAGGTGCAAGATCTTGCCGGTAGACAATCGACAGGAAGAAATTTTGGAAACCTCTTCATATTTTTTAGATAGATTGCAGGAGAGTCTTAGAAGTCTTGATGGGAAGAATGGCAAGATTAGAGGCCAATGAAGAAGTCCCTACTGACCTTCCAGCAAAAGATCAACAAGGCCTAAGACAAGACTATGATTTATTAGAATTTTCCATAAACACAGCCGAAGAGTTTAAGAAGGCTGTCAAGAAGACAAAGGGAGCTTGTACAGAGTTCTACAGGAGACTTTTGATTACCTATAATCGTTGCCAGGTTGATGCTGAACAGAGGATGGACACCTTATCGGACCACAAACTGTTTTTGGAGATGTTGCAAAGTAGATATCAGGAAGAGGAACAAAGGATTCAGCACATCAAAGCCTTAGATGAGTAGACCCTGAGAAATGAGGTAGCACATTCCTCGGTTAGTGTACAATTTCTAGAGGATCAACTTTTCCTGAGCTCAGCCAGGATCGAAGCAATAAGAAATCAGGCCGCTAAATTTGAAATGAATATCTTTTTTTTAGAACCTTCTGAGTTCAAAAATATTGTTTCAGAAGCCTCAGCGTGGAAGAAGTTCTTGAACAGTCAAGTAGGGCCCTCCTCATAAGCACTTTATTTGTTTGTTTTATTGTAATATGTTGTAAATTCTATAAACACTTAATGAAAGAAAAGTGTGGGAGGTGAAACATTGGGGAATCCCAAGAGTCATTTGTGGGCAGCCCAATAGTTTTGATTTTTTGTATAAATATAGAATTAGATAGGAAGGGGGAATTTTTCCTAGAGAAACTTGTGAACCACTAGTTGTAAGAGGAACTCTTTCGTTTTGCAATAATAAATTACAATTTTTTTCCTGTTGGAGAAAGTGTTGTGTGGAATGTTCAAATGTGATAAAATGAACAATGTTGAAGGTGAACTATTTCATTTTCAGCTGTGTTTCATTAACTGTGAGATCGTTCTAAATTTCTGAACCTATGTTCTTATTTGAATGTTCTCTAGTTTATTCTGTGATAATTTCCACTATGAGTAATGAATGTTTTAATAGTTGACGAGCTATCTTGTCATGTATATATTTATTCATGTTTATGTGTTTAGATTCTAAGAACAGCTATCTGTGATTTATCTTAACATATGAATAGTACTACATTACTCATGAATTGATAATCTTGCTCCCTAGGGACAGCTTAGTTAGTATTGTTTTTCTAGTCGTGTGTGATTTAGATGCGAGAGGGTTTAAGACGAGAGGTAAGAACCTGGGCATCACATTGTGACCACTCCTTGCATTCTTCATCAATCTGCATCTTAGATAGGCACTTGCATATCATACTTAAAGTAAAAAATACAAAAATATATATGGTGGACCGGGCTGCAACCGGTAAAACCCTTTGTTTTTTTTGTTACTTGACCTACGGTAGCCGGACTACAAACTGGATGGATTCCCTACACCAAACAGTCACGAGCTAGTTGGGAACATTGACTAGGGAGAATCCCTTGCTGTTGTTGCCTGTGAATTTCCAGGCCTCAACACAACCTTACCAGGAGTTCGAGATATGTTGATAGGGATAGTAGGTGACAAATTAGCCATTCTCCCTTGGGAATATATATACCATGAGTTCCTAATGAGATCACGGGACTACCAACCTTCTCACTAAGGGTCGCCCTAAATTCATCACACTTGATTTGTTCAAGCTCTTGGAGGAAGTAAGAGTGATGGTGCAAGACTTCCCAAGGTCATTCCAAACCATTCATGGCTTCGAGAATCACTTCATCAAAAGTAAAAACATCATCGAATCAGTCATTTGAGCGTGACGATGTAACTACCCAAGCAGGAAGTGAAAAAGTGTCCTCATCCTCTGTCCGCAAAGAGGAAGTACTAGGGTCTATAATGGGATCAAGAGTGGTCTGATAAGCAATCTCCACTATAGACAAAGACAGCTCCATCTTGGTAGGTCTAGGATATACATCGAAAGCACTCAGAGAAGAGAGATTCCAAGGGTCCTCTAAATACATATCTCGAAATGGGACCGAACTTGATGAGGACAATTCGCTACCAAGGGTGGAACCTATAGTCAGGATTGGTGCGGAAATATTAAAAATTCCCATCAAAGACGGATACACTCCCACACAAACATTCTCAATTGATGGCTAAGAATTATCAATAACCGGGATAATGGATCTCGACGATGCTGATGTACTGGAATTATCAAATGACTATTGCTTGATCGTGACAATCCAATCTTTGAAAGGGAAGAAAATCACACAGAATATGGAAGACACAACCTCTCTCATATTGTAAATCCAGTTATGACCCAGTAAAATATTGTAGTCAAGGGGCGCATCAACCACCTCAACCTTGATGGACACGGTCTTCCCTCCCATCTAGACTTGAAGAGAAGGAAGAATACAATATGAACAAAAAGAACGTCCATCAAAATTAATCAACATGGTCCTGAATTTCGATAATGGGGATGAACCAAGTTCTTTCCAACAGGTTAGAGACATCACAGAGGCCACAACACCTTCATCAATTACTGTGTGTTTGATCATGTTGTTCATACACTCTAGATGGACTATGAAAGCCACATGGTAAGGCAAGAGAGGCTAGACCTCATGGGTTTAAAATATAATCACCGTGAAAGGATGAGAATCAACCATCCCAAGGGAATTCAATAAGGCCTTTATTTGTGAAGGGAAAGTCTAAAGGACTTCGAGAGTTGACATCACATAAGGAGTGTGACCCAAATCCTCGACAATAAAATAGTGTTTGGTGGCTCAAGCATTAGGATTGTACCCTGAGCGCTTTAGGACTCCTTTAGGAATGCAAGGTATACCTTCAGACTTGTCAATATGGAAAGGAACCTCTGGAGGTGTATGCTCTTTCCCCACATTGGGTTGTGATGAATCATATTCTTTAGCATGCATCACAACATTTTCTGTTGACATGATGTTGATACAACCGTGGCCAATTTCTGTGTTCAACAGGTTTTGATTCCCACCAGAAGAACTTCTGGAGTCCACGTTCCTCGAATTCATATTTTGGTTATGCGGTAAAGGGTCCTTTAACAGAGCTGGGCTCTGTGCAATGAATTTCGAGGCTTCATCGATACAAGGGCACAAGTAAGTGAGGTGATCTCCCCCATAAAGCTTGCAAGGGAACTTAACCTTACATTTAGACCTCTTGTCCCCACCAGCATCACCACTGTTCTTGTCATCATTACCATTCTCCTTCCTATTCCCACCTTTATGATTATTTTCTTCCCTTTTTCTTATTCCATCCAGGCTATTGGTTGCCCTTTTGGCCGGACGAGTGCACTAAAAGCACATCCACCGTTTGGGTGGGATGTGGCGAAGTCATAGATTTTTTGGTTGCATATTGATTAATAGATAAATTCCTCATTTGATGTGTAACATGTTCTATGACTTTAGTACTTATGGAGCCAACAATGCCATCGGCGTGTGGCCCAAGTTTAAACTTAGGCTCGAAGTTAGGTCGTGGAGAATTAGGTATAATCTCATATAAGAGCCCATACTAAGTGTAAATCAAGTCTAGTTGTTGAGTTTGGAAAATAGCATGCTCCTCATTCATAACACTGGATGTCGAAACATCCTTCACGATATATGAAAATAACTACTTAAGGAACCATTCCAATAGAAACCCAGGTGGAACGTTGGCCTGAATCAACCTCTTCTGTCTACGCCACTCTTGAATATGATCATAAATATGTGTGGCTTTGTCTTTCCGGAATGTCTACAAGAGTTCGGTATCATCATCGTAATGTATTGGCAACTGAAAGTGGTTCAAAAAGGTCATGGCTAAATCATTAAAGGTCCGATATGTGCCCCCAGGAAACTTTATATACCATTTCTCCACAGGTCTCGTGAGGGTGCGTTGAAATAGTCGTAAGCAAACTGAATCATGATTCAAGGAATTAGAAGAGAACCATAGGTGGAAAGTGGTAACATGCTCTCCAGGGTCCTCACCATTCTTACCTTCAAACTTTGGAATGTCCGAAGGAATCTTAGCGAGAACAACCGGCCACATCGGATCATGAGAAACTGGATCGTTGATCAACTTTGGCAAGTCAAGCAGATTCAAAGTAGCTAGGAAAGGGAGCCTAGGTTGAGCCATTTGCTTTCATGCTCCCTGACATGATTGATTCACATAGGGTTGATTGTTTTAAATACCGTAGCCTTGTCCATTCGGATAATACCCCCTCCTACTTGACCCATAAAAGGATACACAGGAATATTATAATTTGGAACACCTTGACACCGGGGTTCTACATAGCCATAATTATAAGGCTGATACAAGGGTTGTCCCCCAGACATATAAATAGGCACATAACCTCCCGAAGGACCATGCATGTTATAAGGAGGGTGTGTCATGAGAAACCCATTCGAAGGAATAGGTGTAGAAGACTATGGAACATATGACAGAATGTATGATGTACCTCCAATGTTCACATGTCTAGGGTCACCTTCGCGTGAAGGTATCTTAGTATTATGCCTGGATGAGGGGTATGGAAATCCTCCCACAAAGGGTGCGAAAGGTGCAATATGACCACTACCAGAATGATCAGCATGGAAAGGTATGGTAGTGCCCCCAGTAACACTACTAGGACCAACACCAGAATCGACGGCAGATGACAAAAAACTATCGGTCATATCTGGTATGCTAAATATAAAAGGCCCAGTGCTAGAGGGAATATGGCGAGTCTCACCACTCGACCAACGTGAGTAATACCTCCCATAAGAAAATGTGAAATATAACATATGGGGTTTTGAATTGAAATAAGTGCCTCCCCCATGAGGGTCGGTTCCAATCAGAGTCTTAGGTCTACAAAATGTCACATTCCCCATCCCAGAGGATGGAGAAGGAGGAATCTTTGGGGTCTCATATGTATGACTCGTGATGAGACCAGTGTGTGGATCAAAGTGTTTATGACTATTCCTATAATGTCTAGCCCTCTTTCAAGGAGGAGTAGTAGATCCACAAGGAAAAATCCCTTCTAGACGGCGAGAACAGTGGGGTGTCAAACCTCGCTCTACGATGACTCCAAAAAAGTAAAAAGACTCAACCAATAACGAACCCTAAATAAATCTAGCGCATAAAGAGCACAGTCCTAAGAAAATATAATCCAAGTGCAAGAAAGCCAATGGGGAGGATAAATGAGCTCCCGAATGTATCAAGTATGTCTCTCCTAGGAGAGGCTTGAGACTCTCATACACTACAAGCGAAGGTGTGTAACCAATTATAGTGGACCTCAGCTTCAACACATAAAGAGATTGTGCTTTCTAACCCCTACTTGGCCATGACACTCATAAAATAACCTATGCAAGTACCCCTTTCGATACCTAGGTGAGGAAACTAAAGTCACCCCAATATAATCAATGCTCAGGTGGAAATCCGTAGGAAGGATCTACCGTATGGGTGGGGTAATAAAGCCTGAATCTTGAAAGCACCAAAGGTACCTCAAAAGTCCCCAGATACAAAGAAGATCCTAGAAGTATATCTGGCACTTCATAAAGAGTGGCAAGGGGCTATCTCTACCACAAACGTGTACGTTTCCTTGTTCTTAGCTCTTGTTTAAGAGGAGACTCATGAGAACACTAATTATACCAAGTATTTCACTTTCTCACCTGGAAAGACACCTACTTGTTTTGTTTATTAGTCTTGGAAAAATTTACTCACAAAAACCTATTCCAAGACTCTAAAACCTAAGCTTGTTGATGCACCACTATCAAACAAAAAGTGTAATTCATTTTAGATTAAGCGTTTATTTTAAGGATTTGATTACTCAAAGGAAATGATCATGCAACTAGTGATGTTATGACTCATCAAATGAAGTAAATATGCACACCTAACAAACAATGCCAAGTGCAAGTTGTCTTTAATGATGAAAACGGGGTATGCCACTACATGAGATGCATTAATTTTCCTTTAAATGTTAATGCAACCATTCCTATATGAAATCCTGATCACTATACAACTAAGAAAAACCTAATGCAAGCACTAATTCCATGAAAGTGCATCATTCATAATCATGCAAAAACTAAATATTTTTGTAATAAATAATATGTAAATTCAATAAAAGAAAGACTCTATAAATACCATACCCTGCAACAAGTATTAGACACAAGCCAAGAAAGCCACTAATATAGAAAGGTCTAATGCACTAATATCAAAAGAAAAAGAAGAAAGATGACAAAAACAACTTCTACCTAAAAAAACAAAGAAAAAAGGTCTCTGGTCAAAAACAAAGGCAGTAGAAAGACATCAAATGCATCCAAGAAGACTCCAAAACAATCAAAACCCACCCAGCATCTCTCAAACATAAAATTCACACTCACAAGAGAGGCATACGTGACTGTTCATAGGAAAACCATGTGTATACGTGACTGTTTAAGGAAAACCCGCGTGTATACACTATTGATACAACTATGACCCGCGTACAACAAGAGGAAGGGGGTAAAATGATAGGCTAAGCCTCAAATTACTTCAACGGGACACCAATGGCATAACATAATTCTGAACCCAGCACAAACACAAAGAGAAACAAAGAGAAATAGAGAGAAATTCAAGCACATTGTGCACCCAAACCCCAAAGAAAAACAAGGAACCTCCCCAGCATAGTCGCCAATTTTGGTATAGAGAGAAACTTCCTATGGCTTGGGGTAGAGAAAAATAGACTAAATGACACCAAAAATCAATCCACTTCAATATGCAAGAGAGATAAATATTGCTAACACTAATGGATACGGAACATACCTTATTCCATACGGTTGTAGTAGATCCCCGTTGAGATTTTCAACCATGCTTGTACCTACAATTCATCCTCAACAACAACTAACAAATCAATCATGATATATGTTAAGTGTTAGGCCTACTCTAGCATATATAAATCCAACATGTATAATCAAATACAACTACATCCATGGATAAGAATATTGATAGTCATACACATGTAATGGATGAGAAATAGATATTTCTATTAATAATCAATAGAGATAACATTGACAAACTCTGTCGACACCTCGTCGAAATGGAGAAATCGAGTCCTCCACCTGTGCCTCCACCACTTCAATCCATCCATCTCAATGGAAAGCTCACAAGACAATGACAAGCTTGGGAAGAGCAGCAATGTGTGCTCAAAAGGACAAAGGGATGCGGACTCAAACATGTATGAATCGGGAAACAATGAACTATACTTTCCTTTCTCTCAAATTTTCTCCTCCTCGAATGCATCCAAGAGGCTCAATATATAGCCTTTCAATAGGCAACGAAGGGTCGATTTAGAGTGTTTCTAGGCATATGGAAGGCCAAGAGTCAAGTTATTCAAGACTCATTGAGGAAAAATCCAAATGTTTTTTGTTTTTATGCATATTTCCCGATGTACGCGGGCTATAGTGGAGCAATCTGCATGTACATGTGTATTTTAAGCTAAAAGATGCATATAGCCATAAATAGGTGTTTTTTAGAGGATTTCTTGGATCATCAAAGTATGTTTCGAGAAAAGGGGGTCTAAAGAGTCTGCAGAGGGACATGGAAGGCCATAAAAGTGTGATCTACCAAGTGTGGTAAAATCATTTATAACAATTTGTCTTCATGGGACTATTGTTCCATATGTCTAGACTTGATCTCACCACCCATTGTTCAAGTTTCAAATCTCCAGACCCTCCAGGTTCGCTCAACTGTCAGTGTGATCTAGTTGCTCACTCTTCTCCCACTGTGGACCCATTCACTCATGGAGAAACCATACCTCTGATAATTTCGTTGTATATGACAAGACTCGTGAGTTTTGTTACAGAGTTAAGACGGTGCTTCATCAAATTGGGAAGAAGATTCATGGTTTTATTCATGATATGGTAGCTACACATGAGGCAGATTTTGTTGAATCTTTTGAAGTTATTTGGGAAAGAGTTTGCAGAGATATATTTTACTTGATTGATTATGCTTCTATATCAGAGTATTCTTGCAGCAAAATATAGTGTTATGATGCTCTTCCATCAACAAATGATGATCATCAAAGGGCCGCTCCACATGATCTTTGTCTAAAACACATTGATGCATGATCTTGGCATCCACAACATATTCACCAAGTCCATCACCAATAAGTTGTTCTTTAATCTCATTCAAGTGATAAAGAGGACTTGTTGAAGACATTTTTTATCATCTATGTCATGTCCATTCTTGAGGGATTATTTTCCCCATGATTGTTTGCCTCTTTCCTCATTGTATATGGACAAATAAAAAAAATTGTTGTAAGAGGTGACTTGAGCCTTAGTTACCAAGGCCTCAATAAACATTTGGTATAAGTTGTACTAACTTAGGATTAAGGGTGGGTGTTAGAGAATTAATCTAACTTAGTACCATGGTCTTACACCTAGGAGGAATTTTCATTTGTCTTGTACTTATGTTATATGATCCTACTTAGGTTATACTAATCAATATTGGTCTATTAGAATATTTCTGGCTCACTAACTCACAGTTGAGGCACTCCACTTTGATCATCATGTCAGCCCACATTGATTACAGACCACTCCCTATTCCTTAATTCATGGAATATGTTTGACTATGGGCGCTACTGTGTGAATGTGGTTGTTTTGTGGTATTCTTAGGCATTTATTGGCTCCTAGAGACTCTCCCACTCAAACATGTGTTCACCCATGCCTAGAATTCCTTCATTTATGATCCAACACGCCTCCATACATGTTCACACTTGCATTCGTGACTGTTTGGTATGGTTTGGGAGCCTATTGGTCAACCTGGGGGGGTTTATGGGTCAAATTATAGCTTGACACTTGTATGCATCCAGATGGCCTCCAAGGGCTCATGAATTTTCCCCATTGTTATAAGTATGTACCATACAGATCTACAAGTTGTACACTAATAGAAAGATCAATTATTGGCACCATCTACGTGTGTTATTTTGTTTTCTTTTGTTGTTCTCTTGCATATTTTGTGAATAACTTAGATTGTGAATATTGCTCTAGCTCCTAGACCTCACTATGAAGCAATTCTCATAATTTTCCATTATCATTTTCCCTAGGGTGATATTTGGTTAACCATTCTCAAATACATAAAATTTTAAGGATCCATAAGTGTAAAAACCTTAACGAATATTATTAATTCTTAAAATGACATTTGTAAAATGGGAATTGCTTTTGTAAAAATATTCAAATTTCTAAGGATTTTATATAGTATTAGAAAAATTTAGTGATTTTTAAAGTTAAACAAATTGTACAATAAAGAATTTGGTCAAAATGTTTTGAAAAATAATGGAAATTGATGAAAAAAAATTGGAAAAAAAAGGAAAATTAGCTTAATGGAAAAAAAAGTCCTTAAATTATCCTTCCACGCTTATCTCTCTTTTGTTGGTTAGAAGAGAGAATGATCAATCAATAATTATCCATTATATTCCTTAGACATGCAAGATGGTTAGTCATCCATTCTCTAGTATCCCTCTTCATTGATTGGAAAAGAGAATGGTTGGGTGATCATTCTCCATTGTACATTCTCCTAAAGAACGATGGGTTTCCCATTCTCTAATCTCCCTCTTCATTGGCTAGAAGAGAGATTGTTTGATTGATCATTTTCCATTCTCCTTTCAACTAGGAATGTAGGATAGTTGACCGCTTATGCTCCAATTTCCCTTTTTTTTATTGGTAGAAAATGAGTAGTGAATTGTTCTCCATTCTCCTTTTAATTATGAATGGTAAAATTCTTGTTCTCCATTATCTCCCTTTGTTGGTGATCCAAAATTTAACGAGGATTTTTCTTTAAGTTCGGATGTAATTCAGTCATAAAGTAATATTTTTATTAAATATAAAAGAGAACATGATGGAAATGTAGTTTATAGAGTCAATATTAAACAAATATGACTTCATTAAGAAGACATCTTATAAAAAGGAAATAGGAAGAGAGTTAAGGTCGGGAAAAAGAGGTCCGAAAATTGGCTTCATTGCAGGTAATGGTTTATCTAAATAGAATCCTTATTATCCAACTATCTTTCTCTTATATTCCTTTGGTGTATTTCATTTGTTTGTTTTCATCAATGTTCCTTTTAGTAATTTCATAGTACATTTACATGTTTTCATTCCTCATTTCTTGGCATTCAAGCCTTTCATATCTTAGCCCTAAAGATATGGATCACTGGTATCAGAGTGGGTAAAAACACCATGGGATCGAGGGTTTGAAGTATATTTCAAGTTCAACGATTTGCAACAATAAGCAACCTTCTTTTAGCACTCTCAGAATAAATTTGTTGGGCCATACATTGTAAGTATCACAGCTAGTCCATATGCATTACAAGGTTTTCCTACCCCTAGATCTCTATTCACCATTGCAAGGACATCATAAATGAATTTCACTCCATCCATTCACTTGCAACATTTTTAGAAATTTTTGTAGGGTTTTTGTGCTACCCTTGGAGGTTCCATGACCTCTACAACATCCCGTGCTTCCCTACTAACCCTTGGTATATGTTGTAGTCCTCTGCGCTCCACTCTTTTACATCCAGCATTGTTGCAACTTCATACCAACATGGCATGGCTTAAAAATTTGCTTGTGGCATCTTCAAGCTTGGATGACCTCATTCTATCCATTTCTAAAATGGGCCTTCCAAGAAATTTGATTTCATCATCTATAGCGAAAGTTGTAAACAAATTTGTAGTAAAACATCAATTGTCCCCAAAATCATGAATTTTCCATATGAATTTTTAGTTGTTGGATATATTAAATCTTATCTTATTTTTTTAACCCATGTAATTTATTGGGCATCTAAATTTTCCATATGTTATAAATCAAGAAGACAAATATTTTCATTTTTAGCTTGGTTATTGGTCATCCACAAACCCAAGGTTACTATGGGTAAACCATACAAAACCCCTATGTAAGCACCATTTTTGGGCTAAATAATTGAGAAGGGATTTGGCAAGTAAATGGAGAAATAAGGTTAGAAAATTTCCTTATCATATGGACTTGATGAATGCTAATGAGATTCTGCAGGTATTTCCAAGGATCATTTCTAAGTTGGAAATAAAAAACAATTGAAAATTTTCAGCTTTGCTAATGAATAAGAACGAAGAAATCCGCTCCATGATTAATGGTGACAGCAAATGAATGGCATGGATGCACAACAAACAAGATCAAAGGCCAACAAATCATTTCCGCAAAGGCAAAATCAGGGGCGAAAGTGTGGAAGAGGTAAAAAATTGGTTATAAAAAGTAGTAAGCATGACTTCTACTTTCCGCGGTCCAAGATCCGACAGTTCAGAAAGGTTTCCGCAAAAAAATCAATAGCGCAGAAAGAAAAGGAAGGAAGTGAAAAGGCAGGAGTAGAAGAGGATAAATATCGGTGAAGAAAGTTGGAGGATCCACATTCCTCTTTCCACTGAATGGAATAAGCGGAAAAGTGGAGGCGGAAAAGGTAAAGTTTTGGGTTGCAAAATTGGAAAACCCAACTTTCTCTTTTCGTAGTCCGAGATATGACGGTTCAGAGAGATTCTGCATAGATCAATGGTGCAGAAAGAAAAGGGAGGAAAGGAAAATATCAAAAAGCGGAAATATGAATTTTTGGTTATGAAAAGTCGAGATCCCGCCTTCCGCTTTCCACAGCCCGCATATTTACCTCAAATCAATGGTTGGAAAGGTCTCTGTCTGAGATCAACGTTGCGGAAAAGGGGAACATGTGCACGAGTTAAGTTTACTTCCAAATAAGCAGAAATTGGTGCAAGGAACAAGTTTCAATGGTCTAGATTACCCTTGGTCTCAGATCTATAGTTGAGATAGATTTCGCAGTAGCAACATGCGCAGAAGATAACATATTTTTGGGCTGCGAAATCTTGTAGACCCCATACCTTTGAATGGTGGAGATCGTGACAGAGATTTGGTCTATGGTCCAGGTTGATTTCGCCATGGGAACATGCATGGAGATTAACAAAATTAAGGATTGTGAAATCGTGTAGGGGCCACACCGTGGAACTGTTAGGATTTATGGTGGGTCAATATCTACGGCTGAACATTATTTCGTGATGGAAACAAGCAAGAATTTTAACAAGAAGAAGGATTGTGAAATTGGCTAAAGGTTGCATCGTTGGGCGGTTAGGATGTCTCATAGATCAAGATCTCTGACTAAGGTTTATTTCGTAGGTGGAAGATGTAAGGAAGATTGAAGCTATTGTAGGTTGCCCAAAGAAGTTTTGAACTGTCATCTTCATCCAGCAGGCATGGTTTCCAGGTGTCTAATTTTCCATTTTTTTTCTATCATGCACATCCCAGCATGCTTTCCTATTTTTTTTATGATCATGGAAAATATGCTAGATCAGCATTTGTTAGATTTTGATTCCCATGCTGTAACTGAATTTGGATCTGTTTCGAGGTTGGTCTCGGGAGCCTATGATACTAAAATATACCCTCAATAAAGGAATACAGGGGTTGGAACTTGTGAGGTTCTAGGTTATGTAATTTGAGATCTGCCCTTAATAAAACATGACATAGTTGAATGCTGGTCTGTTGCGGCAAAGATTCATGTGTATTTCACAGTTACAGTGTGTAATTTCCTTTCTTATGTGCATGTATTCCTGTTAAACTTTCCATTATGTTTTCTTTCATATCTGGAACGAGTGTGTAATAGTTCATAATTATTTCATGTTTATGCTCTTGCTATTGTTTTAGACATCCACAAACCCTTCCAACTAAAGTTAATGAAGAATTCATATTTTCAATGCTCTGTGTTAATGGGTTGTCATTCTTTCTTATTTATCACTAGACCAACAACATTTTGACTGTAACCGAGTGTTACCTTTCCTTTGTAGAATTTCACCTACAAACTGTTCTGTGATTCATGAATATTTGTGACTCCATAGCCCAATGTATGCTTTCTTTGTTTCAACCACAAACAAAATATGAACTTTATTTCATTTTATATCTGGCCCTGCTAAAAATACGTGAGAGATCCCTTTATTAATTTTTTTTCTGTTGTTACCTTGGGATTTACCTACCACAACCTTGGGTACCATTCTGAGTGCTAGCAAATCGACGAACGGTTGTTGGGGAACGAAAGTAAAATCTTCCCTTGGTATGAATGACAGTGTTTTAGATATGACTGTTGATGGTGAAAAACATTCAAACATTAATAAGGATGTGCATACTTCACCTGGTGACTCCATTCTCAATGAATCCATAATTCAAATTTTAGTGATTCCACTGGTGGCATCATACAGAAATCAAGTTTTCAAAGAGAACCTACAGACTCTACTAGTGAAATGAGCTCAATGTAAAGGCATGGAAAGGCATGATGAAAAAATAAGGTACTCAAGTGTGAATTTTCTCCAAGATGTCTTATTATTTCTTGTAAATTTTTTCCTATCTTTTCCTAAGTTTGTCAAAACAATTTTCCATTATTTATTGCACTCAAAAAAAAACAATGAATTTACTCTTGTATATCCTTCTTTGCAAACTGAAAGTATCTCTTCATCCTGTGCATATGATTTTGATCAATACCTTTTATCTAAACTACATGACATCAAGGAACATATTTGTGAGCTTCATGATACCACAGTCGATACTATATCTTCTTCACATAGCCTTGTTTCTTCCAAGATTCCAAACCGGTATAGACCACTTCACCTACCTCCTATCCTTCATGATTTTCATGCAAAGAACCACAAGTACCTTCCTAAGTTTGATGGAGAATCCAAGAACCTTACATCTAAGAAACATCTACAATCCTTTGAGCATTTTCGTGACCTCTTTGGAGTGGAACATGTCGATGTTTGCATGAGGGATTTTTCCCAATCTTTGCAAGGAGATGTTAAAGAATGGTTTAAGCATTTGTAACCTGAATCCATCAAGACATTGGAGGAATTTTCTGATATGTTTTTGGGGTTTTGGGGTAAGAGGAGGTCATTGGACCAAGTTATTTCATAGTTTTGTTCCATGAGGAAACAGGAGGGTGAAACCATGTCTACTTTTAATAGGAGGTTTACAAGTTTTTACTATAATATGCCAAAAGAGATTCAACCATTAGTAGGTGCTGCAAAACTTCATTATGTTGATGCCTTTCACAGTGACTTTGAATTATTATTGAGAGAGAGAAAATCAATAAGTATTCCTATTATGTTTCAATATGCTTTAGAAGCGGAAGCTAATATGATGGCAAGTGGAAAAATAAAGCAGAAAGTAGAAACAGACAAAAGGAAAGCTAGAGAATAAAATGTGCCTCATGCTTCTACTGTTGTTTCTTCTAATTATGTAGAATTTTAAATGATGTTATTATAGCTGATTTTACCACTCCAGGTGAATCACACTTGTATGGCCTTCCCCTGTCCCTCTGCAGACTCCTTAGACCCCTTGGACCATTTTTTGTCCTTTGATGTTTCCTTGACCATCCATAAAAACATGTGTAAATTCATATACGCGACTTTTAAAACCCTAATCACATATATACGCGGGTTTGAACACTAAAACCACGTACATCGGGATGTGTACAAAATCCAAATCCTTTTAGAGTTTTCCTTGACATGGATCTGACTCACTTGACTCCTGGCCTTCCATATGCCTTGAGATCGCTCGGATTCGACCTTTCATTACCCCTTTGAAAAGCTATATAAGGAACTCTTTGATACATTGAAGGCATATGAGAGAATTGAGAGCAAAGAAACTATAGTCCATTGTTGCCGAAACTTGTGCTTGAGTTTGCATCCCTTTGTCCCTTGGAGCACTTTTGTGTTCTTCCCAAGCTTGCCTTTTGCTTGTGAGCTTGCTATCGAGAGATGGAGGATTGAGGTGGTGGAGGCCCAAGTGGGGGATTCAGTTTCTCTGATTCACAGACGTGCTGACAGAGGTTGTATCCATTGTAATCTCTGATTTTATATTAATAGAAATATCTTTTCCTGTCCAATAATGTATGTTTGAATGAATATTTTATCCATGGATGATTTCAAATGCTTATACATTGTTGATTATATATGCTAGAATAGATCTAACACCAATATATCTATTATGCTTGTCTTGTTTACTTGTTGTTGAGGAAGTGATTTATCAATTCAAGCTGAAGCTAGAAAGCTCAACGGGGATCTACTTCAACCATCCAGAATAAGGTACGAGGTCTAATCCTTTAGTGTTAGATATTTTATTTCTATTGCATATTGGAAATGATTGATTTCTGGAGTCAAGTTGTTTGTTGTGGTACCCCAAGCCATAGGAATTTCTCTCCATAACAGATGTTGAAAACAATGGAGAAATTTATGGATAGGCTAACTGTAGATAGTAGACCATTGAACAGAGGATAGAATGAACCTCAAATTAGAAACCCAAACTTCAAAAGGCCCAATCCTCCCCCACCTCCATAAATTAAACAAAGAGATATGAGGAATCCTAGAAATCCAGATGATCAGCAAACAAGGCCACCTTTCCCTAATAATTATGTGTTGCATATGAAGAAGAGGATGGATCTATTGAAGATCATATTCACCTTTTTGGTGAATTGGATTCTGAAATATACCTCACTAAGGAAGAGCATAGTATGTTTTCTTAGAAGGATGACAATAATGATTTTGAGGAAGGGTCAGAGCAGTACCAAAGAGGATATATGTATGCTATTGATGATGTTCAGAGAAACATCGATTTGAGAAATAGGGATGCTACTCTAAATAAAGGAAGGTTAAATCCAAATAAACCTTCTAGTAGCCAACATAATACAAAAAAAGAAAAATGAAAGACAAAAAGATCCTACTATATGTAAAGAAACTGAAAATAAAATAGAAAAAACCGTTTCAACTTTCAATTTGCAGACAAAACTCTCAAAATTGAAAATTTTGATTCCTTTCAATGAATTGTTGAAAAACAGAGAATACAGAGACAAAATAACAGATATGGTTAGGAGTCATAAGAAAATTTCAGCCAAATAATCATGTTATCTATGATGTTGATACTGACTTAGAGTTTTCCATTTTCTTTAATGAGGATCTTCCTTGTGAGCCTGAAATTCATGTACCAATTGAAGTTAAGGAAGATGAAGAGTTTGCAAAGAGACAAGAGGATTTGGAACAAAAAAAGAAATATCATCAACCCAATGGTGTACAAGAAGAAGGTTATAAGGGTCTATTTTATGAAGAATGCAATCAGCCTGTCATAAATTCTTTTACCGATGGTTTTAAAAATTATTTTGGTCCACCTATATATGATGAGTATGAGGAGGACTAATTGTTAGGATTTATAATCCTCCCTTGACCAAACTGTCTATTAGATTATTTTAGCCTAACTTAGGAGTTTTATTTAATTATTTGGGTCCACTAGTACCATTGGGACCACTTGGCTAATGGGGCCACATGTACCAGTTACTGGAGTGTGGGTAACACTGCTAGAGGATAAATGCCACTGACTGCACTTGCATACATCAGTTTAGGTGCCTCCTAGACCAATCCCTACATTTTAGGAGCCATTGGGAGTCCCGACACCAACCTCCTTCATTCAATTGGAGTTGGAACTAGTTAAGCTTAGTTATTTTCCACTTACTTTCGGTTAGATCACTATCAACTCAGTTAGCACTAGTTAGACATGACTTAATGTGGATAAGGCGTTTTTCCTCACCTACCACTTCAGCTAGACTGAGGTAACTGGTTATTATTGATTGTGTGATTTGATTAGACATCTAGATTTAACCATTTAGACTCCGAAGTTGATTGAGACACCCTTAGTTAGCTAGTCAGTCAGATGAAGTTACATCCAGTTGGTAGATTTGAATTCTTCCTTATGTAACACTATTGTAACACCGGATTAATTAATGAAAATGATACTGCAATTATCTGAGCTGAACTCATCTGTTTCATGTGTGGTTTGTTTGTTCAGTGTGTATCTTCATTCCTCTTTTACTGCATCAATAATATTGGACTCATTGCTTGATGATCTAAATGGCACAAAAATTTTAAGATGGTATCAGAGCCATTTCAAGCAAGCTTCATGTCTGTCTACTCTCCATTGAACACTAGATGCAGCTGGGTTTCCACATAAGTCCCACAAAGGGTACCTTGCTTCCTCTGAATTTATTTAGAGTTGCGGTGTGGGTGTGATGGACCCTGAGAAAGTGATCATGTCGAGAGGGAAGACATGATTCTAACATAGTTCGAATGTTTTAGTGTTTTCCAGTGAAATTATATAGGTGCTACATAGCTTGTGTGAATATTTGTGTTTTTCCAACAGGAGAATTATGGATTCTCTACCTTCTACTCCTCAGATCCTAACAACCTTCAATTATCTTGATTGGAGGGCATATATCCAATTTTTCTTGCGCAACAAGGGATACTTCAGGATATTACTTGGAAGGGAGGTTGAGCCCCATCATCCAGTTGAGAGAAACAAGTTTCTAAACCGCTTAGATGAATCTTTCGGTTATTTATGCACTCATATATCCAGAGATATCCTCTTCCACCTTGAAGGTTTGAGGACTCCCAGAGAAGCCTGGGAGAAGCTTGAAGACTTGTTTGGAAAACAAGATGAACTTCGGGGAAACCTCCTGGAGAATGAGATGGTAGCCTTACATCCCAGCAGCTTCGAAACTATATAGAAATTATTTACTAAATTCAAGTCTCTTGCACTTCAATGCAGACGGTGCAGAATAGAAAGAAAGGATGAGAAAAATGTGCTCTCCATTTTCAGCAAACTCGGTACTGGGTATTCTGTATTTGTCTCAATATTTCATTCCAAAAGGAATTCCTTTCTCGGTTGTAAAATTCCCTCACTTGATTCCTTTGTTGAGTCCTTAATATAGGATCAACAAAAGTTGATCCAGAGGGGAGTCATCCAAACTTCCAAAGATCAAGCTCTCCTAGTGACAGACTCTTCCAAAGATCAAGCTCTCCTAGTGACAGGCTCTTCCAAAGAGGAAGCTAAAGGGAGACCTGAGGAGAAGGAGCCTAAAGCAGTTGATTCTAAACCTAAACAGAATTAGAATACTTCTAAAGGAGCCTCTGGCTCTAAGAAAAATAAGAAGTTCGAAAAGAAAAAGTGTCCCTATTGTATGAGGGGTTTTCATCTAGAAGACTCGTTCATGAAGAAGACCCTCGACCAATTGAAAGCTCCATGTGTACTAAAAAATATTTCCCTTCCATAAGGTTTAGAGATGTCTAATTATGAATAGAAGACTGAATAAGATGAGAGATGCTTTCATGCAAGCCTCACTCCGTCAAAGGCTTATTTGACAGATTCTGGAGCATCCAACCACATTGTTGCCTCCAGGAAATCCTTCATCACTTTCCCTCTATTAGGAGGACCTAGCAGTCATATGGGGGATGACTCTAAAATACCAACTGTTGAGAGAGTTTCACATAAAATCCATCATGATCAGTTCATGCCCTCTCCTACAGAAAATAAAATTGTTGTATATGAAGAAGAAGCATAATTTTCCTCACAGTCAATTCAAATTGAAGAAAGTCTCCTTGGAGTGACTCCTTCTCCTGCTGCACTGGAAGTGTATGAGATCTCTAATATCTCATCTCCTCACATGACTGATCCAGAAGAAGACATTCGAATCTCTTCTTTTGAAGAAAAACTCTCCTTCAATTCTTTACAAAAATTCTCTAGTGATTCTTCTATTTTAAATTATGTGCATAGTTTACCAGTGATTGTTTCGCAAAAGGAAGGGGAATTTAATTTCTCTATCTCTAATGATGTTGTTGGTGTGCAGATAAGTAATACCATGGATATTCTGGAAATAATATCAGACTATAGGATTGATCCATTCACTTTCATTAATATAGAACTTCCAATAAATTCCTACAGGGTTGCATGCACCAAAAATCAGAATTTTGAAGTAGGAGAAAATTGTGTATCTACCATATCGGTGGAGCACAGTTTTGGATATGATATGAACCTATTTGGATATGATTTATTTTCTGATATGATAATATTTGGTTCAATTTTTAATATCCGAGATCCTTCATTCATTCTTGTAGCTGCTCTCATCCATTTTGGTGTGAAAAATCTAGTACCGCACGTCTCTTTCAAACTTGTTGTTGGGGATTTGATGTTAGTTTTCTCTTATAAGTTTGTTGATATTTTATTTTGTGATTCATTGATTATTTATGAAGCTATATTAGATTATGGAGCTCAAGCATTCACTCTCCACAGTCCCAGGGCTTCTCTACATATCTATTTGATCACGGGATCATCTCCTCACAAAACTAGTAAAGATGGAGACATTCTGCATTTTCCTGGACACTTTCTCCTAACACTTGGGGCTGATTTTACCACACATGGTTTGATGTTCAAGGATGAAATATATCATTTGCTTAGGTATTCCTCTCATGGTTCGAATTCTCAAGCACCTTTTCTCTCTCATCAATTGATTTCAATTGCTCTACATGGGTCCAGTTTTCATCCTGCAACTATCACATATTCGTGATTCAGTTGAGCACATTATTCTTCTTCCAAAGAGGAAGATTCCTCCAGAAATAATCATTCAGTTTGGATTCATAGGTTCACATGCATAGATTCAGGATGTTGTTGCACAAAAGAATCAGAATACTGCATTACTGTTGCAAATTCAAGCAAATATTTTTGCAAGTTTTTAACTTGTATTTCTTGATTCCTGCTTATCTTGAGGGGGAGTTTCCCATGAGGTTTTCCCCTATTACCTTGGTTTATTAAGAAACATTTTTATCTTTTAGATTGTACATGAGTGACTTTTGGACTTATTTCTAGGTCCCATGGTTNTAGGATTTATAATCCTCCCTTGACCAAACTGTCTATTAGATTATTTTAGCCTAACTTAGGAGTTTTATTTAATTATTTGGGTCCACTAGTACCATTGGGTCCACCTGGCCTAATGGGGCCACATGTACTAGTTACTAGAGTGTGGGGAACACTTCTAGAGGCTAACTTCCACTGTGTGTACTTGCATGCATCAGTTTAGGCGCCTCCTAAACAAATCCCTACATTTTAGGAGCCACTAGGAGTCCCGGCACCAACCTCCTTCAGTCAGTTGGAGTTGGAACTAGTTAAGATTAGTTATTTTCCAGTTACTTTAAGCTAGATCACAATCAGCTCAGTTAGCACCAGTTAGACATGACAGCATGTGGATAAGGCGTGTTTCCTCACCTACCACTTTAGTTAGACTAAGTTAACCGATTATTACCAATTATGTGACTTGATTAGACATCTGGAGTTAACCATTTGGACTCTGATATTGATTGAGACATCCTTAGTTAGCTAGTCATTTAGATACAGTCACATCTAGTTGGTAGATTCGAATTCATCCCTAATGAATTCGAATTCCTCCTTATGTAATACTATTGTAACACCGGATTAATTAATGACAATGATACTGTAATTATCTGAGCTATACTCATATGTTTCCAGTGTGGTTTGATTTGTTCAGTGTGTATCTCCATTCCTCTTTTACTGCATCAATAGTATTGGACTCATTGCTTGATGATCTAAATGGCACAACAATTTTTAACACCACTTCGATGTTATGCCTAAAAAACCAACAGTCTGCAATGAAGAATTGAATCGGGGAGAAGAATATGAGGGTTCTCGAATGGGTGTTTCTTTTGGTTTTTCAAATTCAAATTTTTTTTGTAAAGAAGAAATATTTTGGCTTGATCCTATTGAAAAAATGCATAAGAGGTATCAAGTTATTCATTCTGGCATTTTCAATGTAATAGTTGATATCTCATGTACAAGTTGTCAAGAACATTCCTTGCATGATTATTTGGAAGAAAAATTTGGCAGTATGCAAGTGGAGTTACATTTTGACCATCCTTACTAGGGTATACAAATGACAGAAAAAATTTGAAGGCTTCCAGGGATTTTATGATCCAGTGGCATAAAACATGGAGAATATTTGTAGTGGTAATGGATGGTTATGTCTTTACAGTAAAGATCAATTTCTTTATCATAACCTTTTTCCATTAAGTTTTTCAACTCTATTTTTTATCAAGCATGAAGATAAAGTTGGTTTATGGGATCATTTGCTTGATTGGCTTCATTGGAAGTCGGAAGTCACTTGACTGAGCATTGATGCTTAGTAAGTAGGGTATGTAGGTATGAATAATATTGACATGTCGAGCATTTCTTTCAGTAATTTTTCAGTTTGTTTCAGCATCAGTTTAGTTTTTGTTTCAGAACATGTTGGGTATTTCAAGAAATATTGTGAACAACCCAATGGATTTGATACCTGGTCTACGAGGTTCTTTGCTACCTCGCAGGGAGGATAACATCCCAAGTTGGAGGCAGTTGTTAGCACCATTTTTGGGCTAAATAATTGATAAGGGATTTGGAAAGTAAATGGAGAAATAAGGTTAGAAATTTTCCTTATCATATGAACTTGATGAATGCTAATGAGATTCTCCAGGTATTTCCAAGGATCATTTCTAAGTTGGAAATACAAAACAATTGAAAATTCCAATTTTTAGCTTTTCTAATGAATAAGAACGAAGAAATCTGCTCCAGGATCAATGGGGACATCAAATGAACGGCCTGGATGCACAACAGACAAGATCAAAGGCCAACAAATCATTTCTGTAAAGGTGAAATCGGGTGTGGAAGTGTGGAAGAGGTAAAAAATTGGTTATAAAAAGTAGTAAGCCCGACTTCCGCTTTTCGTGGTCCAAGATCCGATAGTTTAGAAAGGTTTCTGCAAACAAATCAATGGTGCGGAAAGAAAAGGGTGGAAGCAGAAATGCAGAAGCAGAAGAGGAGAAATCTCGGTGAAGAAAGTTAGAGGATCCGCATTCCATTTTCTGCTAAAGGACGAAAGCTGAAAAGCAGAAGCGAAAAAGGTAAAGTTTTGGGCTGGGAAATTGGAAAACCTGACTCTCGCTTTCCGTAGTCCAAGATCCAACGGTTAAGAGATATTCCACACATATCAATGGTGGAAAAAGAAAAGGGCGGAAAGGAAAATATCAGAAAGCAGAAATATGAAGTTTTGGTTATGAAAATTCAAGATCCCACGTTCTGCTTTTTGCATCCTGCATCTACACCTTAGATCAACGGTTGGGAAGGTCTCTTTCTGAGATCGACGATACAAAAAAGGGGAACATGTGCACGAGTTAAGTCGACTTCCAAATAAGTTGAAATTGGTACAAGGTGCAGGTTTCAATGTTTTAGATTACCCTTAGTCTCATATCTATGGTTGAGATAGATTTCACAGCAGCAACATGCGTGGAAGATAACATATTTTGGGGCTGCGAAATATTCTAGACCCCGCATATTTGAACGATGGAGATCGTGCCAGAGATTTGATCTATGGTACAGGTTGATTTCGCAATGGGAACATGCACGAAGATTAAAAAAATGAAGGATTGTGAAATCGGGTAGGGGCCACACCATGGGACGGTTAATATTTATGGTGGATCAAGATCTACGGCTGAAAATTATTTTGGAATGGAAATAACCAAGAATTTTAACAAGATGAGGTATTGTGAAATCAGCGAAAGGTTGCATCATTGGACGGTTATGATGTCTTGTAGATCAAGATATACGGCTGATGTTTATTTCACTAGTGGAATATGAGAGGGAGATTGAAGTTGTTGCAGGCTTCCTGGAGACATTCTGAATTGTCATTTTCAACCAGCAGGCATGGTTTCAAAGTGTCTAATTTTCCATTTTTTTCTATCATGTGCATCCCAGCATGCTTTCCTATTTTTTTATGATCATGGTGAATATGTCAGATCATCATTTTGTTAGGATTTTGATTCCCACGTTGTAACTAAATTTGGCTCTGTTTCTAGTTTGGTCTCGAGAGCCTATGATACTATAAATATACCCTCAATAGAGGAAGACAGGGGTTGGAACTTGTGAGTTTCTGGGTTATGTAATTTGAGATATGCCCTTATAAAAAAATGACAGAGTTGAATGTTGTCATGTTGCTGCAAAGATTCTTGTGTATTTTGTAGTTACAGTCTGTAATTTCCTTTCTTATGTGCATGTCTTCCTCTTAAACTTGCCATTATGTTTTCTTTCATATCTAGAACGAGTGTGTAATAGTTCAGAATTCATACATGTTTATGCTCTAGATATTGTTTTAGATATCCACAAACCCTTCCAACCAAAGTTAATGCAGAATTGATATTTTCGGTGCTCTATGTTAATGGAATAACATTCTTTCTTCTTTATCACCAAACCAACAACATTTTGACTGTAATTGAGTGCTACCTTGCCTTTGTAGAAATTCACCTGTGAATTGTTTTGTGATTCATGAATATTTGTGACTCCATAGCCCAATGTATGCTTTCTTTGTTTCAACCACAAACATAATCTAAACTTTATTTCATTTTATATTTGGCCCTGTTAAAATTTTGTGAGATATCCCTCTCTAGAAAGGAAGAATCCAGCTCCCTTTCTTAAAGTGGTTCTGTTGTTACCTTGGGATTTACCTACCACAACCTTGGGTACAATTCTGAGTGCTAACACCCTATTTTCATTAGCTTGCTTGGTTATGGGTCATCCAACCTCTATCAACTTATTTTAAGATCTAGGTGTAACTATTAAAATCTCAATTGAGAGCTTGAATAAAGCCAAACCCTCGTAAGAGGTTTTAGTTGGGTTGGCATGTAAAATAATATATCAACGATGATTTTTTCAAATTCTTTCATATACCTTTCATAGAAGGTCCACATATGTAGGGAAAATGAACTTTTTACAACAACAAAAACCATCTTAGTTGGGTCAGTCTCTCAGCTCTAGTTTATAAAAAGGAAATTATAGTATATGCTTAGAACCTGGCTTTTCAAACTTTCTTATATGCAATGGAGCAGCAGTTGAACTCATAGCCGTGACTTAAGCATCTGTTTCTTTTAAAAAACTATTTGTTTTGTTATATCCTTTTTCAGGGTAGATAATATGGAGAATGTATCTATTTTTCTCCACTAATATGCTTCAGGCATATCTATAGATGTAATTTTTTTATTATAAATAAAATTACAATTTTTTCCCTTGGAAAAAAAAAGGGTTTGGTTGGGTTAACAAAAACTCTTGATTTCCCATAAAATTTTACTCGACCTCTTTTAATAGTGTGCATAAAAACAACCAATTGATTTACAAAACCATGTTCTCTAAAGTAAAACCATGTGCACAAGAGGAGGTCGGATTAAGAAATGTTAGAGCATATTTACCTTCCCTTAGCATTAATGCTCACCTAGACACTGTAGAGGTTGGTCTCATGATCCTACTGGTCCAATTTTGACTCAAATTGACCAAGTGATCCATCAGAGCACTCCAACCCAATATTCAAGGGAGTAATCTGCTATTTCTTGTATGTGATAGTGATGAAGTCTATTTTTGGCATGTGAAGGTGCATTCCTAAAATTAGGGTTCCCCCCCTAACTTTAGGTTCCTACCTTGCATGTTTGACATCCTGGATTAATTCCAGGAAATTAACTCCACTAATCAGGGACATATAACACCCTCCTTTACTATTTTTATCAAATGGTTACCCCCTTTTCTATTATGAGTATATTCCTCCCATGCATGAGTTATGCAAGTATTAGATCACTAATTATGGGTAATTCATTCTCCACTTGGATTCCATGGTTAGTAATGTGATTGTTAACTCATATTTGAGAGATTGCATGACTAACTAAGGGCATCTAAGCTTTGATTTAATCCTAATTTGGTCCTCATGCATCCCTAGACAATTTGAATTTCCTCCTTGATTAATTTGAATTGTTATATGTAAGATCATTATTCATTGTCTTATTATTGAATAAGATTTATATGTATTTTCTCCAAGATTTGTTCTTTGTACACCTTCTTTCTTTTTCCTTGGTAAAATTGATCACTAAGAGTATTTGTTATTCATTAGGTTTCTATATCTAATTTGTAATATCTTGTAATGATCACAATATTTAACATGGTATTATAACTAGCTAGAATATAAGATTCACATACTTTATTTTGCAGGAAGAAGACAGATCAAGAGAAACCACAACAGATTAGATGGATCAACCCTAGAATGTGATTCTTGCTCCATTCAATTACTTTAAATGGAATTCAAAGACCAACCTTATCTTGAAGAGTGAGGCTCTTCATAGGATTAATATGGGAACAAAACCTGAACCCAATTCCGTAGTGGAGAAGGATATGTGGTTAAACAAGATGGAGAAGACCTATGGGTTGTTGTGCCTTTAAATATCTTAGAATATTCAATTTCATGTTGAAACAAATTCAAAACCAAATGAAGTATGAACTATCTTAGTAGGTCTCTTCAGGAAGCTAGACAACATGCAACAACACTAAGTGGAAAACGAGCTCATGTCTTTGAGGCCAAGGAACTTTGACACCATTCAATACTATTTTACCAAGTTTAAATATTTAGTAACGTGGACCAAGTTTTGTGGTATTGAGAAGGACAAAGAGCAGCAAATACTCTCCATTCTCTCAAAATTAGGTCCATAATACCTAGTGTTTGTATCTTCCCTCCATGCTACAAAAATAGCTTTGGGAAAGACATGGAAGATGCCCGAGTCTAATGATTTTATTATCTCGCACACTCAAGAATATGATAAATTATTTTATGTGGGTTCCCTTCAAACCCTCAAATTCCCATGCCCTTGTAGGAAATTAGGGAGTTAATATAGGAATCAAGACATGCAAGAAAAAACTAGATTGGAAAATCCAAATCCCAAATCCAATGGGGAAAGACCCAAACACATGGGGGGGAAAGAAGGAAAATACAAAGTGTAGCTACTGCAATAGAGGATTTCATACCGAGGATAAATTCATGTAGGAGACCATAGATCAGATGGAATAGACTCTTCAATAGAACAATATAGCAGTTCTAAAAAATGCTAGGAAAAAAGATGTTGATGAGCCTCTTGATGATCAAGGTGAACGAACAAAAAGGTCATGCTTTGGTGTCTGTTAAATCATCATCAAAAACATATATTATTGATTCAAGTACCTCTAATCACATGGAATCCTCATGATATTCCTTCACTTCCTTGATTCTTGTAATGGTTCTTCCATTCTAATGGGAGACAACACACATGTTCTAGTATGCAAGAAAGCTAGGATTGATATTGATGGTGGTTGTTTTCAAAATGTGTTACATATACCCTCTCTTTCCACAACTATGTTGTCCATATATCATATCATTCATTCCAGTTATAGAAATTAAGTGGTATTCAATTCATGTTAAATGTTGATCTTAGAGATTTCTTATGGGTCACAAGTTGTATTCAATGTAGCAAATCATAAATCCAGATTGTATACTTTTTCACACTCCATTCATAAAAGTACATATACTTCAATTTTAACCTCTGGTAATAAATTCAGCAACAAAATACCTCAAAAATATTTTAAGATAGTTCCCCTTTCAAGGCATGGATCAGTAAGGAACCAAAAATAAAAATAAAAAAATTCCATGTTTTTGGATCTAGTGCTTAGGCACATATACCAACAGAGAAGCGGGGGATATTGAACCTCCAAATAAAGAGTCCATATTTATTGGATATCCATAAGGTAACAAGGGGTATAAGTTTTTGAACCCTTGAACAAAAACACTCTTCATTGTAAGAAATGTTGAGATTGAAGAAGGCCCCATGCATGCACTTCAAGAGGAACCCATTACAGATCCACATGTTATAGTTGATGTCAATCCTTCATATTTCAATCATACTTCAGATTCAAATGAAATTTATGATTTTTATGGAGAAACAAGTGACTTAGTTGAGTAATAATTTGCATATATGACACCAAGACCAATTTGGTCCCAACAGCCTCTATAGGCAATAAGATATTTAGTGGGTGATCCAGTGGATACATGAAGGACTAGATCATAGTTGTAGGGTATTCCACATGCACTCTTTGCTAAAGTTGCCTTGATACCTCTTCATTTCTACATGTCCCCCGCATTATATCCTTAGTATCATCCATATATTGTAGGAAAACCATATTGGGATTCACATGCACAACATGCACTACAATATTGTCCATTGGCATATCAAGTTGTAGGCACATTCACCAATTCATTCACTAAGGAATGGTTCAAATACTTGTGATCTTAGGGTTGGTGAATACTTCAAAGGGTAATTCATAGTCTCCTTCTTATCATCCTCCTTTGAGGGGTGATTTTACCACAAGGTTTCCCACTTTCCTCACTTCATGAGGATTTCTTTTATACATGGGTACCTAATATGGCATCATTTTCGTTGGGACCCATTATTTTATTTGTTATTTTCACCAAGTTAGGATTATGGAGAGATGTTAGAGTATATTTACTTTCTCTTAGAATTAATATCTCACCTAGGTGATGTATAGGTTGGTCTCATGATCCTGGTGGTCCAATTTTGACTCAAATTGACCAAGTGATCCACTAGAGCACTCCATCCCACAATTCAACAAATTAATTTTCTATTTCTAGCATGTGAGAGTGATTTTAGGTCTATTTTAGGCATGCGAGAGTACCTTCCTAAAATTAGGTATTTTGTTTATAATTTTAGGGTCATACCTTGCATGTTTGACATCCTGGAGTAATTATAAGAACTTAACTCCACTAATCAAGGACATATATCACACTACTTTAGTATTTTGATCAGATAGTGTCGTCCTTTACTATTATAAGTAGATTCCTCTCATGCATTAGTTATACATGGGTTATATTATTGATTGCGGGTAATTTATCCTCTAATTGGATTCCAAGGTTACTGATGAGACTTTTTGTTAAATCTTTCAGCATCCTAAGTCATTCTCCAAACCAATCTTGTGCATCAGGATTGGGCCTCGTGTGTCAAGGTAGTACCTTAGGGATCCTGAGTTGGATTCAGGAAACTTGGAGTAGATTCTTGAATTGGACTGAAGAATGACTAAGACTAGTGTGTAAAGGTCAATCCTCATGTGTTGAGGTAATTTCTTTGTATGTCAAAGTGATGATGTTGTACAGTATTTTTGTTAGAATTTTATCATTCAAGCTAGCATTATATTAGGATCTTTAACTGAGAGAATAACAAGCACAGCAATCAAACACAAGAGACAATGAACACAGTGTTTTTCCTCTGGGAAACCATAAATGGAGAAAACCCTACAACTTCCTCAAAGATAGAATCAACACCAAAAGTAAAACCCCAAAACAGTAAGATGATATCCCAATAGCAGTAACCTCTTTCTTCCTAGCCCCAGTGTCTTCTTCTTCCTCACCTGTGCGCTACAACTGAGTGTGAGTGAGTGTGTACTAAATAGAGAGGCTATCTCTCTATTTATACTAATTCCTGACTTAACTAAACCCTACTAGGGTCAAAATCTCTAGGAGAGTCTAATAACCCTAATGCCCCAAAACTACAGGGACATTAACCCTTGATCAATAGGAGGGTTACCCACAATGACTTGACATGACTTGTTTACATTATAGAATCTCCCGATAGGAACATCGGGGCATGACAAGACTCAATTAAATTACAGATACTTCCTGGAATAAAAAAAGGGGTACAATACATGAAATATACAAGTGATAACATTCCGAAGTTACATATACATCAACACTCCCTCTTAACTATGAAGGCATTCTCTCGACACAATTTTTCAGCACTGGTCTTCTTCTCTGGATCATCTCATCATCTGCATCTTCAAGTCATCTTCATCTTGGATCAGGATCATTACTCGATCTGGATCATCATCACTCGATCTGGATCATCATCACTGGATCTGGATCATCACTCGATCTAGATCATCACTGTTGGATCTGGATCATCACTCGATCTGGATCATCATTGCTGGATTTGGATCATCACTTGATCTAGATCATCTCAGAGACATCATAACTGGATCTGAATCATAGCTTGATATGTATCATCACTGGGTCATCAACATATGTGCTATCTCATGATTCTTCTCGTCACAGGAAGTTCTGCAGATCCATCCCTTTTTCATGTTGGTTGTAGGCCTACCTCCTTGTAGGTATTTGGTAGCCCTTATATATGACCCTAAGTCAGAATGGCTAGCATTCACATATAACCTTGACTCATCAAAAAGGCACAGCAGTTACATCTGACCTTGACTCGTCAGAAAGGCACTCAGTCCTAGACTGAGGGTTCCTAGTAACTAACTAGGTGCCTCCATTCAGAGAATGGTAGTAGCCCTTATATCTGACCCTAAGTCAGAATGATCAGCACTCACATCTAACCTTGACTCGTCAGAAAGGAGGTAGCCCTTACATATGACCCTAAGTCAGAATGGAGGGCACTCACATCTGACCTTGACTCGTTAGAAAGGTGGTAGCCCTTACATCTGACCCTAACTCAAAATCGTCGACACTCACATCTGACATGGAAGGAAACAATCCTCTCACCATGACAGAATGGCAGTAGCCCTTACATCTGATCATGTAGGAACCAATCCTACAGTCACATCAAAATGGTCGGCACTCACATCTGACATGGAAGGAAACAATCCTCTCACCATGATAGAATGGAAACATCCCTTATATCTGATCAAGTGGGAACACATCCCTCAATCACATCATAATGGCCATGCACTCATATCTGATCATGTGAGAACACATCTCACAATCATATCAGAATGGCCCCCAGTCCTAGACTGATTTTTCCTGGTAATTGACCAGGTACCTCCATTCAAAGAATGGCAATAGACCTTATATATGATCATGTAGGAACCAATCCTACAGTCACATAAGAATGGCCAGCACTCATATCTAACATGGAAGGAACCAATCATCTCACCATGACAGAATGGCTCAACCCTTACATCTGACCATGGAAGGAACCAATCCTCTCACCATGTCAGAATGGCTCACGGACTCATTTATTTCCCTTGTGGGAAATCTCAATCTGGAGAACACCAAGCTTCTCCTTGAAGTACTCAAACTTCACTCTTGCTAATGGCTTCCTCAACACATCAGCTATATGTTCATCCATCGCAACATACTACAGCTTCACTGCTCCTCTCTACACCATATCCATGATATAGTGATACTTGATCTCGATATGCTTCGACTTGTCATGGAACACCGGGTTCTCTGAAAACTTCACACAACTTTCGTTGTCACAATATATCCAAGTAGCATCTAGTTGGAGATCAAATCAATCAGACAGTATATTCCTTAGCCATATTGCCTCACAACTAGCTGAACAAGCTGCAACATACTCTGCTTCAGTTGTACTCAGTGTCACATAGGATTGCTTCCTGCTAAACCAAGAGATCACACCTAATCCCATACTGAAGCAACACCCTGAAGTGCTCTTCCTATCAATGGCACTTCCTACCCAGTCTGAATCAACATAACCCTCCAGGTTAATATTCTGATTCGCATCATACTTGAGCCCATAATCAACTGTACCACTCAGGTACCTCAGAATATGCTTTGCAGCAATCAAGTGAACATGTCTCAGATCTGTCAAGAACTGGTTCAAGGTGTTCACAGCAAAGAAAATATCTGGTCTTTTTTTCATCGGGTACATCAAGGACCCAATCATCTGATGATACATCATGGCATCAACCACTTCTGATGAAGAACCACTTAATAGCTTCAGGTTAGATGCCATAGGTGTGGCCATGGCCTTGCAATCCATCATCCCGAATCTCTTCAAGATCTCTACCGTATATTTACCTTGTCCCAGGGAAATTCCATATGCACTCTACCACACCTCCATGCCTAGAAAATAATGCATCATACCCAAGTCCTTCATTTCGAACTTGGCAGCAAGCTTCCTCTTCGTAGCAGCAATCAACCCATCCATGCCTATTACAAACAGATCATCTACATATAGTAGGAGCATCACTGGGTTGCCATCTTCAACCTTGTAGTAAAGGTTGGAATCTGCTTTACTCTTGGTAAAGCCAAAACTAGATAGAAAGCTGTCAATTCTGTCGTACCATGTCCTGGGCGCCTATTTCAAATCGTACATGGATTTCTTCAATCTACATACATGAGACTCCCTGTCATGTGTCTCAAAACTGAGTGGCTGCTCCACATACACTTCCTCTTCTACTACACCATTCAAGAAAGCAATATTGACATCCATTTGGTGTATCTTCCATTTCATCACTGCAACCAGAGCAAGTCTGATCTGATGGAAGTGTTTCTGACTACAGGTGCAAATATTTCTTCATAATCTATTCCTTCTTTCTGGGAGAAACACGAGCAACAAATCTTGCTTTATATTTTTCTATGCTATCATCTGCAGCATTCTTCATCTTGTAGATCCATTTGGAAGTTACAACTGACTTCCCTTCTATTCTTGGGACAACATCCCAAACATCATTCTTCATGATCGATTGATACTCTTCGATCATAACATCCTTCCATTCTTTCTGTTCTGCCGCTTCTTCATAATTGGAAGGTTCTTTATCGATGAAATCACATAATAATGCTACATATCCGGAACTAGACCTTGTCCTCTTTCTTTCTCTATGATTCTCTTTTAGAGCCCCATATCTTTCCACACCTTGGATAGCTTCTCGTACCCAAGCAAGTTTCCTCTTATGAGGATTGTCCTGAGGTGGATCTACAGGTTCTTGAGTTTGTTCAAATTCTCAATCTTCTTCTTGAGCTTCTTCATACATGGTTGTATCATGAATTTTGGGTGCTTCCGATTCTTTGGGAACTTTAGCAAGTTTCTTTCTGGATTTGTTGTAAGTTGAGTCTTCGTCAAATGTTACATCCCTGCTGATGTCAATCTTCTTGAATCCTGGGAAGTATATTCTGTAAGCCTTCGAGCTTTTAGAGTATCCCACAAATATACCCTTCTTTCCTGAAGGATCTAATTTAGTTCTCTTCTCTTTTGTAATGTGTATGTACACTAGACAGCCGAATATTCTGAGATGGATGACTTCATGTTTCTTGCCGAAAAATACTTCTTCAAGTGTCTTGTTCTCGAGTACTCTGTGTGGAGTACGTTTTTTTACATACACCGTTGTTCTAACAGCTTCTTCCCAAAGATGCATAGGAAGATCTTAATCATGAAGTATTGCTCTTGCAGCTTCCATGATAGTTCTATTCTTCCTTTTTGCAATCCCATTTTGTTGTGGATTATATGGAGTCGACAACTCCCTCTTAATCCCCAAGTCCTTGCATAACTCTTTGAATTCATTCGATGTGAATTCTTTGCCATTATCTGATCGAAAGCTTTTGATCTTCTTTTCTGTGTGATTCGCGATCAAGGATTTGAATTCCTTGACCTTGCTGAATACTTCATCTTTGTTCTTCATGAAATAAATCCATGTCTTCCTAGAAAAGTAATCAATAAAAGAAACATAGTATACATACCCGCTTAGTGAACTTGATGACATTGGACCGCATACATCGGAGTGGATTATTTCCAAGATTCCTTTTTCTTTTCTCTCGCTACTTGGAAATGTCTTCTTTGTGTTCTTTCTTTTCGCACATCCTTTGCAGACCCCATCATGTTTTTCTTGAATTTCTAGAAGACCTTCAACAGATTTGATTGCAAGTGGTAGTGCTCTGTAATGCACATGTGTAAGCCTTCTATGCCAAAGTTCATTTGGCTCTACTGTGTCATGGACCAGGGCTTGTTATGGATGGCCCTTCAATTTGTATAGACCTCCTTCTTGTTCCCCAATCACTACTGCATCATTAATAGTATTTCCCTTTGGTCACATGATAACTTGACCATCTATGAATGCAACCCTCATGCCCTTTGAATCTAATGCAAATATGGAGAGAAGGTTCTTCTTGAGTCCTGGTACAAACAATACATCTTGCATCTTCATAGACTTTCCAGAGTCTATCTTATAGGAGGGTTCCCCACTACCTTTTATTGGTTACTGGTAGTCATCTCCAAGTTTCACCTTGTGAGGTGATTCATGTTCTGAAACTTTTACAAAAGACTCTTTGAATCCTTTCATATGTTTGGAAGCCCCACTATCTATAATCCAATCATTGCTTCCATGTGTGATGTTTCTCGTGAGAGCAGAAATCAAGACATATTCTTCATCACTTGAAGAGACTTCACTTTCTTATCTGGTTCTCTTCTTGGATGGTTCATCATCCTCTGTAGCATGAGCATAAAGTCTTCTCTTATTTCCCTATTTCTTATTTTGTCTTTTAGGATAATCTTTTGCCAAGTGTCCTATTTCATCACATGTATAACATCTACTTCTAGACAAATATTTTCTGGAGTTAGTTTTATAGAAATGCTTACCTTTGGAGTGATGAGAACTTCTTTTTCTTTTCTTGGAATGAACTGTGAGGGCTTGATATTTACTTCCCATATTTTCTTCTCGAACTGCTATCCGAGCTTCTTCTTGAGACCATTCTTCCCATAGCCTGTTGAACTTGACTAACTTCTTTCTGGCACATATCCCTTGAATAAAGGAGTCCCATGATCTAGGGAGACCATTCAAGGTGGTCGTCACAACCTCTGCATTCTCCACTTCTTCATCTACTGCTTCCATCTATTCCTTGATCTGAGAGACCCTTGTAAATTAAGACTGGATGGTCTCAGCATTCTGGATCTTTACATTCTTCAGTTGGTTTCTTAGAGTCATCTTCTAGTTTACATTCTTTCCTTCAAACAATTTGGTTAGGGCATCAAACATATCTTTAGGTGTCTTTAGGGAGGACACTTGTGGTATGAGGTGATCCTTGATTGAATCAGCAATAATCCTCTTTTACATAACCAACTTCTTCTTGTGTAAGGCCTTAGCCTCATCTCCCTCTGGAACTGGAACCTCCTCATTGATATAGGAGTCCAACTCATTTTCTTCTAGGACCAAGGAAATCCTATACTTCCAGGCTCGGAATTTATCAGCTCCCTCAAGCTTTCCATCAATCTTGGTATGATGAGACATCTTAAATGAGAACCTCAAATGGAAATACAAAATATTGTAGATCTTACCAGGTCATGACGTCGGATCTAGATTTGGAGCTAGAATTCTGTAGTGTTGGTTCAGGAGCAGATTAGGGTTTTGCTTTTCCGGAGTTCTGTCCAACCAAATGCTTTGATATTGATCTCTAAATTTTGATTTTGGGGAGGAGATCAATCCAGGCCTGGGCTCACTGAAAAATTCCACTTCTGTTGAAAGCCCTAATTTTCGGCAGCAGTGTCGGGTCCAAAACTGAAAAACCTCATAATTGGATTTTGCTTCGACAAAAAGATGCGCCCTAGGGAGGAGAGTTATTACAACCTTCTTTTGATGAAAATATATGGAGATATATCCACAAAGTAGGAAGCCCTATTTCCCGTAGCTGCACGGTGTCTTCTTCTCAGGTTAGCTCTGATACCATGTTAGAATTTTATCATTCAAGCTAGCATTATATTAGGATCTCTAACTGAGAGAATAACAAGCAGAGCAATCAAACACAAGAGACAATGAACACAGTGTTTTTCCTTAGGGAAACCATAAATGGAGAAAACCCCACAACTTACTCAGAGATAGAATCAACACCAAAAGTAAAACCCCAAAACAGTAAGATGATCTCCCGACAACAGTAACCTGTTTCTTCCTAGCCCCAGTGTCTTCTTCTTCCTCAGTTATGTGCTACAACTGAGTGTGAGTGAGTGTGTACTAAATAGAGAGGCTAGCTCTCTATTTATACTAATTCTTGACTTGACTAAACCCTACTAGGGCTGACTTCTCTAGGAGATTCTAATAACCCTAATGCCCCGAAACTGCGGGGACTTTAACCCTTGATCAATAGGAGGGTTACCCACAATGACTTGACATGACTTGTTTACATTATAGAATCTCCAGATAGGAACATCAGGGCATGACATGACTCAATTACATTACAGATACTTCCTGAAATAAACATCAAGGTACAATACACGAAATATACAAGTGAATACATTCTGAAGTTACATATACATCAACACTTTCTTGTCAAGGCTAAGGTCTTGTATGTCAAGAAAGATCCTCATGTGTTGAGGTGGTTGTGCCTCATGTGTTGAGGTAATGATTTGAATGCCAAAGCATGAATGATGTGTGATGTACTACTAACCATGGTCTTAGATATGGATAAGATATTAAGTCTTTTCTAGAGACTGGCCACCTCTAGGGTGAATTACTTTAGGATATGACCACTTGGAATGATAGTAGAACAATATGATCACATCATTGGAAAAATATCCTTAGTATATTTGATATGATAAAGAAATTAAAGTTGGAATGTGTAGACCATTAGATAATTCAAGACATAAAGATAAAATGTGATAAGATAAGAGAAAACTCGATTTGCACACTTCAGTGATGATAAATACTTCAGTTAATAAGAGAGAACTCAATTTTTTAACTTCAGTGATTTTAACAAAGGAGACTTTAGTCAATTAAAGGAGAACTCAAATTGTTCACTTTAGTGATGTTATCAAGAAGAACTCCAGTTAAAAGTGTTAACTAAGTGTTAATAAAGAAGATTCGTTTAACTAAAGTGTTTTTCATGACGATACTTGAGTTACGACACTTGCATAACAACACTTGAGTTAGCATCCTAACTAAGTGGTCTAGCATTCAATTAGAAGGCGAGTTCATCCTAGAGTCAAAAGAGAAAAGATATACACGAAGAATGAAAAGTATTGCATAGTTGTTATGCAAGATTTGATGAGATCAAGGTGAAGAGCGAATATCTCTTGTCGGAAATTGTGCATGTGACCAAAACTGTGAATTGGTTTTAGTTCAAAATTAACTGTTGGGTTGTTCTATTATTATCGCTTCTCTCTTGCTATGTGATTGCACAAGGGGTGCTTGATATTTCTATCTCATAATGCACCTGTTAAAGAAATGTAAGTGCATAATATATTCTATTTTTTATTATTATAATTATTTTCCCTTCTGGAGATGTTGTTTCTCCGATTAGGGATGTCATTGATGTATTTTTTCATGTAAAGTCATCAGGTAAAACCTTCGTTGTAAGTCGGTTCAGTCGTACTCACAAAAGTATTATTAAAATGTAATGTTGAGTCTCCTAAGGAAATTTTTCCCTGATTTGGAGGAGAAGTCGACCCTATTGGGTTATTAGTCCTCTCCACTGATCAGTATAAATAGGGGATGCATCTCCCTCATTTGGACACACTCAAAACTCAAGCAAATTCACTAGAGAGAGAAGGAGAAGTCCATCCGGAGGAGAGAAAACAATATAGTATTATTCTTGGAGTCTTACAAGTCTTATTATTGGGGTCATTGTACTTGTTTGAAGCATATATTGAGGATTTTTTTTGGGTTTACGCCCACACGAGGGTTTCCCGGGATAAATCATTGTTTTATTTTGTCTGGTTGTGCTTTTCTTTCTTTCAATGATCCTCTTGCATATGGTTATGATGTTATGATGCTAAGTGTTTTAAGATCTTGTATAACCATTAAAATATTAACATGGTATCAAATATACCCCAAAATAAGTATTTGTGTAGCTGAAATACTGCTACAACTGCAACTACTAGAGATTAGGGTTTCATGTTTGAAAACCCAAGAGGGTAACATATGGTCATCTTGGAATTTTTGCTATAACTATATTTTGGTAAAGGATAAAGAGATGAAACTTGAACATGCCAAATATTAAATATTTATGTACCTTATGTGTGAATTTTAGCCCGAGATTTGTTGTACTTTAGGAGATATGATCCCTCCAAAACAGGGTTCCATCCTCTTCCATAATTCAGTCTTAAAAAGGTGACCTTGGGAGAATTGATATATCTCGGGCTATGAAGACCCAAATAGAATTTAGTAAGATTTTTAAGATAGCTCTTGGACTATAGTTTCTGTTCTGCGAGTTTCAAACCCTAAAGTTGAAACAATGGCATGTACCAGTCCGTAAAATTTTGTTATACTGAATAAGTCCACAAACAGGTCACCTTGGAAAAAATAGCATAAGTTCCACTTTCTGAATCTAATACTGATATAAACTGTGGGGTTGGAAAGAATACATATCAGGTTATCTCAGGATGAAGTTTCAGAACTTTAGGATTAATAATTTCGGATATACATCAGAACTAATACCAGACAATTCTATAGAAGAAATTGGAGAAACTAGGGCATCATGTTCTGAACACTTCCCTCCACGGATCAGTTGAAAAAGGAGGACCATCTAACTCTCCCTAAGAGGGCTCATATTTATATGGATATATTTTCTAATTCTGTGTATTTTCAATTTTTACCTAACATTATTGTCGAAAAAACTAGGGCATAAGATATTTTCCAATTCTGTCCACAGTTTTGGGAAAAGGAGTATGTTTCTCAGCTCTCCTTGAGGAGGCACATATTTCTATCCAGTCAAGTATAAAAGACACATAATTTGAAAACTAGGGTTTCTTTATCAAACCCTAGGTCCAACAGAAGCAGACTTCCATAAAAGCATTGAAGCAAGCATCTAGTTGAAGCACTCTCATTCGTAAGTTCTATTCTGTCTATTTCCATTTCAAGTTGTCACTTTATCATGATGAAAAAGAGTATCAATATTAAGGACAATCTTGAAGGAGACAAGAATTTATGGTCATGGAAGTATAGAGTGATCCTCATACTAGAATAGCATGACTTGGAAGATTGTGTCGAAGGAGGAGCTGTAGATCCAGAGGGAGATCAAGACAAAACTAAACAAGCCAAGAAGATCATTGCATATTCCACCAAGCACCATTTCATACCACATGTATCATATTTGAAGACTCCATGGAGATGTTTGATGTATTGAAGAAAATAATATCAACATCAATATGACCTTTAGGAATCGACCTAAGACTATGAAGATGTATATGTCAGAAAGTATTCAATCTCACTTCACAAGGGTCTCCCAAATCAAGGAGCAACTAGAAGATATTGGAGACAATGTTGAAGAATTGGAAGTGGAGTTTACAACCTCGAATGGTCTCCCAACATCATGGAAATGTGTCATTCAAGGAATTTGTACTAGAAGAAAGCTCACATATGGGAGGAATGTTAGAATTTTATCATTCAAGCTAGCATTATATTAGGATCTTTAACTGAGAGAATAAAAAGCATAGCAATCAAACACAAGAGACAATGAACACAATTTTTTTCCTCAGGGAAACCATAAACGGAGAAAACCCCCCAAATTCCTCAGATATAGAATCAGAACCAAAAGTAAAACCCCAAAATAGTAATATGATCTCCCGACAGCAGTAACCTCTTTCTTCCTAGCCCCAGTGTCTTCTTCTTCCTCAGTTGTGCACTACAACTGAGTGTGAGTGAGTGTGTACTAAATAGAGAGGCTAGCTCTCTGTTTATACTACTTCTTGACTTGACTAAACCCTACTAGAGCTGAATTCTCTAGGAGAGTCTAATAACCCTAGTGCCCCGGAACTGCAGGGACTTTAACCCTTGATCAATAGAAGGGTTACCCACAATGACCTGACATGACTTGTTTACATTATAGAATCTCCCGATAAGAACATCGGGGCATGACATGACTCAATTACATTACAGATACTTCCCGAAATAAACATCAGGGTACAATACATGAAATATGCAAGTGAATACATTCTGAAGTTACATATACATCAACACTCCCTCTTAACTAGGAAGGTATTCTCTCGATAGAATTTTTCAGGACTGGTCTTCTTCTTAAGATATTCAAGTCATATTCATCTTGGATCAGAATCATTACTCGATCTAGATCATCATCATTGGATCTGCCTCATCACTCGATCTGGATCATCATCACTGGATCTAGATCATCACTCGATCTGGATCATCACTGTTGGATTTGGATCATCACTCGATCTAGATCATCACTGCTGGATCTAGATCATCACTCGATCTAGATCATCTCAGAGACATCACAATTGGATTTGAATCATAGCTCAATCTGGATCATCACTGGGTCATCAACATATGTTCTATCTCATGATTCTTCCCGTCACAAGAAGTTCTACAAAGCTAGCCCTTTTTCATGCTGGTTGTAGGCCTATCTCCTTGTAGGCATTTGGTAGCCCTTATATCTGACCTTAAGTCAGAATGGCCAACACTCACATCTGACCTTGACTCGTTAGAAAGGCACAACACTTACATCTGACCTTGACTCGTCAGAAAGGCACTCAGTCCTAGACTGAGGGTTCTTGGTAAATGACCAAGTGCCTCCATTCAAAGAATGGTAGTATCCCTTATATTTGACCCTAAGTCAGAATGGTCGACACTCACATCTGACCTTGACTCATCAGAAAGGTGGTAGCCCTTACATCTGACCCTAAGTCAAAATGTTGGCACTCACATCTGACCTTGACTCGCCAGAAAGGTGGTAGCCCTTACATCTGACCCTAAGTCAGAATGGCCGGCACTCACATCTGACATGGAAGGAAATAATCCTCTCACCATGATAGAATGGCAGTATCCCTTACATCTGATCATGTAAGAACCAATCCTACAATCACATCAGAATGGATGCACTCACATCTGACATGGAAGGAAACAATCCTCTCACCATGACAGAATGGCAAAAACCCTTATATCTGATCAAGTGGGAACACATCCCTCAATCACATCAAAATGGCCATGCACTCATATCTGATCATGTGAGAACACATCTCATAGTCATATCAGAATGGCCCCAGTCCTAGACTGATTTTTCCTGGTAACGGACCAAGTACCTCCATTCAAAGAATGGAAATATCCCTTATATATGATCATGTAGGAACCAATCCTACAGTCACATCAGAATGGCTAGCACTCATATCTGACATGGAAGGAACCGATCCTCTCACTGTGACATAATGGCTCAGCCCTTACATCTGACCATGGAAGGAACCAATCCTCTCACCATGTCAGAATGGCTCACAGACTCATTTCTTTCCCTTGGGGGAAATCTCAATCTGGAGAACACCAAGCTTCTCCTTGAAGTACTCAAACTTCACTCTGTCCAATGGCTTCATCAACACATCAGCTATATGTTCATCTGTCGCAACATACTGGAGCTTCACTACTCCTCTCTACACCATATCCCTGATATAGTGATACTTTATCTTGATATGCTTCGACTTGTCATGGAACACCGGGTTCTTCGACAACTTCACACAACTTTGGTTTTCACAACATATACAAGTAGCATCTAGCTAGAGATCAAATAAATCAAACAGTAGCTTCCTTAGCCATACTACCTCACAACTAGCTAAACAAGCTGTGACATACTCTGTTTCAGTTGTACTCAGTGCCACACAGGATTTCTTCCTGCTAAACCAAGAGATCACACCTAATCCCATACTGAAGCAACAACCTGAAGTGCTCTTGCTATCGATGGTACTGCCTACCCAGTCTAAATCAACATAACCCTCCAGGTTAATCTTTTGATTCGCATCATACGTGAGCCCATAATCAATTGTACCCCTTAGGTACCTTAGAATATGCTTTGCAGCAATCAAGTGAACATGTCTCAGATCTGTCAAGAGCTGGCTCAAGGTGTTCACAGCAAATCAAATATTTGGTCTTGTGTTCGTCAAGTACATTAAGGACCCAATCATCTGACGATACATCGTGGCATCAACCGCTTCTGATGAAGCATCACTTAATAGCTTCAGGTTCGATGCCATAGGTGTGGTCATGGCCTTGCAATCCATCATCCTGAATCTCTTCAGGATCTCTACCATATATTTCCCTTGTCCCAGGGAAATTCCATCTACACTCTGCCACACCTCCATGCCTAGAAAATAATGCATCATACCCAAGTCCTTCATTTCAAACTCGGCAGCAAGCTTCCTCTTCATATCAATAATCAACCCATCCACACCTGTTACAAACATATCATCTACATACAGTAGGAGCATCACTGGGTTGCCATGTTCAACCTTGTAGTAAAGGTTGGAATCTGCTTTACTCTTCGTAAAGCCCAAACTGGATAGAAAGCTGTCGATTCTGTCGTACCATGTCCTGGGTTCCTGTTTCAAACCATATAGGGATTTCTTCAATCTACATACATGAGATTCCCTGTCATGTGTCTCAAAACCGAGTGGCTGCTCCACATACACTTCCTCTTCTACTACACCATTCAAGAAAGTAGTATTGACATCCATTTGGTGTATCTTCCATTTCATCACTGCAGCCAGAGCAATTACTGATCTAATGGAAGTGTATCTGGCTACATGTGCAAAGGTTTCTTCATAATCTTTTCCTTCTTTCTGGTAGAAACCATGAGCAACAAATCTTGCTTTATATTTTTCTATGCTACCGTCTGCAGCATGCTTGATCTTGTAGATCCATTTGGAAGTTACAACTAACTTCCCTTCTGGTCTTGGAACAACATCCCAAACATCATTCTTCATGATCGATTGATACTCTTCGATCATAGCATCCTTCCATTCTTTCTGTTGTACCGCTTCTTCATAATTGGAAGGTTCTTTATCGATGAAATCACATAATAATGCTAAATATCCAAAACAGGACCTCGTCCTCTTTCTTTCTCTGTGATTCTCTTCTAGAGCCCCATATCTTTCCGCACCTTGGATAGATTCTCGTACCCAAGCAGGTTTCCTCTTATGAGGATTCTTCTCCTGAGGTGGATCTACAGGTTCTTGAGGTTCTTCAAATTCTTGATCTTCTTCTTGAGCTTCTTCACTCATGGTTGTATCATGAATTCTGGGTGCTTCTGATTCTTCAGGAACTTCAGCAAGTTTCATTCTGGATTTGTTGTAAGCTGAGTCTTCATCAAATGTTACATCCCTACTGATGTCAATATTCTTGAATCTTGGGAAGTATATTCTGTAAGCCTTTGAGCTTTCAGAGTATCCCACAAATATACCCTTCTTTCCTAAAGGATCTAATTTATTTCTCTTCTCCTTTGGAATGTGTATGTACACTGGACAGTCGAATATTCTGAGATGGATGACTTCTAGTTTCTTACCGGAAAATACTTCTTCAGGTGTCTTTTTCTTGAGTACTCTGCGTGGAGTACAGTTCTGTACATACACTGTTGTTCTAGCAGCTTCTGCCCATATATGCATAGGAAGATCTTGATCATGAATCATTGCTCTTGCAGCTTCCATGATAGTTCTATTCTTCCTTTCTGCAATCCCATTTTTTTGTTGATTATATGGAGTGGACAACTCCCTCTTAATCCCTGAGTCTTTGCATAACTCTTTGAATTCATTCGATGTGAATTCTCCACCAATATCTGATCGAAAGGTTTTGATCTTCTTTTCTATGTGATTCTCGATCAATGCTTTGAATTCCTTGAACTTGCTGAATACTTCATCCTTGTTCTTCATGAAATAAATCCATGTCTTCCTAGAAAAGTCATCAATAAAAGAAGCATAGTATACATACCTGCTTAGTGAACTTGATGACATTGGACCGCATACATCGGAGTGGATGATTTCCAAGATTCCTTTTGCTTTGCTCTCGCTACTTGGAAATGTCTTCTTTGTGTTCTTTCCTTTCTCACATCCTTTGTAGACCCCATCATGTTTTGCTTGAATTTCTGGAAGACCTTCAACAACTTTGCTTGCAAGTGGTAGTGCTCTATAATGCACATGTGCAAGCCTTCTATGCCAAAGTTCATTTGGCTCTACTGTGTCATGGACCAAGGCTTGTTCTAGATGGCCCTTCAATTTGTATAGACCTCCTTCTTGTTCCCCAATCACTACTGCATCATTAATATTCTTTCCCTTTGGCCACATGATAACTTGGCCATGTATGAATGCAGCCCTCATGCCTTTTGCATCTAATGCAGATATTGAGAGAAGGTTCTTCTTGAGTCCTGGTACAAACGATACATCTGCATTCTCCACTTCTTCATCTACTGCTTCTAGCTATTCCTTGATCTGAGAGACCCTTGTAAAGTAATACTGGATGGTCTCAGCATTCTGGATCTTTACATTCTTCAGTTGGTTTCTTATAGTCATCTTCTCGTTTATGTTCTTTCCTTCAAACAATTTGGTTAGGGAATCAAACATAGCTTTAGGTTTCTTTAGGGAGGACACCTATGGTATGAGGTGATCCTTGATTGAATCAGCAATAATCCTCTTTGCCATAACCAACTTCTTCTTGTGTAAGTCCTTAGCCTCATCTCCCTCTGGAACTGGAACCTCCTCATTGATATAGGAGTCCAACTCATTTTCTTCCAGGACCAGGGAGATCCTATAATTCTAGGCTCAGAAGTTATTAGCTCCCTCAAGCTTTTCATCAAGCTTGGTATGATGAGACATCTTAACTGAGAACCTCAAATGGAAATACAAAATATTTTAGATATTACCATGTCAAGATGTCGGATCTGGATTTGGAGCTGGAATTCTGTAGTGTTGGTTCAGGAGCAGATTAGGGTTTTTCTTTTCCGGAGTTCTGTCCAACCAAATGCTTTGATCTTGATCTCTAAACTTTGATTTTGGGGAGGAGATCAATCCAAGCCTGGGCTCAATAAAAAATTCCACTTCTGTGGGAAGCCCTAATTTTCGGCAGCAATGTCGGGTCCAAAACTAAAAAACCTTAGAATTGGATAAAGCTTCGACAGAAATATGCGCCCTATGGAGGAGAGTTATTCCAACCTTCTTTTGCTGAAAATCTATGGAGAGAGATCCACAAAGTAGGGAGCCCTAGTTCCCATAGCTGCACAGTGTCTTCTTCTCAGGTTAGCTCTGATACCATGTTAGAATTTTATCATTCAAGCTAGCATTATATTAGGATCTTTAACTGAGAGAATAACAAGCACAGGAATGAAACACAAGAGACAATGAACACTGTGTTTTTTCTCGGGGAAACCATAAATGGATAAAACCATGCAACTTCCTCAAATATAGAATCAACACCAAAAGTAAAACCCCAAAACAGTAAGATGATCTCCCGACAGCAGTAACCTCTTTCTTCCTAGCCCCAGTGTCTTCTTCTTCCTCAGCTATGTGCTACAACTAGTGTGAGTGAGTGTGTACTAAATAGAGAGGCTAGCTCTCTATTTATACTAATTCTCGACTTGACTAAACCCTACTAGGGCCGACTTCTCTAGGAGAGTCTAATAACCCCAGTGCCCCATAACTGCGGGGACTTTAACCCTTGATCAATAGGAGGGTTACCCACAATGACTTGACATGACTTGTTTACATTATAGAATCTCCTGATAGGAATATCGAGGCATGACATGACTCAATTACATTACAGATACTTCCCGGAATAAACATCGGGGTACAATACATGAAATATACAAGTGAGTACATTCCGAATTTACATATACATCAACAAGGAATGCACGCAAGAAGAAGCTCGATTGATAGAAAAAGAAGAAGAGATGGATGAATATGACAATCAAGCCCTAATAGCTCATAACAAGAAGAGAAAGAACAAGAAGGAAGAATGTTCTCTCAAGAATAAAAATACTTTAGAAGAAGGAACTCCCAGAGCTCAGATATTTCACTTGTGATGAAAAGGGACACTTTGCGAAAGCATGTCCCAAGAAGGAATAATGGAAGGATGATATAATCAAGGAGTACCAGCCATGAAGAATGCTGTATAGAATGTGGTCTCAATACCTTAAGGGAATTCTATAATGTCTTCCAAGTAGATCTACAAGATCAAACATACAACATATGGCAGTATCAAGAGATACAAAGCAAGGTTCATGGTTTCTCTCAAAAAGAGGGAGTTGATTATGAAGAGACATTGCTCTGGTGACCAGACACACTTCTTCAGTGAATTAGAAGTGCATATCAAGCAAACTCCAAGACTTAGGACTATTTACAGAGATTCACGTGTGTGCAAAATTTTTTGTACAATCCCATAATCCACCTATCGGATAACACATACAATTACATGAGGAGCTTGAGGATCACCTAGACTGATGGAGATCTCAACCTTTGCTACAAGGTTGAATATGGAATCCTACAGAGGATGATAAGCTCATAGATGGGTGCAAGAGGAACTTTCAACAAAGTTCAATATGGAGGATATTGATATCTAGTGACATTCAAACATGACAAATATGGATACGTAGAAAATCAAGTAGCAGAGGAGGCTACCTGTCACTCCAGTATAGAATGTCCCTATGCAGAGAGAGGAGGCTACCTGTCACTCCAGTATAGAATGTCCCTCTGCCTCATGGGGAGTGACTACAATAGATATCATAGTTTGAGAATATTGACATGATTCTCAATATTATAGGTGTGGTAGAATCCAGAGGAGACTTTCCTTGGCCAACGAAAATATGCAGTCGAAATTTTGAAGAGGCTCAAGGTATTGGGATATAGCTACACCGGTGGAATCAAACTTGGAGTTGCTATGTGATCGTACTTCAGAGATAGTTGATGTCACAATCTATAGGCATAAATTTGGTTCGTTAATGTACTTGACGAACACAAGGCCGAATATTTTCTTTGTGGTGAATACGTTGATCTAGTACATAGTGGACCCGATATGTGTTCACATGGTTTTGGCAAAGCATGTGGTGTGGTACCTGAATGGTACAATTGAGTATGGCCTCAAACATGTGAGAAACCAAAGGATCTTCCTAAAGGGATATGATGACTCATATTGAGTTGGAAGTGCGACAAACGAAAAATAGCACTTCAGAATGTTGCAGAAAGAGGACCAATGTTGATCTCAATGAAAATGAGGATGAATATGTTGCAGCTAAGAATAAATCAAGAGAAGGTTCCTCAAGTGATGAGGAATATGTACATTGATCTAGAGGAATTATACTGATAAAGATGAATATCATACTCTTATCCATTTCAGCATTGGATAAGAAGGGATGCATTTGCAGGGACACACATATTCAACACTAGTACATAGTCCTATGTGATTTATCGTGTAGAATACTTTCTCAACATTTCTGATAATGAGAAATATATGCACAAGTTCTCAGAATCTGACGATAAAGTAGATCACATTGTTGAAGACTATTAATTCCTAAAAGGAGACAAAGATCAAGAGGGAGTCTACCAGACAAACAAAGACAAGTGTTTAAATTGTCATTTCCTGCATATCTATTTCTTTAAATGGTATTGTTTAGTTGTGTACATATCTATGTTGAAGGAAATGTATTATGCATGATAGAGTGCTTTCATTAATGAACAATGTAGTACTAATATGCATGTGATGGGTAAGTGGCCTATGTTGCTATACAACATTCCATTGCTACTTATCTAGAATGAAACCTCTTTGCTGACATGTTGGGAGTAGTTCACACTCTTAATAATGTTCTGGTAGAGATGGAAGGAATCTAGAATGTTACTGTATGTATACATCACATGGATGAATGTTTTATTGGCTAAAATGGTTGCATGAATGTATGACATATACCTTTATGCATACGAATTTGTCATTGTGAATATGTTTTGAAGATTATGAAATGTTTCTAACCATGCAACTGATGTATTTGACTTGTAGGAAGGATCGTATGCAATCACCTACAAGATAAGAATGATGAAGTTGTGGATGTACAAGAGAATAATTATGAAGTTGTGGATGTACAAGAGAATAATGATGAAGTTGCAGATGTACAAGAGAATAATGATGAGTCCTAGTGGTTTAGTCACTATACAGAGATTCTGGTTGTATCTTCGTGGATATATCCCAACATGGTTGGTGACATCACTGCGGGTGGATACCAGTATGAATGGTCGTATCACTAAGGTTAGATCCCAACATGGTTGGTGGCATCCCTAGAAGGAATATCCCAGCATGGTTGTTTGTATCTTCAAATAGGAATATCCCAACGAGATGTGGTCTTGGATGCATTTACAGACATTGTGGTCCTACATTCATTTGTGGATGTTGCGGTCCTGCTTTCATTTGTGGATGATGATATTCCAACATTCATTATGTTGTGGGTGATTTTGCATTAATTTGTGGATGTTATGTTGTGCTTTCATTTGTGGCATTGCAAGTGATGCTCAATATGATGATGCTTGAGATGATGTGATGTGAAGTGTTGTGATTCTCATGATGATGCTATGAGATGTGATCCCAGTGATGATGCGATAAGATGTGATGCTTTTGATGATGTGACAAGATGTTATGGTCATGATGATGCGACAATATGTGATGCTTGTGATGATGTGACGAGATGTGATGCTTGTGATGATGCAACGAGATGTGATGCTCATGATGATGTGATGAGATGCGATGTGTGTGTTGATGTGTCGAGATGTGATTCTCATGATGATGTGTCGAGATACAATGGTCATGATGATGTGATAAGATGTGATGCTCATGATGATGTACTGAGATGCGATGATTATGGTGATGTGTCAAGATGTGATTCTCATGGTGATGTGTCGAGATGTGATACTCGTGATAATTTGATGAGATGTGATGCTCCGTGAATATTATGTTCCACGGATGATGATGATGTTGATGTAGTTTTGAAAAATTTCTATGGCATATAGACTCACCAGTAAGTTGTACAGATGTATTGTTGTGTTATAGAATACCTTCCTTATTAAGAGAGAGTGATAAATAAATGTAACTACATAAAATATTGTATTATTATTATTATTATTTCCCCATCTGGATATGGTGTTCCGCCGATTAGGGATGTCATTGATCTATTTGGTCATGTAAATTATTAAGGTAAAACCTCCGTTGTAAGTTAGGTCAGCAGTACCCACAAAAGTATTATTAAAATGTAAGCTTTAGTCTCCCAAGGAAAGTCAGCCCAATTGGATTATTAGGACTCTCCACTTATCAGTATAAATAGGGGAGGCACCTCCCTCATTTGGACACACTCAAACTCAAGAAAGTTCACTAGAGAGAGAATGAGCATTCCATCTAGAGGAGAGAAAGCAGTCTAGTCTTATTCTTGGACTCTTACAAGTCTTATTCTTGGGGTCTTACATCGTACTTGGTTGAAGTCTATATCAAGGAAGTTTTTCTAGGTTTTCTCCCCCACGAGGGTTTCCCAAAATAAATCTTTCTGTTCTTTTGTGTGGTTGTGCTTGTATTTATTTCAATGATCCTCTTACATATGGTTATGATGTTATGATGTTATGATGCTAAGTGTTTTAAGATCTTGTATATCCATTAAAATATTAACAGCACCAGGGGTGCTTGATGTAATCTACTCATTGTAAAAGACACTCTCTACTATCTATCATTATTCCGCAATTAAGATAAATAAATAAAAATCAACAAAATTCAACACTTTAAACTCATCTTTGAGAGATTGCATGGATAACTAAGGGATTTTGAGCTATGATTTAAGCCTAACTAGGTCCTCATGCATCCCTAGGAAAATTGAATTTCCTCATTGAGTAATTCAAATTTCTATGTGTAATACAATTATTCATTGTTTCATTATTGAATAAGATTTGTGTATTTGCTCCAAGTTTTTTGTTCTTTATACTCTCTTTCTTTTTTCTTGGTAAAATTGCTCAAAGTATTTGTTATTCATTAGGTTTCTATATCTAATTTGTGATATCTTGCAATGATCACAAGATTTTACAAGAAAGGATGCAAGAAATCCCATATGTGTGGTTAATCAAGAATAAGAGTAAATAATAAATTGTAAATATCATCCATTAATGAAATATTATGGATTGAAAGACATACCATGG
>LPNX010618000.1:2056-15488 GCA_001517045.1 Pseudotsuga menziesii | reverse complement strand
ATAACTTATTGTGACAATTTCAACAATTACCCACTATGGATATTTTATGGTAAAACCATATTTACATGGGCAGTTCATTTAACAATGGTGGTTCATGAAACAATGGTATTTCATGAAATGGTAATAGTTATGTTGGATTCATTATATTAGTGTATCCCTTAGATGCATTGAATGCAATTTTGCGTAAGCATGCTATGACACAATTCTTTAGCTCAGACCAATAAGAATACCGATATCTTACCTCGTGGATGTTTTCTTGATATATTGTCAAGGATTTACCATATAAATATCATCTCTTGTGTAAGTATTGTTCAAAGTCTTTTTTTCTCGATTCTTCATTGCAAATCCTTTGAATGGGATCAACTTTCACAAAAAGTGGTATCATAACCATGTTTGAAGTAGTCACAAACTAGTAAATAGTTCATGTGAAAGAGGAAATGTCGAGCTGAAGAGGGAAAAGTTATAGAGTGAAGGTATTAATCCATATAATTGAACTCAATAGTGAAAAGTGTGATGTGATTTGACTACAGAGGGAATACATACACGAAAGGAGTAAAGTCACAAAGGGAGTGTCATCGGTTTGGTATCGGGTTTCTTGGTATCCATAAATTAAAGTGTCATCAGTTCGTTATGTTATCATGTGATTGACACAAAAAAATACTCTAGAGGGTTGATCCCCCAAAATGACTTGATTTCGAGTGCATTTATTTTAACTCTCCCACCACTAAGTGTAGACAATTCAATGCCGATGCACATTGATCTATTGGGTGAGTGCATGGACAATGATTCATTGGGCATGTGCATTGACATTGGTTTTGTGGGTGATTAACAGGAAATATTTTTTTTCAAATACATGCTTTTGTAATAGTCTTCTTGTAACTGAGACATTATTTGTGAGAGTACATATCATATTAAATGATTAACCATCTACACCATCACAATGTTCTTCAAAAATTGTAGATGAATATTCAAGGAACCATGGGTCTGTGGTTGGTCTTTTAAAAAAGAAGAAGGAAAATGCCATATATTCCATCTAATCTACATGTAGATTGCCATGTGAGTGAGGGAAGGATTGTTGGGATTCCATGCTAGTGAGGTGGATTAAGGATGAGAAAGTTGTGAAGGAATAATCGGTTTCAACAAATAAGTTAGAGTTGGTTTTTTTCTCTGATGTTGAAGGTTTCGAGTGTAAAGTTTGAGGTGGAGAAGTTCAACGGGAAGAATAAATTCAAATTATGTAATATTAAGATGCATGATTTGTTAGTGCAACAAGGATTGCACAAGGTGATGGATGAAAGATAAAGAGACCTACTTGTATGATTGATAAGGACTGGGAAGATATAGATGAAAGAGATAACAACATCATTCAGTTGTGTTTGGCAGATGATGCTCTATTCAATATTGTTGGAGAGGAAACAACATCAAGCTTATGGAGCAAAATGGGCAACCTTTAAATGAAAAAATTCGTGGCAAATCAAATCTACTTGAAAATGCAACTGTTCAGTTTATAAATGAAAGAAGGTACCAAAGTTGTTGATAATATTAATGTTTTCAATACTCTTATATGTCAATTAACTACTATAGGTCAAAAAATTGAAGAAGAAGACAAGGTATTCATGTTATTGTGTTCATTGGCTAAATCTTGGAACCACTTAATCACTTTTATTAACCTTAGCACAACATACACTCTTGATTTGGATACACTTGTGGGAGCCTTATCATGTAAGGAGGTGCATAGGAATTCCAATATAGAAATCTCCACACTAAAAGCAATGGTGGTTGGGGATCAATCCATAGAAAGAGGTGGAAATTCGAGAGATGCATCGATATCTAAATGAAAAGGAAGAAAGGGTAAAAACAATGTTGGTATTGCAACAAATTAGGGCATGTCAAGAAAGATTGCTAAAAGACGCAAGAATCCAATGAAGCAAATATGATTGAGACAAGTTCAAGTATGGTTGATGAAGTTTTATTTGTTTTTATTAACTCACGATATCATATGAATTGTTATTAGACTATGGTGCTTCACATCAAATCCGTCCAGTTAGGATTTGTTGGGCATAGGGAAAGGAAAGCAGAATTCACTTAGAATTCTGCTTAAGTATGGAAATGAGCTAAGGAAAAAGAAGAGAAAGGAGCTGCGACAGAAGGAAGGAAGAGAAGATGAAGAAAAAAAAGGAAAATGAGGTGTGACAAAAGAAGATAAAGAATAAGGAATTAAGGAAAGAAGTTGTTCAAGAGGAAACTGCAAAAGTCACGACAGAAGAAGATGTGTGACGGAAAAAGATGTGTGATAGAAGGAAGATGAGCGATAGAATGAAGGATACTGACAAGGAAAGGTGTGACGGAATAACAGTACCAGAAGGTGCTTAGTGGTATAATAGCTGGAAAATGACAGTAGGGAATAACGACCAGAAAGCGACAGTTCGGGGAGATCGTGGGGACGAGGTTGGCCAGAGTCGACAGAAGTCGTACGTACGAAAGCATATTTGTAATTTGGGCCACTAGTGCCTACTAACATGTGTTGCTAGAATAGAAAATACAACCCGTTGGCTAACTGTAGGAATTCGGTTGAGAAAGTGGCATGTAAAGAGTCTATAAATAGTCTGTAAAGAGTTTGTAAAAAGAGGAATTTAATATGTATGCAGGTTAGCTTCTCCACTGTTAGACTCTCCCCTGTTATTGTTGTCTATTAGTTTTCTAAGTGCATGAAATCGAGTATCTGCAACTAAGTGCGCAGAAGTGTAGGAGAATTTGAGTCAATCTAGGTTGTGTGCGAATAGTTAGTAGAGTCAAGTAGGGAGGGAGTAGAAGAGAAGATCAAAGAGCATGAGAGGAAGAAAAACTCTGTGTAGATAAAGAAGAATATATAGAACAAAGTCTACAGCTTAGTGCGTAGACAGAAGGTGCATACTTTTCTCATGCCAGATGAAGAGCACCTTTGTGGTTTTTCCCAGATGGGTTTCCATGTTAACTACTGTGTCGAATGTATGAATGATGAATCTGTTTAAGATGCATGCATATATGTTGTTGTGAGTGAATGTCTATGTATTTTCTTATAAAGAGTATACTGATATCTATTGCACTATTATTGTGAATGTGTGAATCTACTTATGATGCATTGGGTTGTTGATGTAATACTTGCGCAAGGAGGAATCGTGTCACATCTTAGCTGTGTAGAATAAGTGTCAAAACCCCACCCATCAGCCTTAGTCGAGCACCTTGGCGTGTCGCCAAGGGACAGAAAACCCCCCACCCAACTGTGAAAACTCGGTTCTAGCAGTTACCCATAAGGAAGATATCTCGGGTGAGACTACATCTGCGATGCAGGTGCTGCCGACCGAGCCTTGATCTATCGGGTCGATATCTTGGTATTTGTTGCACTAAATAGAAGGGAATGAACTTGGGTCGAAGGGAAGAAGAAAAGGAAACAAATGGTTGTAAGACATCAAAGAAATGGCCGAATTCAGCATTGACGGAGTAGAGGATGTCGACGAAATGGTTGATTTCATCAATGAAGAACCATAAGACATCAATGAGATGGCAGAATTTACCAGCAGAAGAACAGAGAAAACAAGTAGACACCGAGTTGCGTTGCTGATAAAGAATAATTTGAGCAACATGCTATTTAAATGGAAGGGGAAGTGCAATGAACCCTCTGTCAAGGCTTGATGCAGATGTGGGCTTGCTAGGACCTTATGGTGCAGGTCCCACTGGTGGAGATACTGGGGGAAGTGGTCTTGAATATCTAATGTATGGCCAACGGGAGAATCATGCAATCAATGGTGTCATCTTTCCACCTGAATGAGATTATAGCTCTGGCAAAGGCCCTGTTCCTGTTGGTGGTGCTTCTTGGGATGCAGGCTATGGTGGTAGTGTTGGAAGCTGGATAGATCATCCAAGCATTGGTTCTAATCATTTTGAGGATCAGCAAGATGATAGATCTTTGCTTCATATGGAAGGGGAGAGGCATAAGTATAAAAGCCTCGGAACGCACCTCAAAATATGACGTCGGCTTTAAAAATTGGTGATGTTGATGAGCTTGCCATCTAGTCTTTCCTACCTCTGTGAAACAGTAACTATATCCAATAGAAGAAATAAACAAAGAAACAACACCAGAAGCTACAAAGAAGTTAGAAGAATGAAGGAAATAAACAATGGAAGATGCAAAGAAGATAGAAGAAGCGGAAGTAGTATGTGCCAATGTTGTCGACCAAGTCTCTTAGTCTTGGGAAGCATTGATGGATGATGCAAGATCATAAAAACTTACAAAGGAGGTGGCTACAATTGAAGCAAGTATTACCCAGATAAGGAATGAGATGAAGCAGTTACCATTAGGACATAAAATGGCTAAGGAAACATATACGAGAAAATTGTACTAGCAAGTAACAGTGTTGAGCACACAATAGTAGCACCGTGCAGATAAGGTTGAAGAGATGCATGGTGAAGTTGAAAGAGTTATAGGAATCATTCAGCCTGTACAACAGAAAGTGCGTGAAGCAACTGCATCAGTAGAGAAGGTAACGTTAGAACATGTCAGTTCCGACCTTGTGGAGCAATTGAAGAAGACAGAGGAATAAGTGTGGCTGGAAGCAGAGAAAGTAGTGTAAATCTTGGAATATTTTCATAGTAAAGTCGATACAAAAGAAGAAATGGAGGAATAGATTTGAGTGGCTCAGGATGAGCCACAGGTGATTGTTGGGGTTCTGTTGGGCCTAGGGAAAGGAAAGTAGGATTCACTTAGAATTATGCTAAGTATGGAAAGGAGCTAAGGCAGAAGAAGAGAAAGGAGCTGTGATAGAGGAAACGGCAGAAGGAAGGAAGAGCAGATGAAGGAAAAGAAGGAAAATGAGGTGCGACAAAAGAATATAAAGAAGAAGGAGTTAAGGAAAGAAGCGGTTCAAGAGGAAACTGCAAAATCCACGACAGAAGGAAGATGAGAAACAAAATGAAGGAATGTGACAAGGAAAGGTGTGACAGAATAACAGTACCAGAAGGCGTGTAGTGGTATAACGGTTAGAAAATGAAAGTAGGACATAACGGCCAAAAAGCGATAGTTCGAGAAGATCATGGGGACGAGGTTGGCCATAGTTGGTAAAAGTTGCATGTACGAAAGAATCTCTGTAATTTGGGCCATTAGTGCCTACTGACATGTGTTTCTAGAATAGGAAAGGCAACCTGTTGGCTAACTGTAGGAATTCAATTGAGAAAGCGACATGTAAAGAGTCTATAAAGAGGCTTTAAAAGGAGGAACCCAAGCTGTATGTAGGTTATCTTCTCCACTGTTAGACTATCCCATGTTATTGTTGTCTGTTAGTTTTCTAAGTGCATGAAATCGAGTATCTACAGCTGAGTGTGCAGAAGTGTAGGAGAAGTTGAGTTGATCCAGGTTGTGTGCAGATCGTTAGTAGAGTCAAGTCACTAGGGAGGGAGTAGAAGAGAATATGCGAGAGCATGAGAGGAATAAATAACTTGTGTAGATAAATAAGAAGGTCTAGAATAGTGTTTGTAGCTTAGTGTGCAGACAAAAGGTTCATACATTTCTTATGCCAGATGAAGAGCGCCTCTGTGGTTTTTCCCAGATGGTTTTCCACTTCAACTACTGTGTCGAATATATGAATGATAAATTTGTTTAATATGCATGTATATATGTTGTTGTGAGTGAATGTCTATGTATTTGCTTATAAAGAGTATATTGATATCTGTTGCATTGTTATTGTGAATGTGTGAATGTACTTATTTTGCATTGGGTTGTTGATGTAATACTTGCATAAGGAAGAATCGTGTCGCAACTTGGATGTGTAGAATAAGTGTCAAAAACCCACCCATCAGCGTTAGTCGAGCACCTTGGCGTGTCACCAAGGGACAAAAAATCCCCCACCCAATTGTGGAAACCTGGTTTTGGGAGTTACCCATAAGGAAGATATCTCGAGTGAGACTGCATCTGTGTCGCAGGTGCTTCCAACCGAGCCTTTCTCTGTTGGGTCGATGTATTGGGCTTTGTTGTGCTAAGCAGAAGGGACTGAACCTGGGTTGAGGGGAAGCAAAAAATCCAACAGGAGGTTGTTTTCTTCTTATCAAGTTATTGATGGTGGTATTTTTCTTATGGGAAACAATTTTTCTTGTAAGACCATTAGGATTGGGAGCATTAAGATTAAAATGTTTGATGGAATTGTAATGGAGTTAACAGAGGTAAGACATGTACAAGAGCTAAAAAATAATTTAATTTCCTTTGGAGTTTTATATTATGGGGGTTATAAAGTTATTTGTCAAGGTGGAGCATTGAAAGTATCCCAAAACATTTTGGTGGTAATTAAGGCTACAAAGATTGGGAACCTTTACAAACTAAAAGGGAGTACTGCCATAAATGAAACAACGGTGGTATCTAAGTAAGAAAAATCATATACTCATTTATGACATCAATAATTGGGAAATATGATTGAAAAAGGGCCAAATATATTGATAAACTATAAGTTACTTCTAGATTTATAATCCTTGAATTTGAATTTCTCAAGCATTGTGTATTAAGGAAGCAATGTAGATAGAAGTTTAAAATAGGTAAACATACAAGGGTATTCTAGATGTTTGGGGACCTTCGCTATAGGTTTTTTAGAATATCCTCATATTCTGTGTCATTTATAGATGATTACTCTCGAAAAGCGTGGGTTACAAAATAAAAGATGGCGTGTTTAAGTTGTTTAGATATTTGGTAGAAAAGAGAACTGGCGATTTTGGTTGTGATGCTTATTCTCTAACTGCTAAAAAATAATGTTCTAAGTTGGACCCTAGATCAAAGAAGTATATTTTTTGGTTTTGATGATGAAGTTAAGGGATATAGATTATTTCCCACAAAATCATCATTAAAAGAGGTTTGGATGAGGAAATATTTATGGAAAAACTAGAAGGGTTTGTTTAGTGTTGCAAAAGAAGTTTTGTTTTCAAACTCAAGAATTCATTGTATGGCTTGAAGTTGTTTCTCATTCCATGGTACAAGAAGTTTGATTCCTTCATGGCGAGGCAAAGATTTACGAGGATTATGACCATTGTGTTTACTTCAAAAGTTTGAAAATTGCCATGCTCATTATCTTGGTGTTATATGTTGGCGATATGATTGTAGCAAGCAAAAGCATGGTTGAGACCAGTCAGTTGAAGGCTTAGTTGGTTAGAGAATTTGATATCGAGGATCTAAGAGCAGCAAAACCAACCTTGGGCATAGAAATATAGAGAAACAAGAAACATGGTAAGATTTGGTTATTAGAATAGAAGTATGTGGAGAAGATACCCATGAAATTCAATTCATTATGAATAATGCGAAACCAATAAATATCCCTTTGGATTCCCATTTTAAGCTTTCTTCAATTTTATGCCCTAGTATTAAAGAAGAAAATGATTATATGTCTCATGTACTGTATGTTGGCATAACGGGAAGTTTGATGTATACAATGGTATGTAAAAGATGGGATATTTCACATGTAGTTGGTGTTGTAAGTAGTTACATGGAAAATCTAGGGAGAGAGAATTGGGCAATAGTGAAATGGTTGCTTCGTTATATTAGAGGAACAAGTGATTATTGTATCACCTATAATGGATGTAGTGATTCGGTGTGTGGATATGTTGATTCAAATTTTGTAGGTGATATGGATAAGATGAGATCTACTTCAAGTTTGGATAGAGGTGGAGAAGCCCTTGAGAAAGTACATAAGAAAATTGTGCAGACATGTTTACAAAACAAGTATTGTTAGAGAAGTTGTGGTGTTGTTTGACTTCTCTTGGCTTGTAGAAAAGGTGATCAATGGGCTTGGGAAAGGTATCAGATAAATTGTTGTCAAAGTGGAGATTATTAAAATTGTGACAACAATTACCCATGGTGGAAGTTTTATGGTAAATGGTGGCAGTTCATGAAATTATAATAGTTATGTTCAAGAAAAAAATTGTGTAAGACCATTGTGACACATTGCAATCTTTACATCCAAGTAATAAGAATAAAATCCTCTTAATTAACTCGCATTTCATAACATTTATTTAAACAATAAAAAAAATTTATCAAAATAAGATAATATATATTAATTGATCTTATCAATATCATAATGAAATGAAACTTAGCACAAAACTTACAACGCATTGAGAAAACAAATATTATAACTTTGTAAACACTTAAAAATGATGTATTGAAATACCTTCCCTCTACAAATATTATAGAAAATAGTGTGTTTCTATAGTATTTTTGTGTTTTGTTACTAGTGACGGTGTGAAACGAGTAAGAGAAATTGTCACACCCTTGGTGTGGAGGCACCTTGGCTATCTCACCCACATGGATGAGATTTGGTTGGGAGCCCGGAGCTCGTCCAAAACATCTAAGGCATGGCAATTCGGGCGTAAAGACGATTGACTGGGACGTGTTGAAATGTGAGCGGGCAGGCGGAGAAACAAGCTCAACGAGGTGACCAAGAAGCAGGAAGTAAGGCGCTTGGTGCAGGGTTGGAATTTCAAATGATGGACACCCGTCAAAATTGCCAATAACAAACAAAATCGAAAACGTTTTCTGTATTCTAAGCCCGGCAAAATCTTAGCTGTATTTGACGGGTAAATTGAACCATGACGGGCATTTACCCGTCAAATTCCACCCCTAGCTTGGTGTGGTGGCGTGGAGCAGCTGGCATGGGCTAGGCGTCCTCCCACACCCGCACCGCACATACTTGGTAAAACGGAAAAGCGTTGTGGATGGACACACAACACAGGAAATTGGACGGGCGTGTGATGGTGTCGGGCTTATAGAACGAAGTGCAGAACGGCGTCACGTGTGGATGAAGGCATGGCATGGCATGGAGGTCATGTTGGTTGGGCACACCTCGTGGAAGAGTTTCGGCACAAAGGAATGGGATAGAGTGGTGTGCTCCCATGTGAAGTGGACTGAAATATGTCGAAGGGGATTTACGTGTGGAGGAGGGAAGGGAACCAACAAGGTGGATGGATGCCTTGGGTGTTTCTCCTTAGCCAACGTGAAGATATAAAGTGGCGTCCAGTCCAAAGGAAAAATGATCGAAGGAGGATTCATGAAGTCTTGGAAAGAAGTCAAGCAACCAAAGTGACTGCGACCAACCATAGTGCACGGAAGCAGGGAGAGGCCATAGAGGCGAGCCTTTCATGGTTTGGGAGCACACCTTGGGCAGAGTTTGTGCAAGAGGCAGAAGGTTGCAACTGGAAATTCTGCACTGGGAAAGATGAAATAGGTAGAAATTCTGGGGTTTCTTGGGATTTTTCCGAGTAGGTCACTCCTATGGATGGGTTAGCCTGCAGGTGCCCTATACACCATTGTAATCTTGTATATGTTGTATTATTTCTATTATAAAAGAAATCAGGGCGCACCTAGTTTGGGGTGCCCACCTTACATACTTGATTTAATGTTCTTTGGCATGATGCTTTGGTTATCTGGATAAATCTATTATATTGAACTGTTGGATGTGCAAACATAATAAATTGGCTAAGTATTATAAGAACACAAGTGTAACCAAGTATAAGTGTTAGAAAAAGTTATGTACATGTTAAGGTGTAGTTTGTTAGTAGCCAGTGGAGTTGGTCTCAACCTTGGTTAGATGTTGGGAAGTTCCACATGGGTAGCCAAGACAATGGAAACTTCTAGGCATCGACTAACCCATGACATGTGGTATCAAAGCCACTCTTCACCACACTTGGGGCTGGGAAGTGAGTGTAGAGTGAGGTTGCAGAAGCTATTCACAGATGGACTTGTGAACAGTCGGAGCATTTCCTTAGTTGTGGACGAGTCTTCACAAGGGAAGCTAGCAAGTTGCCAACAGACTCGTGACAGAAGTAAGTTCGTCATTGGGTCGTGGGGAGGCAACATCAAGTAGATTGCACCAACCACTGTAGTGGGTTCTTGCATACTGGACAATGCGTGCGACAAGGAGGTGTGCAGCTACAGGTGCGACCAAGAGTGAAGCTCGATAGAGACTAGAGTGGGAATCCTTTGTGAGACACACTGAAGGTGCTAAGTCCACCAAGAGGTGACGCTGCAGGAAAAATTCCTGACAGGAACTATGCTTAGCAAGAGTGTTTAGCACACCTCAAGACACCCACAAAGTAGGTCACTTGGTAGCAAGGGTGCGCAATGCATGGGTGAAGTCATACCCAGACTTAGTTGAAAGCAAGTGTAAGACGTTCCGATGATCGGGATTAGTTTTGTGGAAAAATGAGTGTTGAATCCCTCGGTGGGTAGGATGTTAGGCACAATCGGTGCTTGGGAATACAGACCAGGTGCTAGGGAATCACTTGGAAAACAAGAATAAAATAATGGCAAAGTGTTGGGACAAAGATCAAGTGGGGCAGTTGCTAAAGTATGCCCAAGACAAAGGATGCTTAATAACGTTGGATTTTAGGTGACTTGTATCCCATCAGATTGATGCACGTTGCTCAACAGAAGCAGCATGAGGTGCACCAAGAGGATGAAACTTGGAAATCCACCATGGAAGACATGAAGAGGAGATTGCAATGGATCACTTGCAAGATGTGGCATACATTCCAAGAGAACAATACAAGGATGGAGCAGTTGCAAGTGCAAGGTAGAAACGATGTAACACCCCGGTTTTGACCTCGTTTGCATTCATGTATATGATGTAAATATTATATGGAACCATGACAAGGACATCAAGGCCAATGCCCTGTCATTGATTAATGTTTGGTATATATAAGATCGTGGTTGATGCCTAAGGTTTATGTGCTAAGGCAAGCACATTTGTAAACATCATGTAAATATGCAAATTAATGAAAAACCCACAGCCAACAATGTCAATGAATAATGAGATGGGGGCATGATCTTCCTAAGGATAAGGGGGTGGGAATGTTGACCTTGAACTAGTTTGGGAAAATCCATGTGTCATGGGGAGAACCCATAAAAAACTGTCAACTACCATTTTTCTTGTCTTTTCTTCCCAACCATTTATTTCTGCCAGAATGTGGTTGAGGTAGTTATTGCATGGAAGAGGGGAAGAGTATGGGAAAATTTGAATTGGCATAGCACCCAGTTTTGAATGTCGTGTTTTGCTTGCATGGACGAGAAACGCCAGAACCGTATGCCAGTTTGACTCACGTGTTCACGTTTTGCTTTTACTCTCACGCCTTGGGAGCTGCGGGACGTTCTGGCTCATTCACCATCTTCATTATCCATTCCCGTGGAAGCTCTGCAGTAGCTCAGTTCTTACTATGTGTATCCTTCGCATTCCGAAAGTGTTTCCCTTGGTGAGACTGTGATTGTTGTGTTGCACCATTATCTTAAACTATAGAGTGTATGAAACCCTATTACTCGTGTTCCAGAATAAATCCTGGGTTATGGAGTCTCCATGTGGTTGTTGTGTTGTGAACCCTGGTTCAGGTCTGAATGATGTACAAGACTTAGGAATGGGAGAGACGTAGAATGTGCTTGATAAACCTAGTGTGGAACCTCACAATAATATAAGAGTGGCTGGTAAACCTGCTATGCACATCCTGAAGAACACTGGAAGGGAAGGTGTAGCTTGAGGGACTGTGGAGCAGAGAAGGGGACACTTCCTTGTGTAGGGTGTGTAGGCAGTGGGAAAGCCAAGCCAGATAGGTCTTGTGAAGGTGTTCTTAGCTCTGTACATGAGCTCACTAGCTTAGCAGTTCTTCCTGCCCATTGCCTTAGAGTCCTGATAAACCCAACTAGAAAGATGGCTTGGCTGGTAGCCTGATAAACCCATATGTTGGCTTGGTTGTGTCTTATTGAGTTTGACCTTATAAGTAACCTTTGGCTGGACAGTCTGATAAACCCAGCAGTGAGATGGCTTGACTGTGTGCAGTCTGATAAACCCATATGTTGCCTTGACTGGTCCTTAAGGTGAATGATTGGCTTGACTGTGAAAGCAAATTGTGAGATGGCTTGGCTGAGTGGCCTGTGAAACCCATCTGTTAGTTTGTTTCCCCTTGCAGCCTGATAAACCCAACTGTGTTGCCTTGGCTGAGTTTTGTTGCACCTTTGGCTATGTATGAGTCTGCTAGTGTTCCCTTATTCCTTGAGGAAATCATGCCCAACTCGAGGGTGGCAGTGTTGCTGAGAGATTGATGAGCGCACTGGCCTATGGTTGGGTGGAACATTGCAGCGACATAGCTGGTTGCGGGGCAAGTTATTATCAAGATAAGTGTTCTTCTCTATGTTAATATCTGCAATTGTATTTCTCGCATTGTAATTGCTTGATGGAATATGATGAACATGTTGGCTGTGTTGAATTGATGAATTGTTCCTGTGATTAAGTGCATTATAGGCATCTATGTATCATTTCCCTTCAATGCATTGTTGAGCTAAGTTGTAGGGTTAGAATGTCGAATTGATGTTGGCCTGGATGGCCAAGTCTGTTCAAAGACTTCGATTAGCAGGTCGAAACTCGAGCGAAAACCTTCTTCTGCAATGGTTTATTCCACAATCGGGATGCGAGATGCGGGAGACATCTTTGGGGCAAATTTGGACCTTCGCAATTTCCTTTCTGAAATTCCCTTTTTGATCCTCGCGGGATGCGAGATGCGGAGATGTCTTTTTGAGAATTACAGCTTTCCGCAGTTTTCATTCCACAACGGTCCTTTCCAATGCAGGATGCGGGAAGTGGGATCGTAGTATCGCGATCTCTGTAATTCCCAATCCCACAATTCAAGTTTCCGCGTCATTGATCTTCGCGGGATGATTCTCTGTCGTTGATATGTTTCTGATGCGGGATGCGGGTTGCAGGAAGTGAGATTGCAATTTTCGTAACTTTCCGATCCCGCAACTCGGGCTTTCCGCACTGTTGATTTTTGTGGGTGGATTATGAGCCGTCAATTTGGTTCCAGCTGCGGGATCGTTTGTGATCATTGATTTTCGTCACGTTTTCTCTCCGCCGTCCGATCTCCTCTAAGATCTTTCCTTGCAGATCGTCGAACTGCTCAATGGAAGACAGGAGGGAGCGTGACAGTATTGAAGATGTCGAGAAGTGGTTCGTGGCCATGCCTTGTGTTTCGATGAACAGTAAAGTTCTTAAAGAAATTTCTAATTCCGCATGATAATGGGGTATGGGTACGTGACAAACGAGATGCGAAAGTTGCAAGAGTTGTTGGAAATGGTAGAGGTTTGGGAAGTGGCTAGGATGGGGTCACTTCGTGTAGTGGAAGATGCCCAGGAAGGAACAACACCGAGGCAATCGAAGGAATCCCAGAGGATAAGCAAAGCATGATGTTGCATATGCAGAGAGGACCACTTTGAAAGAGTTTGTCCATGGAAGGAAGAGTTGAGATAGTGGTTGGAGGTAGCTAAGCCTCATTCAACCAAGGTGCATGCAAATTTGGGAGCAATCCAAGTGCAACATCGCTCCAAGGAACGATTTGAAGCAGTCAAGGCATTGAAGGCATTCCTAGGCATCTTGACAATGGTTGA
>LPNX010617991.1:1288222-1325939 GCA_001517045.1 Pseudotsuga menziesii | reverse complement strand
AAAACATACATTTACTAAATTTGAAAACAAAATTATAAAAATATACATTTATCAAATTTTATAAATTTATAAAAAAAAAATTTAAATTCCATTTAAATTGAATTTTTTTTTGGTTACCTCTTTGCTCTGACATTGTGACGAGGATGGGTTGCTTTGGAGCGATGGTCGCTATACCTCGGTCGAGTTCGCTATCCCTTGGTCGAGCTCTGTCCCTCGGTCGAGGGTTTATAAAACCCTCGACCGAGGTATGTTTTTTTGTTTTTGGCAAGATGCGCTTGCCAAAAAGTGTTACCCAGGTCCGTGGATTCACCCTCTTATGTTTTATTAAGACTGTATACTTGTGTTGTATCAAGTCTGGACTTGTGTTGTATCAAGTCAATGATTCTCATAGACGGGTACCCTATGAGATGGATATCCAATTTTGGAGGTATAATTCTTTACTTGTTAAAGAAGTGATACTATGTGATATATTAATAACCATGGTCATTCGAGATGGATAAAGCTTTTAAGTCTCATCTAGAGACTGATCACCTTTAGAGTGAATTACTTTAGAATATGACTATATGGTTTGGGGTAATATGATATGATCATCAATATGTGTGACAATTCTTCTTAGTATAGTATGATAAGATGGATAAATAATAAATACACATGTGTACCATGCAGTGAATGATCAATGATAAAGAGATAAGCATAGAGAGAGAGAGAGAGAGAGAGAGAGAGAGTTTGAATTGCCTAAAGATAGCTAAGTAAAGCTTCAACTAAATATGAATGCCTCAACATGTGCCTCAGTTAAAACTTATGTGCTTCATTTATAAAGAAACTCTATGTGATACATGCAAAATTTAAAATAGTAAATAAGTTGATTTGCATGGATGGAACTAAGAGTGAAGCATTAATGGCACTAAGAGTGAAGCACTGATGACACTAAGGGTGAAGCACTAATGATAATTAGGTTAGTTTGTTAACTAAGTGATCAACATTTTGTTATAGATTGAGCTCATATCAATGTCAGTTAAACTATCGGTTAAAGCTATTCTTGGAAGGTATGGAACATGTCTTGTGGATGGAGAAGAATCCAAAGTACTGACTTGACACCCTTGAAGGAAAATTTGAAATTGAAGTGCATCTGTGCACTAGTTTCAGGAAAGCATTGCATGGTTGAGGTTTTGACTTTTTATTAAAGTGACAGGAACTTGGAAATTTCATAATGGATAATTTAGATGATCTATTTACTATGTGTTCTCTTTGATCGGGTAATATGCTAATGTGTTGTAAACCATTCTCTACAAGTCTATTTATTATACTAAAAAAATTGTTGGGTTTTTCATCCTCTGTATTTGGAGGGATTTCCCAGGGTACATCTTGTCTCATATTGTTGAATGATTTATGCGTCTGATTTTTTTATGAGATTCATATTTGCAATGATTGATTGATAAAAATTTTAAAATTCGAAGATCTCAATATTTTCTCAAAACATTGACATGGTATCAAATCAAAGGGTGTGAAGGAGCTTATTTTTGTGCAGAAAAATAGAGCCTACATAGATCTTGAGGAGTTGAGAAATTTTGAGATCCATGTCATCGGTCTTCATCCGACTGGAAGACTAACTTGAAAGAACTTCCAACTTCAGCACATGGAAGGAAAGAGTATTGAACATTCTTGAAAAGCATGATTGGATACCTTCGTATCCACTGTGGTAAAGGAGCCTACCACCAATCAAGGGTGATCCAACTTCAAGAAGAATCAAGCAAGATCCAAGCGAATCATCTATGATTCAGTTAAGGACAATCTCATGTATGTGATCATTCTGTTGAAGACCGCAAAAGAGTGTTTTTCTACACTCACAAATATTTATTAGAAGAAGGCCCCGAGCCAAAAGAGGGTTTTGAAAAACAACATGTGGAACTTAAATAAGTAGAAGGATTTCAATGAAGAAAAACTTTCCCTCATGGAAAGAATGAGGAAAGGGAGAAAAGATTTAACTCTTAATAATTTCTTTCATTCAAAGAAGGAGTTTAAGAAACATTTCAATAAATAAAAGGCACGATGCTACTATTGTCAAAAGGTCACTATGCATGGTAGTGTTCAACAAAAAAAAGTGTTTAAAGTTGCAGTGAATAAAGGACTCCAACAATCTCCACAAGGATGCAGAGATCAAGAGGGATCCCACACAAAACAATAAAAGATAAGTACTTGTATTTTGATTAACATATGTTATTATAAATTAAATCTATATGTTTTTTAATGTGTTTCATTATAGTCATATAGAGATCTGTATTCCAAGAATTAGGAATTGTGTTATAAACATGTTGAGAATATGATTGTTGTCTTTATGTTATTGACAAATGGTGAAACTCATGAAATATATGATAGGCACAAATATTTATGAATCTAAGGCTGTGTAAACTTTCATGAGAGATGAATACAAGGCTGCAATATTATGAGATATATAGGAATGCATAAAATCTTGATGAATATAAGGTTGAAATTTTCATATGAATATAGGGTTACATAATTGTTCATAGTATATCAGATATAGGGCAGCATGCTTGCTTCATGAGATATTATACATGAATGATATAGGATTGATATGGGACCGATATAAGACTAATATAAGGTTGAAAATTAGTGCATGATATGAGAATGGGTTATTTTAAAAAAATTGGTTAATATATGTACTAACTGTGTAAAATCATTATCAGTATATTGAAAGTATTCACGTGAATACAATTGATGAGTATGAAATGGTTCTAACCATTAGAATAATTTTTCTTGTAGGGAAAATCCATATTCCTTGACCTACAAGTAAAGAATGACATGAATGTGGATTCATTTCGATGGTTGATCCTAAACGAGAGCAGATCAAGAGGTTCCTATGTTTCTTAGGAAGATGTCAGAATAGAGAGATATGAAGACTTATTAAGATAATTAAATTATCTTATTTACATTCATGTCTCAAGAAGAGCTTCATACATAGATGAGCATGAGACTCCTTGTTGGAGGACCCAGATTATGGTTCTCACATCCAAATGGTGAGGGGGAGAAGCTAGATTCTCTAGCTCCCGAAGAACCAGTGAAACTGGTTAATGAACCTCATGTTAAGAGGAGACCTGCATGATGCTCGTATTCAGAAGGAATATGAGAACAATATTCAAGATTCTTGTTATGAATCTTGAGATTAGAGGGGTGGCAGTCATCAGATAAATATTTTCCTCAGTTAAGGAAAATATGTAGTAAAGTTCTTGAAGAGGTTCGGGATGATGGAGTGTAATTCCATGGCCACACATATGAATATAAATATGAAATTGATCATTCTTATTTCTGATTTTCAGGATCTGAAAGTCGGTTGAGATGTATCTAGTTAGTTACAAGACTAGATGTATGTTTTACAGTCTGTAAATAGACATGTACATCAAATCATGTGGTGTAGTACCTAATTGGAACAAGAGTATGAATACTCAGATATGTATCAGAAAATGAAATAAATTTTCAAGAATATTTGGAATCTGACTAGTACAGTGATCGGGAAAGATCACATCAAAGATGTTGCTCCAAATATAGCATATTGTAAAGCAGTATAGATTCAATAGGTTCCTAGTTAGTTGTATTCAAGACATGGTACAGAAAAGAGAAATACAACTATATACATATCTATAAATAATAAATATAGGGAAAACATTCACTCATGGAGCCTGAGTCATAGGGCTAGTAGCGAATGGCCTAGGAATAGTTTTATTTGGATAGTCGTCAAGAGTAAGTTATATATCTTGATTAGAAATGATTGAGGTATATCTTTTGTTGTGATCTATACATATCCACAGATGAGAAGAATTTCTAGCATACCTAGTAATCCTATGTCCGAGACAAGATTGGTTGTAGAGTTGAAAGTCTCCTCTAGTTGAAGAGGGAGTATTGATGTGTCTTCATAAGAAGCAACAGATAAAATCCTCGCCAGTTAGTCATATTACATGACTTAAGTAGCCAGGGGCTGTGATATCTTATGAACAGAATCCACATGAGTAGAGACAAAGTCAAGGTCACAAAGACTATTTGATACTCCAGAAGAGTGATAGTTAGGACTGTCATAGGGAAGTTAAACCTCTTGGGGGGATCATTTATCCATGCAATTGGATAAGTGAGGTATTGTGGTATAATATGAAATCATTGTAAAAGTGATCAGGCCTTGAAGAATATCACCGAGAATGGAAAGCTCACAGAGGACTTCTCCAAATAGTAGAAGATTCTTGAAGTCAACAAATGATGAAGATTGAAAGAAAATATGAGATTTTATTTCTACAATATGTTACACATTTAATGTGTTGTATATGATGGATTTGAAATCCATGGCTTTTAGTTTAGAGAGATTGCATTCTGGATCAGATCCAGATGATGCTACTATGTATAGGTAGTTGGTTGGTCTCTTAAAATACTTAGCAGACATGTTGTATGCTTGTTACTAAGCATATATTTGAGTACCTTTGAGGTACATTAGAATATATTATTTATTGTAATTGATACATGGTAGACCTATTATATTATTGATTTATCTAGATATTGTTTTATCCTGAGATAAACTATGTATGTTACGGTTAGTACTGCATAAGCAAAAGTGTTTTGTGGATAGTACTACCAACTAAGAAGCAGAGTAGCAAAGAAATTTATTGTTATAGAGAAAACTTCCTATGGATTGGGGTGGACCATAATTGATAGTATGACACTAGAAATCAATCCACTTCAAATATGATAAAGAGATAAACCATTCTAACACTAGGGGATTATACCTTATTTCAGACATTCATAGTAGATCCCCATTGAGCTTTCAACCATACTTGCACCTACATTCCATTCTCAACAACAACGAAATATACACGCATGATAGATATTAAGCATTAGAACCTACTCTAGCATATATCAATCCAATATATATACAATTAAAGAAACTACATCCATGGATAAAGAACATTCATAGTTACACAAATACAATGGACAAGAAATGGATATTTTTATTAATTATGAACAAAAATATAAGTGACCAACTCTGTGAGCACCTCATCAAAACGGAGAAAACGAGTCCTCCATGTGGGCCTCCAAACTTCAATCATCCATATCAATGGAAATCTTGGGAAGAGCATCAATGGTTTCTCAAAGGACAAAGGGATGTAGACTCAAGTATGTAAGTATGGGGCACAAATCCACTATAGTTTCTTTGCTCTCACAAATCATCCTCCTCTAATGCATCCAAGTAGCTCAATATATATCCCTTCAATGGGAAGTGAAGGGTCGATTCGAAGCGTTTCCATGCATATGGAAGGACAATAGTCAAGTTATTCGTGACTAAATGAGGAAAAATCCAAATATTTTATTTTTTGGCACATTTTCTGATGTACGTGGGTCATAGTGGAGCAAGTTGCATGTACACGCAGTATGTAAGCTGGTGACCCGCGTATACCAATAAATAAGACTTTTTAAAGGGATTTTCTGGAGCGTCAAAGTATATAATGAGAAAAGGGGGTCCAAGGAGTTTGTATGGGGACATGAAAGTCCATAAAACATGATCTACCAAGTTTGGTAAAATCAGTTATAACAGATGCCCCCCTAATGTGTGAGGTAAGAGGGGTAACATGATGGTCTAAATACCTTATACCAATCCCAAAAGTGTAGTAATGAATACCCAGGTGGAAGAAATAGCCACTCATCAATACAATATAATGATAAATATCAGCATGTGACGACACATATGAAGCATAGTAGTCCCTGGATGCACAATAGTCCCCAGTGGACTCGCTAATTCTGTTATGGAGAAAAATTCCTATGGCTTGGGGTGGACCACAACAGAAAGTATGACACCATAAACCAATCCACTTCAAATATGCTAAAGAGATAAACCAGTCTAATACTAAGGGATGGAAGGCGTACCTTATTACGTACGTTCGTAGTAGATCCTCGTTGAACTTTTAACCACACTTTCACCTACATTCCATTCTCAAAAACAATGAAATATACAAGCATGATAGATATTTTGAAGCATCAGACCCTACTCTAGCATATATCAATCCAATATATATACAAATAAAGCAACTACATCCATGGATAAAGAACATTCATAGTTACACAAATATAATGGACGAGAAATGGATATTTCTATTAATTATGAACAGAGATATAAGTGAAAAACTATGTTGGCCCCTTGTCGAAATGAAGAAACCGAGTCCTCCACCTAGGTGTCCACCACTTCAATCCCTCCATATCAATGGCAAGCTCACAAGACAATGGAAAGATTGGGAAGAGAAGCAATGGCTGCTCAAAGGACAAAGGGATGTAGACTTGAGTATGTAAGTATGGGGCACAAATCCACTATAGTTTCTTTTCTCTCACAAATTCTCCTCCTCTAATGCATCCAAGTAGCTCAATATATATCCCTTCAATGGGAAGTGAAGGGTTGAGTCAGAGCATTTCTAGGCATATGGAAGGCCAATAGTCAAGTTATTCTTGTCTAAATGATGAAAACTCCAAATATTTTATTTTTGGGTACATAACAGGGCAAGCTGCATGTACACACGGTATGTAAGCCGATGACCCGCATATACCAATAAATAGGACTTTTTAAGGGATTTTCTGGAGAATCAAAGTTTATAATGAGCAAAGGGGGTCCAAGGAGTCTGCATAAGGACATGGAAGGCCATAAAAACATGATGTACCAAGTGTGGTAAAATCAGCTATAATAGTTACTTGAGATGATTGGAGAGTGTGACCATACTGTGATGGTTGGAGAGATTGTCCATATTTATGATGACTGGAGAGTGTGACCATACTTTGTATGTGTATCGATTTGAGTATGTGTATCCAACCAAGTATGTATATCCAATCAATTTGTGTATCCAGTTGGAGATGTGTTATGATAAAACACATTGAGATGAAGTTTTACTTCATCGGAATTCATGGTCATGTAAGGTAATTTTTCAGTACATATCTACTAATGAGTAGATTGCAAATGTGTGGACAAATTTGTTGTCAGTGACAAATTTCAGATACTTCTAAAATAAGCTTGGTATGGCAGAAAATGTCTGGTAAATCAAAGAATGTATCCCTCGCTGAGAGAGAGTGTGTTGTTTGTACAACATCCAGATTCATTATTCAGACTTGTTTTGTATCATGTCAGAACTTGTGTTGTATCAAGTCCCATCTATATCCTTATCTATTGAGGTGGGATGCTAGTATTGTAGTCTTGTGTTGTATCAAGACTGGTCTGGTGTTGTATCAAGATTGTAGACTTGTTTTGTATCAAGTTTGGACTTGTGTTGTATTAAGTCAATGATTCTCATAAACAATGCCTTATGAGATGGATCTCCAATTGTGGAGGTATAATGCTTTACTTGTTAAAGCGGTGATACTATGTGATATATTACTAACCATGGTAATTCGAGTTGGATAAAGCTATTAACTCTTCTCTAGGGATTGATCACCTCTAGATTGATATACTTTAGCATATGACTATATGGTCTGGGGTAATATGATATGATCATCAATATGTGTGACAACTCTTCTGAGTATAATATGATAAGATGGACAAATAATAAATACACATGTGAACCATGTAGTATATGATAAATGATAAAGAGATAAGCATAGAGAGAAAGAAAGAATTTGAATTTCCTAAAGATAGCTAAGTAAAGCTACAGTTGTAAAGATTCAATTAAATATGAAAGCCTCAATATGTGCCTCAATTAAAACTTATGTTCTTCAGTTATAAAGAAACTCTATTTGATCCATGCAAAGTTAAAAATAGTAAATAAGGTGATTTGCATGGATGGCACTAAGATTGAAGCATTGATGGAACTAAGATTGAAGTACTGATGACACTAAGGGTCAAGCATTAATCACACTTAAGTTATTATGTTAACTAAGTGACCAGTATTCAATTAAAGATTGAGTTCATATCAAATTCAATTAAACTATCAGTTAAAGCTATTCTTGGAAGGTAAGGCACATTTCTTGTGCATGGAGAAGAATCCAAATCACTAACTTGACACCCTTGAAGTAAAATTTGAAATGAAAGTGCACGTGTGCACTAGTGTCAGGAAAATATTGCATGGTTGAGGTTTTGACTTGTTATTAAAGTCATAGGCACTTGGAAAGTTCATAAAAGTTGATGTAGATGATTTATCTTCTCTATTTGCTCTGTGTTCTCTCTTATCGGGCAATCTACTAATGTGTTGTAAACTATTCTCTGCAAGTCTATTTATTATACTTAAAGAATTGTTGGGTTTTTCATTCTCTGTATTTGGATGGTTTTCCCAAGGTACATCTTGTCTCATATGGTTGATTTATTTATGTGGCTTATTTTTTTATGAGATTCATATGTGCAATGATTGATTGATAAAAGTATTAAAGTTTGAAGTTGTCCATGTTTGCTCAAAACATTGACAAATAACATGTTGTAAATGGAGGTCACGAGTTCAAATCACCACGGATTACTCATGCTCCATGCTTGCGAGATGTGTGGGTGCACCTAGGGGTATAATGGTAGCAGGATTGGATCATTGGACCCTGTGTCACATGACTACCATCCCAATCCCCAGTTGTCAATTCCCATAGTACCAAAAAAAATATTGTTATCCGCTAATTTGCATATATTGATGCATATGTTGTGGATCTACCACCTCAAAATGATGAGGAGATGGTTGAGGCTAATGAGCCAGTTCTTGATCATAGACCTGTCATGGAGAAGTGCAGGACAAATGCTAGATTATGTCATTATGTGGTAGATCATATTTGTGATTTGATCCACAAGTATGATGCATAGCCTCTATGACCACTTCTTATCACACATGACCCTGATTTTTCTCCCATATGGTCCACCCTTCCCAACATATGGAATTATTAATGCATTAGGTTTTTAGTGCACTCATGCTACTTGATTAGTTAAGGGGTATTCCATACTCTTCATCAGAGTTGTCTTCTGATGACAATGCTTCTCCACCTCCTCCATCCACTAATCTAGTATCTATAACAACATTTATCATCGTACATGCATCTAGTTCCAATCCACCTCGTCCTCCAGTAGGACACCAGTACCATCATGTCCCCCAGCAGACCCACCACCATCATCCCATCATCTAGGAATCCCACCATTTCCATCCCTTCCACCAATAAGACATCATCATCCACTTATGCACCATCCATCCCCTCTGACAATCTCACCACCATCCATTGATGCACCATCCATTGATCCACTAATCCCACCACCACCACCACCATATCGTCCTCCAACATGTCCACCACCATCCATGGATGCACCATCCACCAATACACTAGTCCCACCACCACCACTCCCTCCTCCGGTACGCCCACCACCATCCATTGATGCACCTGCATCCATTATTGCACTAGTTGAACCACTACCATCCCCTCCTCTAGTAGGCCCACACCATCCCCTAATGCACCTGCATCCACTAATCCACTAGTACAACCACCGACATCCCCTCCTCCGTAGGCTCCAACACGCCGAACACTATCCAGTGATGTGGTTGCATCCACTAATCCACTAGTCCCACCACCACCATCCCTCCTCCAACATGCCCACCACCATCCACTGATACATCTGCATCCATTGATCCACTAGTATCACCACCACCATCCCCTCCTCTAGTAATCCCACCACCATCCCCCTCTTGTAACAAGACCACCACCACCATCCCCCCCTACAACAAATCCACCACCATCCACATATGCAACATCCATTGGTGCACCAGTTGCAACATCCACTAATGCACCAAGTGAGTTACATGATCTGATGTCATCGATTGTTATAGATATTGATGGAGAGATACATCGATTTATAGTCTCTGCATTGTTATTTGACACGAGTAGTGATTTACCCTCTACCTCTTATGTTGTGCATGGACCTGACGAGTCGGACTCTAATAGCAGACCTATCTAGTGTATCTGATTGTTGAGATATGAGTCAAGAACTATTTTGATTATTGATACGTATATTTCACTTTAGATCTATATATTATTTTTTTGCATATCATGTTCATATTGATGTTGGTTGATTTGTAAATAATGCATTTTCATATCATGTAATTCTTTTAATCTTGAATATTGTTCCATAAATTCATTTGATTAATATTTACTAGTAAAACAATTGTAAAAATTGTTATGGTTGGAATTTGTATATAGAATTGAGAGATATGTCATTATGGATTCATTAGGCCAATTAATGTTGCTCACATTGGGAAATTTAATGATGCCTTATTTAGCATTCTAAGAAATAATAATAATTCAAAGATATTTCTTGATTTGCACATATTTTGAGGTACATATTCAATGAATGTATAAAGTAGATACCTATGTTAATTTGTTTGAGTACCTAAATGGTATAATCAATATGTATAAATTGGTACAAGGAATACTAAAATATATAACTAAAAAATTTAATAGTACTAAAATTTAGATAAATTTTAAATCACAAGTTATTATGAGTTCATGGCTTAAATGTGTGTATTTTTTAAGGTTGATTAAGTGTGAATTTAATATTCATTCAAAAAACTATGTGGAACAATAATAACATTTTTGTTTAAAATGATTTCAATGTTTTTGTGTCATTGTTTACTTTGTCTTTTTCTCCACAATTTTTCTCTTTAAAATTAAAAATTAAAAAAAAACATATAGGTTGAAAAATCAATAATGTAGATATTGTCTTGTCATGGTAGAGTTACAAGTAGTATGTGTTATCATTGGATGCTATTATTCTAATTCCAATCCTATATTAAAAATTAGTGAAGAGTCAAAGTATTAAATGTTGCATTATAGCATGAGCATTCCATTATTATCTTAACAATGAAATTTTACGAATACTTTTGAATTCTTAACATAACATTAACATGATAACAACAAATTCAAACTTTTAAATATATTTCCATAAATATACTAACATTTTTAAAATTGTAAATGTATTTAAGTATTCAGTTAACTTTACCCTATGAGTCAAATATTAGTGTGTAATATCTAGTTACTAGAGTATAACATATAATTTTTTAAAATTGATGAGAAATGAAATAGTTACAAGAAAAACATTAACAACCTTAATGCCATAATGTCACAAGAAAAAATAAATAAACAAAAATAAAACCAATAATATTTCTTTTTAAAATGGTATATTTGTAGTATAGGTCTCTATGTGTTTACAATTTCATCACTTGTGAATGCTTATAATATATTGCATCCATTCATTAAAAAGGACAATTGAATTTGATATAGTTTATGCATTGCATAAAACATGTTTGATTATTCTCTTAAATTCTAGGTAACCAAGTAAAATAGAAATGACTCATAATACATGATACATGGATTAGATAAATGTTATGAAAAGCATAGACACATAAAATGGGAGATAGCATATAACACATGAAGTATGGATGAGATAAGTGTTATTAATCAAAAGCTTTTCTAAAATAAGAATTTGCCACATATACTTTGAATTCGAAATTACAAAAACATACGTAATGTAATACCATATAATATGTAAATATCATAATGTTATATAACATAATAGATTACTCATATTCATTATTATATTTCACATTAAAAATATGGTGCTTTACATTCCATACACAATAAATTCATTCAATATACAATCTACTTCTATTACACAATAAAAAATCACTAATCATAATTTTATATCCAATACATAAAATAAATGTGTGAACACCCAATATTAGATCCAACCATAAATAAAATTATTCCCCGCGATTACAAATTTCTTGAGAAAATATTTTATTGTGCACAATATAGGAATATCAAAGATAGTATTTACACAATATAGGAATATCTAGAAAGGTTACCCAATATTTCATAATATAAATATGGTTATATTTGGAACCTTCACAAAGATATAGTTAAGAGTGACTTCATATGAATATAAACCAAATTTCAAAAACTTTCCAACCTTTCTTCCATTTTCCCCAAAAGTCTCTCCATAAAGACTTTGATGTTTGTCATGTAGATATGTCTAGATTAGATGTATGTAAATGGTAGTTAACATTTCATATCCAACATCATAAAGTGAAGAAACAAAAAAATTCATCAATTATAGATACACATAATAAATGCCACAACCATCACATAAATATCCAAATAAAACATGTACATATCACTATTCGTTGTCATCAACCTGATTATCTTCCTCACTTGGCATGATAACATAGTTGTTCTAAAAAATATGTGATATAGAATCATATCTTAATTAGTACAAACCACCAATACATACCAACACATCCAGGTAAAAGAACACTTGGTTGCAGTGTTTTGGGTAAGTATAAGGCTCCTTATTTTCATCCCACAGATTTTTTGATTTTATACATATTATCCCACTATCACGATCTTCCTTTACAGTGTTTCGGTTGAAATTTTCCAACCACTTGCACCTAAAAATAACACATTGGAAAGATGACAAATCCACTTGCATGATCTCTTGTATCTTTTTCGACAAAACCTAGTTTCCCCTCTATTATGTTTTGTTCACGATGGCCAACACAACTAGATTGGTCGAACTCGGGCTCCACTACAAATTCAAATGTGAAACATCCATCATAGGTATCCTTAGTGAGAAAATGATGTCCATATTCCCACACAGATGGGAACAAATGCACCTAAAAAATACGAAGAATGGATGTTGTCATATGTTTAGTAATACGAGCATTAATAAAAACATAATACATGCTATAATTCAACTGTGCATTATAAAATGAACTATTTGAATGGAGATATTATTATAGATTTTTTGCACCCAATCCCTGTGTTTAGTGCATCCTCTTCACCATAGGGTAATGCCTAGACACGCTATATTTCTCTCTTATCTGGTCAGCCACCCAACTATTTGGACTGATTATTAGCCTATTTTTTCTAAATAATTAGGATAAGGGATACTTCTATCGTTCAATTATCTAAATGATTTATTTTCATCGTCCATTTCCTTCTCTTCTCTTCATACAATGCGACCCATGGTTGTGTTGGCTCCACATTGTAAAGAACACTTTTTTTTGGCATCAATCTCTGCATTCCCGAATGTATTCATGGAAAAAAACGATTAGTATGAGATCAAATATATATTAACAAGTTCAATGTAAATAATTACTCTATAGAAAATTGATAAAATATCTACGTGACTTATTGTTTATCATGCATCATTTTCCATTCATTTGTAGTAGTTCCCTTCCCTTTTTCATTCATTTGTAGTAGTTCCCTTCCCTTCCCTTTTTTCATTGATTTGTAGTAGTTCCCTTCCCTTTTTCATTCGCTCATTGGAATGCATACCCTTAGAAGGTTCAGATGGTCATGTGATTTCAACCCCAACATCGTTCTTCTATGATGAAGAAACATCGTAGAGTTGACCCATGTAATGAAGGTGCCTTCACACTCAATATAACATCATTTACAAAAGAAAGATCATATTTGTAATATCCCAATTTTGACCCATATTGCATAAAAATTGTAAATGATGTCAATATCATTATTAAATCATGGTGAGGAGATCAATGCCAAGGCCCCACCATCGATTTAGCATTTTGTGTATCGACAAATAAAATCGATGCATATGGTTCTCATGCTAGCCAAGCAAAATATATTTTGGACATCATGTAAATATGCAAATTAATAAAAATACCCGCAGCTAGCTATGCAATGCAAGAAGAGATGGGGGCCTGATTTCACAAGGAAAAGGGGGGGAATTATTCAAACCCTTGAGCCAATAGTGTAAATCCAAATTTCAATGGGAGAACCCATAAATTCTCAACTACCCATTTTGACATATGCACCCAATCATTTATTTCTTCCAAAAGTTGGTTGAGGAAGTTAATGCATTGGGAATGGAAGAGTATGGCAGTCAAAATTCGTGCATGGGAAAGCCATCATTTTCGGGAAATAGAATTTTGACTTATGGGGCAAGAAAACTCCAATAAATGGGTTCCCAAACCATTCCTAACCCATGTGTGTTTCTATTCCTCATGCAACTAGAGAAAGTTGGGGTGTTTCCCTCACGTTTTTCTTGTATTTTCCTCATTTCTCCATGGCTGGAAGTCCATTTTTTTGTTGCACAGCGGATGTGTGTAGAGATTCATGATTTGGGGTTTTGAAGAGGTCGTTTTTTCTCCTGTAATGTCCATGAATTTTTGCTGAAATCGATTTTCTCTACCAGGGTGGATTTCCCCCATTTAACAATTCATTTTTGTTGCCAAAATGTTTTTCTTCATGCCCATCACTTGTGTTTTGTTGTTGTGTGCATCCTTGTTTTGGTTTGAACTGGTTAGGAGTGGAAGAGGCCTAGAATTGGCTTCATAAACCTAGTGAAGAGAGGAACCTCAGAGAAAGATCAAGAGGGGTTGGCTATTCTTCTATGCACACCCTGAAGAGCACTAGAAGGGGAGGTATGGCCTGAGGGACTGTGTAGCAGTGAAGGGGATACTTCCTTGTGTTGGGTGTGTAGGTATTGTGGAGGCCATGCTATATAGATCTTGTGCAGGTGTCCATGGCTATGTGGTTGAGCTTAGTAGCTTATCAATTCATCCTTTCCACTTCCTTGGCATCCTGATAAACCCAACTATAGATTGGCTTGGCTAAACCTTGGTGTGTTTGACTATGTGTGAGCATGTAGTTCCCTTTTTCTTTGTGGAAATCATGCCTAGCTCGGGGGTGGCAGTTGTGCTGAGATATTGATGAGAACAACTGGATTAAGGTTGGGTGGAACGTTGCAACGACATATCTAGTTGCAGGGAAACTCATTTTCAAGATAAGTGCTCTTGTATTTAATCTCTACAATGTATTTGATTTAAGAAATATTATGAACATGTTGAATGCTTGCAATGTATTTTCTTGCATTTTACATATGCATGTGTATTTTACTGTAATGCATTATGTTTATGTTCATGGGGATAGATCCCTAGTTGGATGATAGCAGTGCAGTAGTCGCGTCCTCTCCATTGAGCAGAGGGGACGGGACGCAACACTTTATTCAAAATCCATGGGACATAACCTTTTTTGAAAGACAAGGAGGTCATGGCCCCTCCTCTACTTTCTTTTCTTTGTCAATATTTCTTTTTAGTATTCGAAGAACTAAGATCTCTCCTAGAATCCAATGTGTCAATTTATTTTGATGATATGTTCCTTCATAAAGAGAATGAAACATTTTTTAATATATGCATGGGATCTAATAAGTGGAAAATCTTAAGATGCTCCCAATATGGAAGCTCATAAAAAACAGATTTCATTTTCATCACAATGGGTAATTTCGTAGCACAAGTGTCAAAAAATTTAGGATCATCGGACATGTAAAAATAAGAAAAAGAAAAAGAAGCATGTAATTGACATACATACCCTTAAAAGGTTTAGATGTTCATGTGATTTCAACCCCAACAATTGTTCTTCTCCTGTGAAGCAATGTCATATATTTGACCCATATAATGAAGGTGCCTTCACACTAAATATAACATCCTTTAACAAAGAAACATCATCGTTATTCAAAATCAATGGGACATCACCTTTATTTAAATGACCAAGAGGTTCTAGCCTCTTATCTAGTTTCTTTTCTTGGTTAATGTTTCTTTTTAGTATTCGAAGAAATAAGATATATCCTAACAACCAATGTGTCATTTTTTTATGATATATGTCTCCATAAAGAAGATGAAACATTTTTAATATATGCATTAGATATAGTAAGTGAAAATATTAATATGCTCCAAATATGGAAGCTCATAAAACACAGATTTCCTTTTCATCCCAGCGGGAATTTTCTCAACACGAGTGTCAAAAACTTTAGGATCATCGAACATAGGTTCCCCATTTGAATAGAGAATTTTAGTAATTTCATTCTCCTTCTTTGTGTCATATCCCTTGATCCAGTATGTTGGTGTCATTATTTCAAGTATTTAAGTTCTCTCTAGTTTACCATTGAGAGAAGATGCTACTATTTTATAAGGGTGGTGTTTTGGGAAGAACACTCTGAAGCAATCATACACTAGCTTTTATAGGTGGTTGGATTACCTAGATTTTATTGAAGGTCCACAACATTTACATCCATGTTACCTTTTAGTTAAAATACTTGCAATGCTATTGTATAAGGAACACGTTAGCTCCAAAGAAGGTAGTTGCACCAAATTATTTTTTTCCAAATAACATTACAGACATAAGCAAATCAATCAACATGCTTACCAGAGAAAACTCCTAGTCCTTGATAATCATGTGTGGTGTATGCACATATTATATATAGCATAGCATACCTCTCCACCAATATGGATCTTGATGCATCATATACCTTCCAATAATTGCTTGAATACGTCGATAAATGAGGTAGACGTCCATATTCAATTCACTTGTCTTCTACCAGGAACTATAAGATCCAACATAATATGTTTTTTCTTCAGGAACAATCATGGAGGGATATTGTTATTGATCACTACCATCGTCCAAATAGAATAATTGGTGTTTTGCATGGAATACGAGTTAACTCCATCTATGGATATGCTCAATTGAAGGCTTCGCAATTCATCCTTGAATTTATCGAGATATGTATCCTCTATTGGCTTCATGGCTATTAAATCTACATGAATTCAAATAACTCATAGATCGCTTTTCTATGAGGCATGTCTCCCCTGCAACATGGCTAATTATTTGCAATGAAATTTTTTTTGAATCCTCAGGATTATAGGCATGTTACTCAATATCTTATGAGAAGGACCATGTTCCTTACCCCTTTTTTTATTTGGTACTTTCCATGCCCACATTTAGTACATATCTATGTGTCCATGTATTCACCCATGTATAAAATAGACTCATTCAGAGAAGCATGATATGATATGTACTCAACACCTAACTTTTCAGTTGTTGGTTTGCCTCTTCGTAGTTGTCCAGGAGGACGTTATCACTTGGAAGTACCTTTTTCTTTGAGTAACCTGCAATTAGTGGGAAATATAAATGTACATTGTCATTAAGCATGCAACAAATCTCTTTCCATTGTCGATTTAGTGGGGACTTGATGGTTACCTTATTAGTGTCAAGAAACATGTGTCCAACAAACCATACATTGCTTTCTAGTTTCAACATTGTTTCCCCTAGTTGGGTATAAGTTGATCCATTTCCAAAGAGTTGGGTGGTGGAAGCAGATTTCAGTATTTTGAAGAACACATCAGCAATATTAGTCTTATTGGAATTCATTTAACATCATTCCCTCTGTGGCATGATTATCCCATAATAAATCATTCATACTAACCTATATATCATTGTTTCCATCCCCAACACATGAATAACTAGTGTTATTATAGGTGTTTTAAATTAGTGACTCGGGAAGTAGTGGGAATTGAATAGGTGGTTGATTCAACCATGCCTTACATGATTCATCTTCGAGTTCTACTCGTTTAGAAGAATGCTCTTGATTTGACATTGTACTGGGGTGAAATGGTAGATGGTAGATAGTTTGATTGTCGTTGGAATCATGGTTGCAAAAATATTGAACATTAAATTGATAATATTAGGAAACACAAATCATTTAGTATGTTGAAACATTATACCATATATTTATTAGAAGCGTAGGAATTTTTTCCAATAGTACACATGCAATCAACCACTTTATAAAACAAATCTGGAATTAATCAATACATTAACATTAATTACATTGAAAATTCAAAAATACAATTACTCAATGGTCTTTTTCTTACACCCCAAGGGGAATTCTAAAGGTAGTCTCAATGCAATATATTTTTTATGATCATTTGGTGGTATACAAAATTTTTATTTTATTAACAAGTCATCACCAGGAGACAAACTATGTATTGCATGCACAACAACACATTTGGATACATTCCTTTTCATAAAGAACTCTTTGTTATTTGAGTGTTCCTCAAATGAGCAATTTCACTGAACAATGAGCACCTATAGTTATTTATGAACCCTAAAATGTTCCCATGAGTGTGTAGACTACCATCAATATATAACAGGTTCTTCTTGTAAAATTTTCCCAAAGCATAACCATTCATGGACATATTATGCATGGAAATACTATGTTTGTGTTTAAAAATATTCAAGTAATTGAGACCGACTATAAACAGGATCTCAAAATGGAATAAGTGTTGCTAACTGTTTAAGAGGAATGAACATGTGTGAAAGGATAAAAAAACCCTATATTTGCACCAATTATTTTTTACTTTACGATCATGTAATTGTTACCAAAATAGGATAATTCGGCCCCAACATCGGGCATAGGCATGGAATACGACCAATTGCCATACAAAGTGTGATTGTAACTGGTAGTGGTATTTACTTTGCAAATGGATGAGAAGAGAGAAGTCATCACTACACTCCAACAAATTGAATCGGCCTTTGTTTGTACTTGGACATTTTTGCTCTTAGCTCATACAACTTTTTGGATCTCCTTATAGTGATGTTTTGGGTAGTATCGATATCATATGTTGGCTCACTAGAACTCTCGGTTGACTCAATAGAATGAGATATCTTGGTCAATTTAGCACGAAACATGGTTAATTTGGATTCCATATTTTCAAAGAATGAGCATATGGAAGTGTTCCTAGGTGTCTTTTCTATTCCACATATTGGTTCATTGATCGCAGCAGGGGGTATTAAACCATTAACTTTCGGTTTCCAGTCATTAATATAATGGGAAAATGTGCCATGCCTATCATTCACCTTCAACCCTTTATGTTTTAAACAACCACATACTATTGGGGTGCCATAAAAGAGATCCAGTTCACGTTGAAGTACCATTGGTCTAGGATGGTAAGTGGATAATGGTATGCTACAGTTGGTGGGGTAAAGTGGCCTTCCATTTTCATCTACAATATACCTTTGATGTGTTTCTCCTAATAACACCTTTCGTATTTTTGGGAGTGGTGGAATATCATGTGCATTCAAACTTGATTAGAAATCAAGATCCTGCAAATTTCAATGCACAATTATTCAAATGCAAATGAAAAGATAGCATAAATTCAATTAGATAATCAAAATATAAATAAATATGGACTTACTGGTGACAGAAAGGGAAAAATTTAACTTGCAATGATATGGAATGATCTATAATTTGAAGAATCGACCATTTGATTTAACACTCTTTTTTCCCCTGCATTTTAGTAAAAAATATAATAAATACATGTTTTCATTCTTAAAATAAAAATTAGGGAACAAGAAACATCCTACTTTTTTTCAAGTAACTAATGCGCTAAATTATATATTGGTGCATTGATGCGCCTTAACATGCAAGGCACACTAGTGCACTAACTGCATATGCACATCAATTGAAATCTCCACAACCGCCTCCATAAAGGACAAAGCTATGCAAAGTATTAATTGAAGAAGTTTACACTTACATTTTTTTGTTTTGATGTGTAACCAATGCACATGTATCAATATAATGCACCGGTTCTCTATTATCTATAGTGAAAACATGAATTTGGGTAACTATTTTGCTTGTTTTTTGACAAACAAAATTGCAAAATCGATGTTTTTCAACATTGACCCCTTTAAACCTATACGTCCCTTAGGAATTTCAACTTGAAGTAAACACCAATGTTTTAGAGAACTGAATTAGATTTGTACTCATATTTTTTTTATAATTTTTTTATGGACATATTGTGCGACAAATTTGGTGCTCACCAACTACATATAATTGAAAATTTTAGGTATGGATAATGAGCGACCTGCGTGAGCACTCATTTTTTGAGAGATGGTTACTCACTTTATGTAAAAAAATGTTTTCTTATAATCTACACACATTTTAGTTGTGCATGGACTATATTTTAAGGTCTTCAGACTTGAGAACTGTTTTATTATTATTTATCGAAATAACATATGTTCAGAAAATGGTGCATTATCGACGCATGTTGGTGAGCCTAAATTATATTTTTAGTGTGGTTTTTATTGAAAAAACTAAAAGTATACTTTCAAAGAGGATAGGGCAAGGAAGATCGCTACGAATATTTCAAATTTTTGGTCGTGTCTTTGTTAAGATATTGAATTTTCATTGTGACATATTTTCAACTCCCTAATTTTTGTAACGATGGAGTTTAGATAAAAAAAATATCAAACCTTAATAATGTTGAGATGAATAAATCCCGGTTCATTTATTCCATTTCAAAAAACCATTATTTATACATTGATGTGGTGGTTGAGTTTCACCTTCCAACCAACCCTTTCGGTTTCCTACATGACTCTTCATGTTCATATTCTATATACAATATTTACCTTAAATATAGAACCATAATCCAAGGATTAGGTTTCCAACATCCCCCCTCTTAATCCGAAGGGTTCTTTGTGAATCATAGCATGGTTCTAAATATTTCAAACTTTTATCATCCAAGTGCTTTGGTGAAGATGTAGGCAATTTGCACATTTTTGGAACAATGTCGTAGATGAACTCTCTTAGCCTCTACATGATGTTGAATCAAATGGTAATTTGTGTTGATGTGCTTGGTTCCATCATGGAATATGGGATTCTTGGCCAACTTGATTGTAGAAGTGTTGTCAATCAGTAAGGGAGTGGAATTTTCTTATTTCTGTAACACCTCGGTTCCGAACCCCATTTGCATTAAATTATATATGATGTAAATAGCGTATTAAATCATGGTGTGGAGCTCAAGGCAAAGACCCCGCCATGGATTTAGCATTTTACGTTTTGGCAATTAAAATTGATGCCGATGGTATTTCGTGCTAGACCGACACATTATAATTTGGACATCATGTACATATGCAATTTAATTAAAGTAGCCACAACTATCTATGTCAATGCAACATTAAAGGGATGGGAGCATGATTTCACAAGGAGTAGGGAGGGGGGAATATTCAAATCCTTGAGCCAATGGGAGAAAACCAAATGTCAAAGGGAAAAACCATAAAATTGTCAACTACCCATTTTGTCTTTTGTGCCGAGTTATCCAAAAAGTGGTTGAAGAAATTATTTCCTTGGGATGGGAAAGGTATGGAGGTCATATTCGAATTTGGGGAGCCACCCATTTTTGAAAAATGTGTTTTTGACTTCTTGGGCAAGTAAATGCTTGGAAATGCATGCCCAAGCCATTATTCACCCACATCTTTTATTCCTCACCCATTCTCATTCACGTTGGGACCTCTCATGCAGCTGAAGTTGCTGAGCTCCCTCTTCCACGTTTTCTGCAGTTTTTCCATTTTTATCCGTGGCTGGGAAGTCATTTGTGGGTTGCTATGTGCATGTGTAGCAAGGATTCATGATTTGGGGGTCCTAGGAGGTCGTTTTTGTCTCCCTCATGCAGTTGGAGTACTTTGTTGTGCATTTCCCTCGTGTTTTATGTTATTTCCTCGTCTTCTCCTTGCCCATAAATTTGTCTTTGGTGTTGCTAAGTGCCCAGGAAGATAGATATGCATTTTGGGGTTTGGAAGGGGTTGTTTTGCCCATGTGAAGGGGTTGTTTTTCCCATGTGAGGCCAGTAGACATTCTTTGAGTTCAAATCCATGATCTGGGGGTTGTAGAGGTAGTTTTTTCCCTTGGAAGGCCATCAAACATTTTCTAAAAGGATTTGGTCACTTGGGTCATTTTTCCCCATTTGTTGTTTTCAATTTGGGTTCCCAAGACGTTTTTGTCCATACCCAAAAATTGTATTTTTTTGTGTGTGAGTCAATGTTCCCTAGTTCCTTGTGGAGATCATGCCGAGCTCAAGGGTGGTAGTGGTGATGAGAGATTGAGGAGCACATTGGCCTATGGTTGGGTGGAACGTTGCAGTGACATAACTAGCTGCGAAGAAGCTTCTTCTCAAGATAAGTATTTCCTTGTGCTTAACCTTTGCAATGTATTTTCTTCGTAAATTATTCATGAACATGTGGAATGCTTGAATAGGATGAACGTTGCTTGTTTTATGAGTTATGACCAGCATGAATGCTTTGAATGAATGATTTTGCTACCGCTATGTATTTTCATTGTTATGCATCTGTGTATATTTTATTTGCAATGCATAATTAAATTGTTATGTTCATGGGGCTAGATTTCCTAGTATAAGAGGTGTTGGTCGCGTCCTCTCCGTCGGTCGGATGAGGGGAAGGGACTTGATAGTTTCTCCTACAAATATTCAAGTATCTTCCCAAGCCCCAGAATCTCTTTTGTTGCTTTTGCAGTTGCCACATATTCTACTTCTATTGTCGAATTTGCTGAAAGTGATTGTTTACATGATCTACAAGAAATAATTTTTGATCCAAGACTCATTGTGTATCCAGAAGTGGACACCCATGTCTCCTTGTTGCCATTGAAGTCTGAATCAGTGTACCCAATGAGTTTGAAGTCTTCCACCTTAGTGTACTTGAGTCCAAAGTATTGAGTCCCCATCAAGTACCTTAGAACTATTTTTGTTGCAGACCAATGTCCTTCACAAGGTTTGTGCATGAATCTCGATATAATGCCAACAACGTAAGAAATATATGGTATTGTAGTGGTAAGGTAAATAAGGCTTCCTCCAAGTTGTCGGTACTTTGTTGCATCCTCAAATTCTTTTCCTTCACTTGATGTGAGCTTAAAAAAAATTTCCATAAGAGTTGAGAGAGGGTTGCATTCTCTCATGCAAAATATGTTCAACAATTCTCCAACATACTTTTTCTTAGATATGAATATGTAGTTTGGATGTTGAGTCACTTCAATTCCTAATTAATAATGAATATGTCCCAAATCAGTCATTTCAAAACATTTCTTTAAATATTTCTTTATGGATGCTATGTAAACTTCATGATTCACTGTCATCAAGAAGACATCTACATACAATACATGAAATACAATAGATCTTCCAACTTTCTTCACAAACTTTTGTTGCATCATCAAGATTATAATGCTTGAAATTTAGCTTTAGAAGATGCTCAGTTAACTTTTCATGTGATGCTCATGGTGCTTGTTTTAGGACATACAAGGATTTGATAAGCTTGCATACCTTGTTTTCTTGTCCCTTCACAACAAATCCTTTTGGTTGAGACATGAAAACATTTTCTTTTAAGTCTCCATTCAAGAAAGGAGTTTTTACATCCATTTGATGGACTTTCCACCCATTTTGTGCTACCATGGAGAACAAAGTGTTGATGGTGCCCCATTTTGTTCTGGGAGAGAATGTTTCTTCATAGTCAATTCCTTCTTTTTCTGCACAACCTTTCACCAGAAGCCTTGCTTTGTGTTTTTCAAGTGAGCTATTTGATTTATATTTTTTCTTGTATGCCCACTTGCAACCAATTGCTTTGGTTCCAGCTAGAGGGTCAACCAACTTCCAGGTTCCATTCGTTATGAGTGCATCATATTCATTTTGCATAGCTTCTTTCCATTCATCGCATTTAGAATCTTCTATATAGGAATTTGGTTCAAAGTTAGTAGGTAAATTTAATTCACAATCAAATGAGACATCAATGTCATCACCTGAGTTATCTTCTTCTCCTCCATCATCTTGTCTTGCTAAATTTCTTTATGGCCCATTTTGAAATCTTCTTTGATGGTCCAAGCTGGTCGGTTGGAGGTGCTTCATTCTCTTCAATGTTCAATCTTCCAATCCTTTCAATAACATCATCCAATTCAATTGAAGTGGTGGCAACTTCTTCTTCATGAGTTTCTTCATGAGGGAGTGTTGGTGCTTCAAAAGGAAATTCCAAATATTGATCGGGACCCAAGATCGGGATTCCCCCTTCAAGGTTTGGAATTTCATTATCAAATTCATAGTATGTCTTTAGATAGGAAAAATTATTTATATGATAAATATACCTTTCAATAGACTTGTCATTTTTATTAGTTTCAAGAAAAATGACATCTCTAAAAACAACACATTTATTGTTTACCTCATCATAAAAATGGTATGCCTTCGAGGTTTCTGAATATCCCAAGAAAATACATTTTCAACTTCTATCACCAAGCTTGTTTCTTCTCTCTGAGATGCCTAACCAAAGGAAGGTGGCCAAACAACATTTAATGTAGAATCTTGTCTTCAATAGCATGATATGGACATCCATTTCTTAAATATGTTGTACATGTTAATGCATGACCCCAAAACATCAGTTTCACATTCTTGAAAAACATCATTGATCTTGCCATATTCATTAGTGTTCTATCCTTTCTGCTACACCATTTTGTTGAGGATTATAAGGAACTTAAGTTTGATGTGTAATTCCATGTTTGGAAAGATAATTTTGTAATTCATTAGAGGTGTACTATTTACCATTATCATATCAAAATGTACCAATACATGATTATGCTTGATTTTGTATCCATGCATGCAAGTTCTTGAATGTTTGAAATGCTTCAAACTTTGTCTTCAATAAATATACTCAACACATTCTTGAATAATCATCAACAAAGGTCATGAGGCTCTTATTACCATTTAAAGGTCATGAGGCTCTTATTACCATTTGTAGAAGGAATAGGCATGGGGCCACATAAGTCAGAATGAATTAGTTCTAACTTTCTACATGCTCTGAATATAGAGTCCTGAAAAGGCTACTTACTATGGTTTCCTAAGATACATGAATCACATTTGTTCCTTTTCTTAGGAATAGTAGGCAAACCATATACATCATTATCTCTTAACAAATGAAGACTGTTATAATTCAAGTGACCAAATATTGCATGCCACAATAAACCAGATGCCAAGTTACCTTCTTCAATTTGAGACATCTAGGAAAAATTTTGAACTGTTCCATAACAGACCTTTAACTTTAGCAGCTTTCCATATTCATACCTAGTCATGATGACCTTGTTGTCAGAGAACTTCCTTATCTCTACAATTCCATCAAACATGTGGATGGAATGGCCTTGTTTCCTAATCTGCACTAAGGAAAACAAGCTTCTTTGCAACTCTAGAATATAAAGAACATTATTTAATACAAAATCAAGGAAATCAAGCAACTTTAGTCTAATTAAACCAATCCCCCCTTGTTTGAGGCTAGATTTTTCTGCAAAGTATACTATTCCATTTTCAGTGCCATTCAATTCTTCAAAACAATCTTTTCTAAAGGTCATATGAGAAGTTGCACTAGTATCAAGCAATCAACAATCTTTGTAAGATGAAAGATGAGTTATTTCATTATTACCAAGATTACAGTGTGTAACTATACAATGAGATGAATCAAGGGTTTTACCAAACTCTTGATTCTTATTTGTATCTTATGTATTCTTATTTTGTATCCCTTTGATGAAATCCTAAGAATCCCAACATTGATATGCTTCATGTCCATTCTTTACACAAATCTTGCACTTCAGATATGATCTTTTGCTTAAGTTGTTTATGCCCCCTCTATCTCTGAAATTTCTTCTTCCTCATCCTCTTCTGCTACTATCTCCCTTTGAAGGGTATTTAGACTCATTCTTTGTTTTTTTGGCAAAGTAAAGGGACTCTCCAACGGGCTCGCTTGATTTCTTTCCAAAGGATTTCTCTTTGTCTGCATTATTTTCTACCACAATGTCAAAGGTCAGGTCTTTGAACTTGTTGCTTGCTTGCAATATTCAAGGTAGTTGGAGTGAGTTGAATATAATGACTTTACAAACTCTACAAGTGGAATGTCAAGTTTCATACCAAATGCTTGGATCTTATGCATGATTTCTTTGATCTCATATGCAACTAGCATAGGATCATTATCTTTTAATTCCAAATTGAACTGTTTTAACATTAATTGAATTACTTCCATTTCAGAGTGTGAGCCATACAAGTCTTTTAATGGATTTAATGCTTCAAAACATGATTTTGCAGGCAAAATATGTTGTCTCACCTCTTCACTGATAGTGGTAATGACCATGGCTAAGGATTTGTTATCTATGGACTGCCATATAGAAATATCTTTCTCTAATATAGGAGGTTTTGGAATAGAGGTTATGACAACATCTCATTATGATATAATAGACTTTCCTTCACAAATCCCATCCCAAAGGTCATTGTAGATAAAGGTCATTTGATCTTTCTATACCATTCTAAATATGTGCCCTTTCTAATGAGTACAGAACCAACAATAGATGCCAAAGAGTGCATCTCTACTCTGAAACCTGCAACTTATAGAATGCTTATTGACAAAATATAGGATACATGTTTGAGTTCCTATTCCTTTACAAGTTACAAAATGAGTATGCGTCCTATTACATGATTTGCATGATTTTGTAGCTTATTACAAGTAATTCTGGTGCTATTTTACAATCAAATTAGTGATATTACATAAGAACTACATTTTAATTACATCAATATCTTGCAGCATATCTTGGATTCTTGTATGAATTCACAACACTCTACAGAGAAGAAACAACTCTTTGTAGCAATTCTTGGAGGATAAGGTTGAGCCTCATCCCCAATAGTTCAGTCTTCAACGCAGACAACACCAACACTGCAACAATCTTCATAGCTTCCACGGTCCTCGAAGGCATGATATACAGCTTCAATCTTCAGGTGAATTTGAGTAGTTTTAAGCACTCGCAACAATTCTTAAGAAAAAATCACTTCAGAGAAGTGAAGCATTACATGCAGCATATACTTTCTTCAAGCGTCAGCATTTATATCACTCTCGAAATAAAATGCATATATCCTATGACAACAACTTATCATCCATGTCTTATACAACGAGTACACTCAGCATTATTCATACATATGAATATATTTGTAAGACTTCAATACAACATTCGCAACATACATCGACCATAACTCATACTCATGCTTCACAAGTTCATACATAAGTCACCGGCTAATTAAATGCACACCATAATCTCGGGCTCATGCAGAAGTCATATGAACGCACTCCATGTAGATGAATTAGGTCAAAGACATTAGGGTTTTTGTATTTTCAACAAGCAATAAAACAAGTTGGCTCCATGCGATTTGAGTGAGAGTGCGAGTCTTCCACCAATAATCATCAGTCTTATGAGTTCTTACACAGATTCAAATCAAACACGGTATCACCAATGTAAACACATTTCACACAGTTATATATAGATGTGAATCTTTACAGCTTGGTTGGTTGCAACATCAAATTCTCATTCCAGTGTTGAAGTTGCAGCTCTTAAATCCCTCACAAGACCGTCACGGCTCATGGAGGTCGGTCAACCACTTTCTGAAAATAAAGAATGCGAAGAAAAAAAGCTACAAACGTGAATTCTTAGTACCGAGAAGATATATGCAGCAACAAAAAAAATGAGGTGGCCGAAATGAAAATGCAAATTATCAAACAAATTTAGGGTTGAACATATAACCGTTCGAGAAGTCACTAATCATGCAGCAAATTGAGGAAACGAGCCTTCGCATACCTCTTTTGCAGTTCTAGGTTATAATGCATACAATGAATGCATGCAGCATGGGAGAGAAATGTAAGCAGACTATCGAGGAACGTTCAATTCTGAGCAGAGGGTAGACACAATGATGAACCAGGAGTCTCGCAATGGACTGGCAGGCATACAGGATGCCATGACTGAAACATGATACATGATAGCAGGAGTTATGGCTGGTGGTGCTTTGATACCACTTTTGAGATGAATAATTCTTCGTTGTCGCTGAGTTTTACTACATGATTCTTCAGGTTCATATTCTATATATAATAACTATGTAACCATAATCCGAAAATTAGGTTTTCAATAAATAAATTAAAAAAAATAATTATACCATAAAAAGTAGACTCAAAGTTGAATCTACTAACTGAGAACTCTGTGATTTTGCAAGGTTTTGATCCTTCCAAAGTCAGAAGTTCTTGAGCAAAAACTCTCCGACGAGAAAAAAATCTCGCCCAAGATTCTGTATATGAGTTTCTTCGTCGAAAAGTAACCCTAGGTGAGAGAAATAATTCTGGGAATTGTGTGCCCAAACCCTCGGGAAAGAGTTTAAAATAAAATATCGAGCGAGAGTTTGAGCACGCAACGCCCTGAGAATAATTTTGAGGAGAGTGTGAATCTGGTTGAAAGTGTAAGAAAAAACCAAGTTTGAGTAATTTGTTTTTATTTGTGATTTTTTTGGTTACTTATGGAATTTGTTAATCTTTTCATGTTACATATTTTTTTAAGGGGTATATATTACTCATTTAAATAAGTTTGGGTAATTTTTTTATTATGAGTTGATATTTTTTTTGTTACTTATTTTTTGTTGTTTTTTTAAGGGTACATATTACTCATTTTGTGTGTATTTATTACATATTTTGAGTGTATTTCAAATATGGGTATAACAAAATTTAATTATGCATGAGAATACCTCCAAAACAATCATGAATGCACTATTGAGCTAATAATGCCTTCCAAATTGGTATTTTCCCCGATTAAGCACATAATTCTCACATTTACAACAAAATCCACAAGCATTAGTCATCACAATAGAAATAATACAAACCAAGTAACTTATCTTTTGCAGGGTGAACTTTGAGAAATAGCTCAAAGGATAATTTTCCCTCCCAAGTATAGGCACCAACTCATGTAAATGTGTCACACTCATGTTATATAATGAAACAATATAGGTGAATTTACTTGGAATGGATTCAGTTTTCCTCACTTGGCCCAATATCCAAATGTCACAAAGAATGAATTAATATCTTCGACCTCTTTCATTATAACCATCTTATTTTCATTATAGTCATCTCATTCACTAGCATGTTTTCCTCCCTTAGGCCTTGCATAACATAAGAATGTGATCCCATTCACTACAAAGCAGTCATTTAGTCTATCCCACTTCACTCTAGTGTCCTACTACAAGATAGCCATAAAAACTTTCTCAATTATAAAACTACCATTGCCCATAAAATTTGACATAATTTGCATATACATACATGGAAACAAAACCATGGAAACATAACTCAATATTGGTATGTGTTATTAGCATATACAAACACTGTAATGAACAAAATATATGATAAATACAAACATTGCAGTGGTGGTAAACCCAAGAATAGCAAACAACATACAAACCTAGTTAAAACACGGGCATGACCGCATACAGATAAACCATTGCTTTTGTGGTAAGAAGTGGACGGAGGCTGACCCATTCGACGGGTAATAAACTAACTCTAGGAATCCAACAAGTGATTGTATTAAGAAGATCGTGTCGGTCCAGTAGTGACGGTTGAAATAATAAAAAAAAATATCATATCTAAAAGAATTACGACAAGGTTAAAGAGCTTTAACTTTTATCTTTTATCTAAGTCATAAAAAGCATCACCCGATATGTTTTATCATATAGAAGAGTTATAAAGAAAAGGGTGTTATATTAACTTTTGTGAGTGATAAAAGAAGGGAAATTGAAGAGTGCGGAAGGATTATAAAAATAAAAATAAAAAGTTAAAAAAAAATTGAAGTGAAAAATAAATAAAAAATTAATAAAAAGAATAGAATTTTATATGAGGATATTAATTAACATCAGTTATCAATAAAAGTTTGTGTCTCACAATTCATCGTTAAATCATTATGGAGCACTGACGGTGACCTAATTTTGGAATTACCACAGATAGAAACATTGAGGACTTTTATCTAAAATGTTGAAAAGTAGTTTTTGACATTTCCCTATAAAAAAAAGAAAATGGAATTGCAGGACATTAACATGAAGTCAAAATCAAAAGTCGTGTCATCTGAAGACTTCAAAGAAATATCAAAGGCGATGTCGCACGGAAATGAGAAATCAACGTAGACAATATAGAAAGAATTCGATAAAGTTATTGCAGATAAAGAAGAAGGGATCTCTCGTCTAAGAGATCATAATCAGAAATTGCTTTTGTAAAATCAAGAAGGTAAAGGATAAAGTTCAATGCAATCAAAAGTTAGAAGAGGAGAATCGAGATCTTCAAAAACAATTATCAGGCAAGAACGAAGAAAGCTCTTCCTTAAAAAAGGTTAATCAAGAACTGCTAGAGTAATTAAGAAGCTTAAAAGAAAGAAATCACAAAAATCAAGACAATCAATATGATGTCGTTATTAAATTGAGCACATAGATTTGTGGACAAACACAGAACTCACAAGATAGATCACACAATTTACTCAGTTATTGAAGAATGAAACAGTGCAAAAATGGCTTGCAGCTGTGAGTGCTTTTCATTAATCAAAGAGTAATTAGATAATAATTACAATGAAGTACAATGGCTTAAATAGCCACATGCAATTTGAATCCACGTGAGGAAATTCGAATTGATTAGACTCTACTTAACTATAGGTAACTAAGACCTTGTCTAAATCACTGTCGGAGGACTCAATAGTTAACTGACCTTGTCTAAACCATTACCAGAGTTCAACGAAGTTCTAAAACACAACTCAAGTGTCTACTTCAGTGTTGACTGAGGCTAACTGACTGTGGTAGGTGAGAAATGCGCCTCTCCTGTATGTAGCCATGCAAACCTAGCGCTAACTGAATGTAGAGAACTAGAACTGAATGTAACTGACTCCTAACTGACCTTAACTAGTCACTAACTAAACTCAACTGATGAAGGCTGGTATCAGCACTCCCAGTGGCTCCTAAATTGTAGGAATTGATCTAGGAGGCTCCTAAACTGATGCATGCAAGTGTAATCAGTGGAAGTAGGCCTCAATTAGTGTTCCCCACACTTTAGTAACTAGAACATGTGCCCTAATTAGGCCAAGTGGACCCAATGGTGCTAGTGACTAAAAATAGACTGGATGGACTCCCGATTTAGACATGACTCCTGATTTAAACATATGACCAAATTGGACAAGCGAGGATTAATAATCCTCACACCCCCCCTTAATGCTAACTTGGACAATCTGTGGGCCCTGGTAACTAAGACCATAGGTCACCCATTGCATCAAGTAAAGTAAAGTAACTGCTCAATACAAGGAGCTGGGGAAAAAACCAAATGGGAAAAAATCCCCCCTCTAATTAAGCAGGTAGAATCAAGATCAATCTGGTTCTTCTGTGCACAGGTATCAGGGGCCTGGCATGTGAACCTCTCCATCATTATGTCTAGAGGATTCTTCCTCTTTAGAAGAAGAATGATATGCTCAACTAAATCACAAATATAGACAGTTGTCAGATGAAGAATGGACCCATGTAGAGCCACTGAAATCAATTGATAAGTGAGAAAAGGTTCTTGAGGATTCAGAACATGTGAGGAACACTCAAGAAACTGATATGTTGCAGCCATGAACAGCAAACCATGAGTGGTAAAATCAGCCCCAAGTTTTAGGAGCAAGTGTTCAGGTGGATGTAGAATGTCTTCCTCTTTACTAGTTCTATGAGGAGATGAGCATGTGATCAATGGTAGAGAAGCACTGGGACTATGGAGAGAAAATGCTTGAGCTCCATAGTTTGATATAGCTTCAAAAATATATAATGATTCACAAAATAAAATATCAGCAACCTCATAAGAGGAAACTAACACCAAATCCCCAGCAGCAATTTTGAAGAGAAATTGCGGTACTTGATTTTTCACACCGGAATTGGTGAGAGAAGATACAAGCATGACTGAAAGCTCTTGGATTTTAAAATATGAACCAAATAATATCATATCAGAAAGTAAATAATATCTAAATAGGTTCACATTAACATATCCAAAATTGTGAAATGAAATCAAATCCCTAGCAACAGTTTTGTAGGAGACTTGCGGTACTTGTTTCTTCTCAAAATTGATGAGAACAGCTACAAGCGGTACTGAAAGCTTATGAACCTGAAATTCTGAACCAAGAAATATCAGATTAGATCTAAATAAGATCATATTAGATCCAATAAGGTTCATATCAGATCCAAGACGATGGTCCACCGAGACGGTAGATGCACATTTTTATTTTTCTTCAAAATTCTGAATTTTGGTGCATGCAATCCTGCAGGATTTTGCTGGAATATCTAGATCATGGGGAGTGAATGGATCACTCTGGTAATCTGATATTTCTTCCAAAATATCCCAGGTATTACATATTTGCACACCAGAAGCAACATTAGAGGGAAAAAAATCAAATTTCTCTTCACTTTTGGAAGCAATTATTGGCAAATTTTGCACATAATTCAAAGGAAAATAACCGATGAAAGTTTGCATGGAAGCGCAGCAGTGTTTTTCTTCAATATCATAGATTCGAATGTCTTCTTCTCTTTCATCCATATGAGGAGATGAGATATCAAATATCTCATGAACTTCTGGAGCATTAGGAGAAGGAGTCACTGCAAGGAGAATGTCTTCAATTCGAATTGACTGTGTAGAAGATTATGCTTCTTCTTCATTTTGAACAACTTCATCATAGAGAGTGGAGGCCAAGAATTTTGGATTTAGAATGATTATGGTTCTGAATATGCTCTCCAAAGTGCTATTATTATCCTCATCAATCATTCCAAAGTTTCTGTCTAGTATTTTCCAGAGATCCTTTGGGTTTTTAACAGGTATTCTGAGGTATTGCATGCTAGGAGAAAGGGCCATACACATTGTTCCATAAGCTGCATCACATTCATTTATCCAGTCATCCTCTCTCTCAAAGGACTCTTCACCAATTCCAATAGACACCTCATAGAGATCTTGTCTCTTCAGAGATGCAATCATCTTCATCTTCCATTCTGAATAGTTTCTGAATAGGGTGAGAAGAGGAATTGATGAATCCAGAATTGATGAAGCCATTCGAAATTGTACCTGCAAATACACAAAATACAAAGTAAGGTTGACTACCTACACATTTCAGGTTTTCATCACACCCAGCTTAATTGATCAAGCAAGCTTGATCAACAATTCCTGTGCTTGGGGTATTAAGTGGTAAACCTTCGGCTTCTGGTGTAGAGTAGGAAGGAGCAAACTGCTAAAAAAAATGATTCAGCTGGAGATATGAGGAGGAAAAGTGCCTTGTCCGCTGAGGCTCTGATACCATATTAAATTGAGCACATAGATCTGTGGACAAACACACAACTCACAAGATAGATCACACAATTTACTCAGTTATTGAAGAATGAAACAGTGCAAAAATGGCTTGCAGCTGTGAATGCTTTTCATTAATCAAAGAGTAATTAGATAATAATTACAATGAAGTATAATGGCTTAAATAGCCACATGCAATTAGAATCCACATGAGGAAATTCGAATTGATTAGACTCTACTTGACTGTAGGTAACTAGGACCTTGTCTAAATCACTGTCGGAGGACTCAATAGTTAACTGACCTTGTCTAAACCATTATCAGAGTTCAATGGAGTTCTAAAACACAACTCAAGTGTCTACTTCAGTGTTGACTGAGGCTAACTGACTGTGGTAGGTGAGAAATGTGCCTCTCCTACATGCAGCCATGCAAACCTAGCGCTAACTGAATGTAGAGGACTAGAACTAAATGTAACTAGCTCCTAACTCAGCTTGACTAGTCACTAACTGAACTCAACTGATGAAGGTTGGTATCGGCACTCCCAGTGGCTCCTAAATTATAGGCATTGATCTAGGAGGCTCCTAAACTGATGCATTCAAGTGCAATCAGTGGCAGTAGGCCTCAATTAGTGTTCCCCGCATTTTAGTAACTGGAACATGTGCCCCAATTAGGCCAAGTGGACCCAATGGTGCTAGTGACTAAAAATAGACTGGATGGACTCCCAATTTAGACATGACTCCTGATTTAGACATATGACCAAATTGGACAAGGGAGGATTAATAATCCTAACAGTCGTCAAGTCAAACTATAAGGAATAAATATTACATTTAAGGAAACTTAAGCAGGACATGCTTATAAAAGTTAAGAAGCTTAAGTAGGAGAATAAATCTTTACAAGAAAAGCTAGATTGCAAGGGATCAATTGTTGACAAAGAAACGATGACTGGCACAATTGAGAAGTCATCAAAGGCTCAAATTCAAACATCAGAAAATGGAAGCAATACAAATCTTGTCAATGCTCAAATTCAAAAGAACAATCATATTGTCACATTGCTACAAGCATCAACAGAAAATGGTTCCAAAAAAAAATCACAAAAATTAATAAAAGCACCAAAAGTTGAAGTTCATGTAAACACTTCACAAGAAACTCAAGTATTGTATTTCCATCCAAATCACAAGAGTCATTATGATCGACGACAAGAACAAGAGGAAAATTACCAGTATTATTCCTACAAAGATCAAATACCGAATCGACAACTCCAGACAATGGATCAATAAACATTTTCATTAAAAGTAAATCTTATATGGACGACTTTACAAATGACTCATCATTTCCATACAATGTTTAAAAGAACGTATCGTCTTATTTCATCAAGTGTCGCAATTACCAACGCACAATGTCACAAGAAAGCATTACGAGCAAGAACAAGGGACAAAGTTTTCCATCATTATGCTTTGAGGACAAAGCAATTCTAAGGGAGAAGTAATGCAATGAACAAAATATATAATAAATAAACATTAATAAATAACTAATATTTATTGAAGAGACACCTTGATGAAAGGTTATGCCTCTTTACAAAATGGCACCCAGTATGGGTATTTATACAAGCATCATTCTCATTGTAATATCATCACTAATCTTATCAATCACATATTTTATTTATTCATGGATTATTATAATCTGACTCATTTGTGCCGATTATTTCCTTAAGAAACGATTTTGTCATTTCAAACACCAACATATAAAAATACCCAAACATCAACTTTATCATCATAGAATGAATGGCGTAATTATTTTACCCAAATGTAACAATACCCATCCGTAAGGTAGCAATACCCATCCCCTAATACTTGCATAAAACAATGCTTGCATGAAGAATATGTGCCTTCACATAAGGCATGTTGCACAAAATAATAGGGAGGATTTGGGAACTAGACACTTGTCACAATATTAAAATATTTTTTATTTGACCAACCTTGTTTCCCCTCTCACTGGTTCATTTCGATGCCTATATGGTGCTTCTAAGGAGATATAACCCCAAATACATCTTATTCTTAACTTATTATTATTAAATGATAATTGTAATTAAATTAAATGATAATAAACTTACCCACTTACCATATAATTACACATTATGGTCATGTTCTCATAATGGATATTACATTCCTATCCCATTTGGAATACCATAGTTTTCATTGATTCTCTTTCCAATAAAAAATTCCATCTCTTCATTCTTCCATCGTCCTTACAATAATCATCAAAGAAAGCAAGCATGTTGTATACATTTTTATTCAGCACTTAACCCATTCATAATATTTTTCAGGGGCATATTTTGAAATTGGATTTGTGTATGTATTATATTTTATTCTCTTCTAAGGGTCACATTGTGATTTGTGTTTAGCATATAGTTACATTTTTTAAGGAAAAATGAATTATATTGTGATTTCACTCAAGACTTGTGAAAGTTGTCTCTATCATACTATATTTATTTTTCCAAGAAAAAACATGAATATTGCATTTTTTTCAACAAAAATGGATATTGCAATTTGTTTTAAGTCACTTATGTAATGTTGTTTTTTGCAATCTGTCTCTTAAATATTGCAATCTGTTTCATAATTGTAGATTTTTATATCCAATTTTTTATTATATGATTTTAGGTTTTTGGTATTGGATTTTAGGTTTTTAATTATTTGAACATGGGAAGCCAAAAGAATTGTAAAAGAAAGTATAATTGCATCAAAATTGATCGAGAGCCAAGGAAAGAGAAACAACAGGAAAAAATGCAACAGTTAAGAGAAAAAAGAAAAAGGGAACAAAATGTGGAGGCATGTGACAATGATGAAGAAATGAAAAATATCAAGGAACACATTGATGAAATAAATGAAGAAGATGGAGGTGAAGAGGAAATGATAAATGCCAAAGGAACGATATGTAGTGTTGATATTGGCACCATGAATGGTGAGTAAAGAATATTTAAGTTTAAATAGTTATTTAATTTTTATATATTTGATTTGAAAGTTCACAATATTTTAAAATTATATATATATATATATATATATATATATATATATATATATATATGTCTCTATGTGTGTGTGTACACGAAGTTCAATTTATATACTTTTATGCAAGGTCAACATCGAACTCACAGCAAGTCCCTACCACACCTATCAATTCACAAAGATTAATTGGAAGGTGCAACAATATCGTCATAATGACAACGTTTTGGAGAATATGGATTCAAGTAAAATTGAATAATTCGGACCGCCGATGCAAGATCATAAAGTTTGATCTAGAGAAAAAGCGATCATGTAAAAATATCTTGAAGGTGCTCTTGTCATAGCACAAGCTCAATTGTTACATAGATTGTTGAAGCATAAATGTGTAAGAGATGTAGTTAAATTATTGGGCATTAAAAGTATCAAAGAGGTTAAAACAAATGAGATGGTATAGAAAAATGTTACTTCCACCCTTTCCACACTTTCTAAAAGGTGATCTTGTGATGAACAGGTTGCTCATAAAGCATTGCTAACAGGTGTTGTTGCAATAAGAACTGTGTCGAGTCGGTTATTGGCAATGACTTTAAAAATATTTTAAACACGTCAAGAAAAGTTTATTTAAGTATAAAAAAATAGGATTCATTTAGATGAGAATTATGAAGTTGCATGTTGGGCTATTATCTATAGGAAAACCTATCATGATATACTTCTAGATAATGTGAAGGATAGGGTGAAATAGTTTTGGAATTTGAACTCTCGTGTGTTACCAAATGAAAAGGACATTGTGCGACATTAAGTATCCAAAGGAGTTTTTGAAACTCATGCCAAACATATAGAAGAGGTCACTCAAGTGGAAATGTTCAACCGTATTTTAAGGAGAGTAATGTTGATGTGAAAATTTTCCTTAGCACATTTTTCAAACTTAAACCATGGTATGTTAGGCCCACCATTGTTCGGAACAAATGTTGTTTCCAGTACCATGTATAATTTCAATTATATTATGAGACTTTTGTAAATTTAGCATACAATATTGGCTAAACGATCCCCCTCCTTCGAGTGTTCACGAATTTTTCTCCAAGATATTATGTGTATGAGAGAATGATCAAGTATTTTATAAGAAAGATTGTGTCAGTGGTAAAAAATGCAATGAATATGCTAATTTGGCACTTTTTGATGTTAAATATCCCATTGATCCAAATGATTCTTGACTGCCAAATTTCACTATGAAGTGGAAGAGATATGGATATCTTCAGTACACACTTGTTACAGATTCAGAGAAAACATAAAAAATAAAAAAAAATGATTTACTTGAAGATGATATCTCAGTGACATCTTTTATGGAAAATTTTAGGGAGCAAACATATAGATATATTAAGCACTCCCACACAACATGATGGCAAGATGTTCAGTTCAAACAATCCTGAGGTGTATTTCCAAAAGGAACAATATTATCAGTGGTTGATTTCACTGAGAATTACACTTTCACACAACAAAAGGAAATACAAAGTGAATATTATCATTCAGACCAAGTTCCTATACTTAAGCACATTTTGTATATTAGACATGCAGAGCTCGATATTGATGGTATTAATAGAAATGAAATGATTGTGAAGTGATTAAAGAGTACAATTTCTACATTAGTGATGATCATACACATGATACAAGTTTCATTCAATTTGTTTTAATATGTTTTATAAAGAATTATCAATACGAGGAGTCACTTTTAAAGAACATTGGGTGTGGTCTAACGGTTGTGATGGTTAGTTTAAATCAGTACAATCATTGTATATGTTGACTCGCCCTCATAAGACAATGGATATTCGCCACACATGAAGTTTTTTTTTAAAGGGCATGGAAAGGGAGAGTACGATTTGTTGAGGTCTACGTAAAGAATGCACTTAGAATATATCAATTGACTCACTCTGTTGTTCAACTTGTAAATT